>CM076575.1:476671047-477183099 GCA_034641835.2 Pinus albicaulis
ATGGAATAGCAAAGCAAATAAAGGATTGAACAACAATTCTGAAATAGAACAGCAAGTCTAAAATGGAACAGCAATTGAATAACTAAGTCCCGCAGGTTGTAACCAAACTTAATCTATTAACTCAAATGCATTCTTTGCAATCAAATAACATTCTTTCACTCTAAAAGCAATTCACACAAATCACACTAATGGAACAGCAATAACTATTAATGAATTATGGAACAGTACTGATAAATCAGAAACGCGCACAACACGAACGTTTAGTATAACAGCTCTGTAACAAAACAGTAAGAACATGCAATTAACTCTTGAAAGGATTAATAACTTGATGCGGAGTCAACACACGATTCTATCTGTAAAAAACCTCAATGATTCAATCTTTAACAAAGCATGTAATATGAACTTATAAAGCATATCAAATTACCAAATAACAATGATAAACAAACCACACAAAAGTCAAGTCGTAATGGTACAGAAGCAAGTGTCCTTCGGGGCCGGGCCCTTAGCCTCCAAGGATACACCGCTTTAAGTTAATCCAGACGCAGAGATGAAATAATCACCAAGCTTTTATTAATGCATCGGTCAAAAATACATTGAACCAGTTCTCAACGAGACTCAATAATCAAAGTTGATGTTTTACAGAAAATTACATAAAAGCGTATCCTATCTATCAAGCTAACAGTGTTGTCCCTTTATATAAAGGTGATGGCGGAGATGTCCAAGTAACATGATAAATAAAGCAGCGATCCCTCAGGATCGAAGATCCTGAGGGATTCGCCAAACTGTTAATTCTTCATCCTTTCCTTTCTTTGGCGCCGAGCTGGTGTCTTCTCCTTCTTTTCCGAGCCGATTTGCTGTAATCTATTTAGCCTTGTTTGCATTCGGTTCTCGTTCAGAGGGACAGCAGTTATCTCGACTTTGTCCTTTCCTTTGGAACGGAAATTCCTCGTTTTCTCCTTTTCCTGTACAGAAAATAACCATTATCAGTGGCTAAGTCTTGCATATCAATTCTCACATGTTTTGTTATGGTTCCTTATTACTTTCCAAATTCATGATACAAAAAGGTTCACAAATTCTATTAAAAAGCCACTGAAATAGTCATCAAAAGCATACCTATCCCAAGAGTCCAACCCGTAGAATGCCTCAGAAATTACAATATATAGATCACTCTAACACCTTTCCCCACCTCTAGGGGTCGAATTCCCTCTTCAGGGATCAGTTTCAACCAATTCTAATCATGGAAATACAATCTAGGCAGCTAACAACTTGCCTCTAAAAGAGTGGAAACTGATCCATTACATGATTTTTTACTCATTTGAGAGTGAATCTTCTAGAAGAGATAAAAACAAGCCAAAGTTACATATCAAACATGAATTTAAATCATAAAAACCCAAGAATTCTATCCATAGGCAAAACTGGTCCAAAATAGGCGAAATACTGAGCTGGCAGCTGAAAACTCAAAAAATTCTCTAGGTGGGTCGCTCCTGAACTGCGTGGGTCGCTCATGTTCCAGGCTGATTTTGAGGTAGCTCCCGACATCCAAATTGAGCTCATGATAGCTCGTTGGAAAGCCCTGGATGTCTAATTTCCAACCCAAGTGGAATTTCTGAATTTGGAGTTTATTTGACCCTTCAAAACCTCATTCTCCCAGAGGTACTTCCTGCTGGTGCAAAAGGTGGCAGCAATGTGTTTTTTATGGTGTTTTTGAGCTGTTTGACCATCCAGATTTTGTTGAAATGCTAAGTTGACTTCAGAGGATGCATATTTAACCATGAAAAATCCAAAAATGTAAAAATATCCTCCAGCAAGTGCCCCAAAAAAATGCGAGCGCACAGAGCGCGCCACCCACCTAGTCACAACAGTGCTTAAGCACCAAAAATTTGAATGACAGAATTTTCTCCTGACTGAGCAAACTGAGCGGAGGTCCTTCCATCATGAGTTCACCCAAATAATGGCTCGCCAAAATCCGAAGTGGATTAGGCCTTTTCCGCCGTCGAAGTGCCTTGCGCAACCTCCTCTTCATGATCTTCATCCTCGCTTTGTAAACATGCATGCGAGCCCAGTAATGGCCTTTCATGTGGCGAAGCATGTCTTTGTCGCGATTGGCCTTCGCCAATAGTTTCTCCAAATGTATATTCACCCGCGTGAGTACAGTATCTCTGTCAGCTGGTGTCATGTCACCGGGCCTCTTTCGATTCCACTGCCCGTCCTCACGGATTTGGCGCACCTCATAAAATGTGAGCTCATCCTTGAGCTGTTTGTTGCGCTGCTCCAAATAGTTAATCACCCACCGAGCCTTCTGCAATTGGTCTTTCAGCTGGTCATTCTCGGCCCTTTGCTCCTGGATGACTTCCCTCAGCTTCGAGCTAGGAGAGCCCGTATCAACATCAATGACCGTCATATCGGTGTCCCGGCCTCCTGATGGGCCCTCATCATGCATGGGCCTCTTGCCCCTGTCTTGTACCTGTACCTGCACTGGAGAAGAAAGCGAGACCCTTTCCACATCACGTGGAGATAATACTCGCCGTGTCGATGAAGTCAGCAGGACCCCTTCCATCTCACGTGGAGATAGTACCCGCCGTGTCGCTGCAAATAAGGCCCCGTGGCCTCGCTGATATGTCTGAACCAAAGGAGTGATGATATGCTCGACCTCAAGCATGTCCGGCTGGTGTGAGGGCTCTCCTGCATCATGAACTGCCTCGGGAGGCTGCTGTGGCACTCTGAAAAAGTCTCTAGAAATGAAATCCTCCCAAGTGATGCCCTGCTCTGCCAACTGATGTGACACCAAGATTTTGATCAAGGCGAAATGATATATACTTATGTACTGCTGCACTGGGCTCGTCTTCTTCTGCACAAATGTAACCATCTTCTCTATGTTGCAGTATATGAAATAAGGAATATTCATCATACGCACCCTTGTGAAGTGCATCAGCAAACGAACATGATATGAGAAAAGACGAGCATACCTGCCCTCACAACTAAAATACTGAATGATGAGCCTCATGAGTGGTGCATACTCATCTCTCAAGAATCGGAATGGAAAGACTCTGCCCAAGTAAGCCACATATCCAGTTTTAATGTATGGCTCATCATGAAATTTCTCTAACTGCTTACCCTTGCTCCATTTCTCGCCTATGTTCGGTATGCCAGTGGCTTGAGCAATAGTCAAAGGCGATACAATGAAATCAACCCCAGCAAGATTTACCCGATCACCCCGCAAATGAAGAACAAACAGACGTGCTAATTCACGATGAGGTCAGGTTTGTACAACCATCTCACAAAACCTGAAACATGACAAGAACCGAAAACAATCCATAGCTAATGGACATGCCTGCAACCGAGCCAAAGAAGTAGGCTCCTCTCTGCGATGATCACCACTTCTGTTTTCTCTGCGGGAACTCTGTGGCACATTACCTCCAGCCACCGAATCACTGCCTGACCCTGGCTCATATTCTGACTCTGTCTCTGACATATCTCTGATTAAACTTTTGGCAATGTGTATGCTGATATGAATGCAATGAAAGCAAAATTAGGATGTATGTTTAACTCTCAACCAATATCCCACGCCAAAACACCATCAAGGAATCAAATTATGGATAAAATCTCTGTTTCAAATGGACTGAAAAGGCACCATCTCTGTTTTGAATGCAAATGGAATTTTTACCAAATAGGAGTAGGCAACCTTCAAAAGTTTGGACACATCTAGTCAAAGGAGAGCATGGTATTTAACAGTGACATGTTTGTCTACGAGTTATGAGCATAAAGGTTTCAATGGGCCATTCGAAACAAAGACATGAGCATATGCTAACATTGGGCAATGTGACTCATTACAAACATGAAGAATGTGACTCAAAAAGGTTTAAACATGGCATAACACTAACAATGGTAGCAGTGGTATTATGGGTATGATAACAAATTGATTTTGACTTTGTATAGAAGGCTGGCCATATCACTGTTTAAAATATCAAACACACTCTTTACACCATTCATTTTCGTTGCAAACCCTGAAAAAAATAATCTCATAACAGTGGGGCTTTAAATCCTTCATTTGCATATTAGAAATCACCCTTGATGACAGAAATATGTTTGAAAACCCCAAGTGATTGATGAAAACCTGTTTTGAAGGCAACTGGAGTCGATTCCGAGCCAATCTGGGCGCTCAAACTCAATTCCAAAACTCTGTCTCTGTTTGGGTCGCGCAGGCTCTGTTTGGGTCGCGCAGTCCAGGTGGGTCGCGCACCTGCAAACCCACAATGCTAAACTGAGTCTGCGTGGGTCGCGCAGCCCAGGAGGGTCGCTCTGCCTCAAGTTGGGTCGCGCAGCCCTAAAACTCTGTCTACGGCCTTCAAAATTCTGAAATCGCCCTTCAACTTTGCAAATACGATTTGGGAGGAATGAAATCGGTTCAAATGAACTTGTTTGGCTTTATTCATCTCACAAATATCTTCACAATCAGATTTTATTTCAAATCTAATTCAAAACCCATACTACAAATGTTTTTGTAATTTTTCATTTTGGCTTTTTCAAATACAAACTTCCTTTGGCTTTTTGTGATCGATACTAATGATTTTATTGTCTTCTTGCAGGGATATGACTATCTTGGCTAGAGAAAAGACCAGGGGTCTGCTTTTACAATGTCTTCAAGGCGGAAGAATTACAATTTATTGCAAAATGATAATGACAAATTTCTAGCTCCAAAACAGGGTTTTGGACTAGAAATGTATTTTTTTTAATAAAATGCTGATGATAATAAAATAGAAATCACAAGTGCTGGACTTTCCTCACCTTGCAGGCTTTATGACTAGTGTATAAATGACTCAAAAACCCTAGACACCAAGACCTAGGACACTTATTGACATTTTAATGACCTCATATATCATGACAATAACTATGAATAATTTTTTGAGGAAAATTTTTAAAATAGCGCTGCAGGTATAGTATGAGGAAACACAAGATGACACAACCCTTCGTCAGTTCGTGGCATGATCCTAGTGATATGCAAAGAAGTGAAACAAGTGGGACACCTAATAATGAATATGCAAAAGACGAAATGATCACTGACGGAGGGCAGCAAGGGCTGACTCTAACATTGGCTCCAATGGGGATGGTGGCTCCATGGAGATGCCAAGAACGGCAGATCTCTGGGGAGTCAGACAGTGCCTCTCATCCATTGGGCGATGGAATCATTATTTCAACTTGACAAGACAAACTTTGGATACTTTTATAGACTGCAGATTTGACTAATGATAGACTGTAATTTTGACCAAAACTGACTAGACTCAAACCGACATGACTTTAAACAAGAAGACTGATAAACTTAACTTTACAATCTTAACCCAACCAACCTCTATTTCCAGAATTATAGCCTTCGCTCCGGGCCCCAGACTGAAAATGAGAGATTAGTGCACACTTGCAATGAAACAAAAGTAAAATGATATATACAATGACAATGAGATCAGCAGCAAGTACTCAGAAATAATAACGCTTCAGCAACCGACCATTGATCGGTCCACCAAGACAATCATCTCCATTCATTTCTTTGAGGAGAAATGCATTCTGACCCCGATACGCTGCAATCTTAAACGGTCCTTTCCACAAATTTTCAAATTTTCCGTGCTTTCCCTTGTCTTCATTCCGAGCATCCCATTTCAAAACTACTTCATCCAACTGAAACTTATCTGATTTTTCCTTTCTGTCGTAGATCTTCTTAATGCGCTCCTGCAACTTGAAAGTATTTTGAAATACCTCCTCTCGTGTCTGCTGTAAATGAATCATCTCATTAATCCTCCGCTGCATAGGATCCTCTTCACTTCCAGCCTCCTGAAGCAATCTGACCACTGGGACAGCAAGTGAAGTAGGAAAAACCGTATCCGTCCCATACACCAACTCGAAAGGAGACATACCAATAGACCTTTTCTGACTTACCCTATCAGCCCATAATGCATTTACCAACTTTTTGTGCCAAGCCTTCTTATTGATTTCCAGCAGTTTCTTAATGATATTCACCAAGGATTTGTTTGAAGATTCCGCCAAGCCATTCCCTTGCGGATGGTATGCGGTTGAATGTCCCAATGTAATATTGTACTTAAAACAAAAATCAACCATCCTCTTAGACTTAAAAGCTGCTGCATTATCCGTGATTATTTTACTAGGACACCCAAAGCGTGACAAAATATTGTTTTCAAGGAAAGAGATAATTACCGCATCAGTGGCCTGTCGAGTGGGAATCGCCTCAATCCACTTCGTGAAGTAGTATGTAGCTGTCAAGATCCATCTATGCTGTCCGGAAGATGCTGGGTGGATTTCTCCGATAAAATCCAATCCCCACTGCTGGAATGGTGCATTAACTTCGATTGGTTTTAGAGGCAAGGGCTGTAGTTTCTGCTTCCCTTCGAATATTTGACACTCATGACAATTTTTCACAACCTTGAACACATCAGAAAACAAAGAAGGCAAATAATACCCTGCCCTTAGGATCTTATTCGCTGTGGCCTTCCAAAACAAATGACCTCCACAGTCACCTTTGTGAAAATCCTCCAAAACTCTTTGAGCTTCCTCCTCTACCAAACAATTCAACAACATACCTCCAGGGTCCTTCCAATACAATGCAGAATTTAGCAGCTCTCAACTTCAATGTTCTACTCTTATTTCGAGGCATACCAGGCGGTGTAGACAAATTCTGAAGCACATATAAAATGTCAGCATACCAAGGAGAAGAAACAAAAATATCGGATACCTAAACGGACGCACTTTCCTCTTCTTCATCGGACATGGCAACAATTAAATTTATGTCTAGAGCATGCAGATTTGTTTCAGCCATGAGCTTGGCGAGACCTTGCCCTTTGATCAGCTTGGTCGGTTTAATCTCCACATCGTACTCTAACAATGCAGCGATCCACTTACCTCTTCTTCCTTCTGGATCTGCCTGTACCAAAACATCCTTAACCGCTGCGTTAGGAACATATGCTGTAATATGGGAATGCAATATGTACACACGGAAATCCTTCAAAGCCTTTACAAGCGCAAGTGCTTGTTTCTCAATGATATTATACTTCAATGCCCCATCTCTTATGATCCGACTGAAAAAAGCGATGGGCTTCTCAACTCCATCCCTTTTTTTCATCAAAACAGTTGCCAATGTATGCTCAGAAGCGAAAGAAAATAAAATGAAGTCTTGTGTGTAATCGGGGCTGATTAAAATAGGGGCTGAAGAAAGAGCTATTTTTACCAAATTAAATGACTTTACTGCCTCTTCTGTCCATTTTACCTGACTGTCCTTTTTCAACATGTTCGTGATTTCTCTAAGGTGCTCTGCAAGATTGGGAATGAAACGACGCAGAAAATTCATTTTACCATTAAATGACTGTATCTCTTTCTTGTTCCGGGGCTGTTCAATCTGCAGAATGGCTTCAATACGTGCAGGATCCACTTGAATGCCATCTTTCGAGATGATGTGGCCAAGGAGCTTTCCTTCATCCATGGCGAAAAGGCTCTTCTTTGGATTCAGCGAAATGCCATATTTTCTGCACTTCTGGAAAACAATTGTCAGATGATATAAGTGTTCCTCATCAGAATTAGAAAATACAGTTAGATCATCAAGGTAAACAACCAAAAACACATCTTTCTCATTGGCAAAAGCCATGTCCATGGCACGCTGAAAGGTAGCGCCTGCATTCTTTAAACCGAACAACATCTTTGCGTAATGAAATGTTCCCCAAGGAGTGGTGAATGCAGTCTTGTCACGATCATCTTCTTGCACTAAAATCTGATTATAACCTGAGTATCCATCGAGTAGCGACATCCTTGATGCTCCAACTACTCGCTGCAATATGTGATCCATCTTTGGCAGCGGATAATTGTCTTTTAATGATACCTTATTCATATTTCTGAAGTCAATACATAGACGGATCTCACCTGTCTTCTTTCTCACGGGCACCAAGTTTGATATCCAATCTGAAAAACGAATAGGCACAATAATTCCTGACTTATACAATCTATTTACCTCTTTCTCGATCGATGGTAGCAGTTTTAGATTGATCCTCCTCAACTTTTGACGAAAAGGCTTCTGATTTGGTTTGATGGGGATAGTATGCTGGATGATATTGGTATCATATGTTTTAAGATCTGAATAATCCCACGCAAACGCATCAGAAAATGAAGATAACAATTTCACGTATTCTGCTCTTACCTTTGGTGACAATGACTTTGACAATTTCACCATCTTGGGATTCTCAGCTGTCCCAATATTTACATCTTCGACACCTTTCTCTGTTGGCCTCAATGTAGGCTTACGAGCTACATCATCCTGATCAAACAACTCTTCCAAAGGAATCAATCCCTTAGGAATGATGTTATCCTTTAGTTGTAGCACATCCATTTGATTTATCTGTATGTCATCAATACCATCATCAAATTCAGTATCTATGGAGGTATCTTTAAACTTACCCTTATTCTGCAGAAATTCACTAATCTCCTCATCATCCTCAAAAACTTGCCAACATCGCTGATTGTCTGGAACGGTGGGTCGATGTTTCACATGTATCTCAAACTTGTTGCTGGAATTCATTGGAATCTTAAGGTTGCTTGCTGCCTTAGCAAGTCCATCAGCAACACCATTTTGTATGCGGGGCACACATGTTAAAGTATAATCAGAAAATAACTTCAGAATATCCAAAACTGCATTTCGGTAAGCCCTCATGCGAGGATGCTTAGCCTGAAACTCACCTTTAACTTGCTTAATCACTAATTCTGAATCGCCATATACCGCAATCCTTTTCGCATTCAGCTTCTTGAGAATTGTAAGACCAGCAATAAGAGCCTCGTATTCCGCTTCATTGTTTGAACAATCGAATGCAAGCTTGTAAGAACACACTCTCACATTGCTCGGAACTTTATCAGGAGCGAAAACTGGACTTCGAATCCACACACCAATCCCAACACCATCGCTGCCCACTGCACCATCAAAATCCATGGTCCAAAGACCATTTTCATCGTCCTCTAAATGCTGAAACTGTGTCGGCTCTGATTTTCCTGTTTGCTGCCCATTGTCTCCAGCTGATTGCTCCAAAGCAGCTTGTTTTTCTCTTCTTTCTTTTTGCAAAACTTCTCTGAAATTCTCATTTATTTCTGGTATGTCTTCTGCCTGAACTAATTGACTTTCTACATCATTAAAACTATCAGCAAGCAACACAAACGACTCTAAATTAGTATGTACATAGTTCACAGGATGATTGACTGGCTTCTCTTTGCTAGTTATCATGTATTTCATCTTCTGCTCGCGATACAACTTTCTCATTTGACCGAAGACTGGAATTGTAGCATAAGAGAAATCTAATTGAAGTGTACCTTTCAACTTGGCCCCCCAAGATCTTGCAAGGAGCATCCCGAAACGTGGAGGACTGTCAGCAACCACCACATCCATCAAAACATTCTTCGCTGGAATTTGATCCAAACTTACCACCAAATCTTTGATGAGTCCTATACACTTTACCCGGCTGGAATCGAATGAATACAAATCATGATACTCTCTTGTAATGTCTAATCCCAACTTTTCCATGATTGCCTTTGGCATCAAATTATGCGAAGCACCCGAATCGAGCATGGCATTATGCAATATATATTCATGCAACCTCAAACTGATGTAAAAAGGAGGAACATTACTGTCAGGAGACTCACCATTCAATGCAGGCCCAAAAATCAATTCCGGCTGATCATCCTCAACATTTACTGTGTCAATCATTGGATCAAAGTTCAGAATTTTGGTGACTTGACTACGGTAGCTGCTGTTCTTCATAATCTCCGTCAAAGGAATAGATATTTTTAGTTTGGAAATTTCACTTTCCAAGCTAAATGCTGAAACCTTCTCAACCTCTTTAACTGGAATTTCCTTCTTTTCAGCCTTGTCTTTCACTATGTTTGACTGATTTACCTTCTCAGCTGATGATACTTTACTTGCTGCAGGGTCAATTGTCTCTTTCCCTCTTTTCTGTGGTATTGGTGAATCTGTCTTTGGTGCTGAAGCTTCCTTTCTTTTCTGAATGGGATTTATAGGCACATCTCGATTTCTTAATGAATACTGTTTCTGCTGAGCAGTCAATGCATTCAAATATCCTCTTTGGTATTCATCTGACTCCTCTTCTAAATCAACATCATTCGTTAGGATAAAATCCTCATCTTTCTGAACAACTGAGCTTTCACCATACTCCTCATCCTCAGTAATATAAATAGGCAAATCATCAGGAGTGAAGAAATGATTTTGCTCACCTGACACATCATCATCATCATCGGAATCATGACTCACAAAATTCTGCAAAAGAGGGGTCTTAATCTGCTGTTGGGCTGCTGGTTCTTGAGCTCTTTGTTCACGCTGCTTAATTCTGAATTGTGGCTGCTGCTGGCCACGGAAATTTGGATTTCGAAACTGTGTTTCTGCTTTGTCAAGATTTATTCTTCTTAAAGCCTTTTCCAACTCACGAGCTAAGTGCTGTTCTGATATAGATGTGGAAGGCTCTTCCTTTATTGTCACTCTTTTCTCTGCTTTCAACCGTGCTCTTTTATCATTCAAATTTGCCTCAACACTAACAACGACCTTCTGCATATCTTCTAAAGTAGGTGGATCTCTATCACGAAGGGAATAAGCCATCTCCGGATCAAAGCCATCCGGGAATTTAAGGAGAGCAGATTTTTTGGACGGTCTCAAATCATCGGGAATAGCATTGTACACTGTATTGAATCTAATAATATAATCCTGAACAGACTCACCAGGATTACGTTTGAGATTCGTATATTCTGAAGTAATCTGCAGCGGATCCTTTTTCATCTCCCATCGGTCTAAAAACTGCCTCTGAAGTTCTGCCAATGTATCTATGCTTCTTTGTGGCAAGGCTCTGAACCATTTCCGTACCTCTCCTCCAAAAGTTTGCACAAAAAGCCTCATGGTCACATTTTCTTCATCAATCTTGAAACGATCAAAGAAATCTGCCATATTGTCTACATGCTGTTGTGCAGGAAGACTCTGTGGAATGCCATCAAATGTCGGGATCTTACTTTGATAGTCTGCGGGCATATCATTCAACTGCTGTGGTAACACAAGGGGTGCAAAACGAGCAGCCATAGCTCTTGGTGGATTCAAAACAATCTGTTGTCGAGGAGATACAGGAGGAGTAGGAGTAGTAGGTCTATGAGATGTATTCAATGGAAATGGAGAAAATACTATTGATTGCTGATCAGAAAACTCAGGCTGAACCGAAATGGTAGGGATAAAAGGAGGTTCAGTAGGGATCCGTGAACTTGATGCAATTTCAGATGGGTCAAGAACTTGTGAAGCAGATTCAGTAAATTCAAAAGTATTAGTATCCTCAATAGAACTTTGCAGCTGTCTATCCAAGTACTGTGAAACAAATCTATATTGCAAATCTTCAGTAAACAATGGATCTGGGACTAATCTTGATAATTCAGTTTCGGAAAAATTCACAAACAAGGATGTTTCAAACCGTGCATCAAAGGGGATTTCATCAACATATATGATTTTGACAGGACAGGATGCAGATCGGGTAAGCACTCTGGAACTATCAAAACTCAATTGGCTTTCTTCTTCAGAACTCTCTTGACTGCCTTGTTTTCTAAGGGTCCTTGGAATCAGATTCGGATTTTCGAAGATTGTTGGTGGATCAGGGTCAGGATTCGCCCTAGTATTTCTTCTTGAAGCCAGTGTATTGATCTTCTCAGAAAACAAAAATTACAAGGAACACAATCAATTATTTTCAGCCTTTCGATTTCTAAACTCAATCATCCAAAAGGTCTAGAACGAATAAGTACACTGGGGTGATTTACAAATCAAGTACTGAACACACAAGCTTACCGGAGATCGACTGAAGCAGCATTTATCTACTTCCGCTTATGCATAACAAAAGCGTTTCGAAAGCTACCTGGCGTGACTTCAGACTCCGTCTAAGACTCGTGGAACAAACACATCAACAAGCAAACCATTGAGATGTTCCCCAGTATGGTCGCCACTAGGTTAGCACTCAAATCTACCTCAGGCTGAAATGAAGTAAAACTCAAGGCTACATCAAACCACGCTCAGCCTCGTAGCTAGCCCTACGAGGACAGGAGAGGGCTCTCTCCGTCAATCTCGAGAAAATGAGCAATAGGATGCGAGATGACTTATAATTGGAACTGATTTTAGGCTAGTAAAGAGATAGGTGTGTTTGATTTTTGGTTTTTTGGGTTTTCGCTGGAGAAATGGGAAAACAAGTTTTGGGTCCGGGGATAAGGTCAGACCTTTGCAGAGTTCAAGCTGGGGCGAGGTAGGTGACGATCTTGATGCTTTAAATTGAATTTATGGATAGATTAGACCGATGAGGAGCTGAAGAGGGCAAAGAAGAACTTGGATCCTCTCCAAACAGCTGAAAAAATATAGAACTAACTGAATTCAAAGGCTAAGCACTGTAAACAATGGATTCAACCTTAATCACTCATTCAACTTAGTTCAGAAGCATAATGAAACGATGGCAACATTAAACATGAAGAAACTTACAGTAAACAAAGGAGAAACATCATCAAGAACATAACACCACAAGGATCCCAACAAGTGCCGCAAAACCCCTGATCTTTCCTTAGCCAAAATATGAAAAGTATGTACAATAGTATCAAAAGTATCCCAAGAGTCCAACCTGTAGAATGCCTCAGAAATTACAATATATAGATCACTCTAACCCCTTCCCCCACCTCTAGGGGTCGAATTCCCTCTTCAGGGATCAGTTTCAACCAATTCTAATCATGGAACTACAATCTAGGCAGCTAACAACTTGCCTCTAAAAGAGTGGAAACTGATCCATTACATGATTTTTTACTCATTTGAGAGTGAATCTTCTAGAAGAGATAAAAACAAGCCAAAATTACATATCAAACATGAATTTACATCATAAAAACCCAAGAATTCTATCCATAGGCAAAACTGGTCCAAAATAGGCGAAATACTGAGCTGGCAGCTGAAAACTCAAAAAATTCTCTAGGTGGGTCGCTCTTGAACTGCGTGGGTCGCTCATGTTCCAGGCTGATTTTGAGGTAGCTCCCGACATCCAAATTGAGCTCATGATAGCTCGTTGGAAAGCCCTGGATGTCTACTTTCCAACCCAAGTGGAATTTCTGAATTTGGAGTTGATTTGACCCCTCAAAACCTCATTCTCCCAGAGGTACTTCCTGCTGGTGCAAAAGGTGGCAGCAAGGTGTTTTTTATGGTGTTTTTGAGCTGTTTGACCATCCAGATTTTGTTGAAATGCTAAGTTGACTTCAGAGGATGCATATTTAACCATGAAAAATCCAAAAATGTAAAAATATCCTCCAGCAAGTGCCCCAAAAAATGCGAGCGCATGAGCGCGCGACCCACCTAGCTACAAAACCTGTTTTTAAGACCAAAAATTTGGAAATGACAAAATTTTCTCCGAATTTGCCCAAATTCGGAGCGGAGGTCCTCCATCATGAGTCTTACCCATTCAATGAAGCCTCGGCTAAAATCCGAAGTGGATTAGGCCTTTTCCGCCGTTGAAGTGCCTTGCGCAACCTCCTCTTCATGATCTTCATCCTCGCTTTGCAAACATGCATGCGAGCCCAGTAATGGCCTTTCATGTGGCGAAGCATGTCTTTGTCTCGGTTGGCCTTCGCCAACAGCTTCTCAAGATGTATATTCACCCGCGTGAGTACAGTATCTCTGTCAGCTGGTGTCATGTCACCGGGCCTCTTTCGATTCCACTGCCTGTCCTCACGGATTTGGCGCACCTCATAAAATGTGAGCTGATCCTCGAGCTGTTTGTTGCGCTGCTCCAAATAGTTAATCACCCACTGAGCCTTCTGCAATTGGTCTTTCAGCTGGTCATTCTCGGCCCTTTGCTCCTGGATGACTTCCCTCAGCTTCGAGCTAGGAGAGCCCGTATCAACATCAATGACTGCCATGTCGGTGTCCCGGCCTCCTGATGGGCCCTCATCATGCATGGGCCTCTTGCCCCTGTCTTGTACCTGTACCTGCACTGGAGAAGAAAGCGAGACCCTTTCTACATCACGTGGAGATAATACTCGCCGTGTCGATGAAGTCGGCAGGACCCCTTCCACCTCACGTGGAGATAGTACCCGCCGTGTCGCTGCAAATAAGGCCCTGTGGCCTCGCTGATATGTCTGAACCAAAGGAGTAATGATATGCCCAACCTCAAACATGTCCGGCTGGTGTGAGGGCTCTCCCGCATCATAAACTGCCTCGGGAGGCTGCTGTGGCACTCTGAAAAAGTCTCTAGAAATGAAATCCTCCCAAGTGATGCCCTGTTCTGCCAACTGATGTGACACCAAGATTTTGATCAAAGCGAAATGATATATACTCCTGTACTGCTGCACTGGGCTCGTCTTCTTCTGCACAAATGTAACCATCCTCTCTATGTTGCGGTGTATGAAATACGGAATATTCATCATACGCACCCTTGTGAAGTGCATCAGCACACGAACATGATATGAGAAAAGACGAGCATACCTGCCCTCACAACTAAAATACTGAATGATGAGCCTCATGAGTGGTGCATACTCATCTCTCAAGAATCGGAATGGAAAGACTCTGCCCAAGTAAGCCACATATCCAGTTTTAATGTATGGCTCATAATGAAATTTCTCTAACTGCTTACCCTTGCTCCATTTCTCGCCTATGTTCGGTATGCCAGTGGCTTGAGCAATAGTCAAAGGCGATACAATGAAATCAACCCCAGCAAGATTTACCTGATCACCCCGCAAATGAAGAACAAACATACGTGCTAATTCACGATGAGGTCGGGTTTGTACAACCATCTCACAAAATCTGAAACATGACAAGAATCGAAAACAATCCATAGCTAATGGACATGCCTGCAACCGAGCCAAAGAAGTAGGCTCTTCTCTGCGATGATCACCACTTCTGTTTTCTCTGCGGGAACTCCGTGGCACATTACCTTCAGCCACCGAATCACTGCCTGACCCTGGCTCATATTCTGACTCTGTCTCTGACATATCTCTGATTAAAATTTTGGCAACGTGTATGCTGATATGAATGCAGTGAAAGCAAAATTAGGATGTATGTTTAACACTCAACCAATATCCCACCGCCAAAACACCATCAAGGAATCAAATTATGGATAAAATCTCTGCTTCAAATGGACTGAAAAGGCACCATCTCTGTTTTGAATGCAAATGAAATTTTTACCAAATAGGAGCAGGCAACCTTCAAAAGTTTGGACACATCTAGTTAAAGGAGAGCATGGTATTAACAGTGATATGTTTGTCCACGAGTTATGAGCATAAAGGTTTCAATGGGCCATTCGAAACAACGATATGGGAATATGCTAACATTGGGCAATGTGACTCATTACAAACATGAGGAATGTGACTCAAAAGGTTTAAACATGGCATAACACTAACAATGGTAGCAGTGGTATTATGGGTATGATAACAAATTGATTTTGATTTTGTATAGAAGGCTGGCCATATCACTGTTTAAGATAGAAAACACACTCTTTACACCATTCATTTTTATTTCAACCCTGAAAACAATAATCTTATAACAGTGGGGCTTTAAATCCTTCATTTGCATATTAGAAACCACCCATGATGACAGAAATATGTTTGAAAACCCCAAGTGATTGATGAAAACCTGTTTTGAAGGCAACTGGAGTCGATTCCGGGCCAATCTGGGCGCTCAAACTCAATTCCAAAACTCTGTCTCTGTTTGGGTCGCGCAGGCTCTGTTTGGGTCGCGCAGCCCAGGTGGGTCGCGCACCTGCAAACCCACAGTGCTGAACTGACTCTGCGTGGGTCGCGCAGCCCAGGTGGGTCGCTCTCCCTCAACTTGGGTCGCGCAGCCCTAAAATTCTGTCTACGCCCTTCAAAAGTCTGAAATCGGCCCTCAACTTTGCAAATACGATTTGGGAGGTATGAATTTGGTTCAAATAAACTTGCTTGGCTTTATATATCTCACAAATATCTTCACAATCAGATTTTATTTCAAATCTAATTTCAAAACCCATATTACAAATGTTTTTGTAACTTTCACTTTGGCTTTTTCAAATACAAACTTCCTTTGGCTTTTTGTGGTCGATACTAATGATTTTATTGTCTTCTTGCAGGGATATGACTATCTTGGCTAGAGAAAAGACCAGGGGTCTGCTTTTACAATGTCTTCATGGCGGAACAATTACAATTTATTACAAAATGATAATGACAAATTTCTAGTTCCAAAACAGGGTTTTGGACTAGAAATGTATTTTTTTAAGAAAATGCCGATGATAATAAAATAGAAATCACAAGTGCTGGACTTTCCTCACCTTGCAGGCTTTATGACTAGTGAATAAATGACTCAAAAACCCTAGACACCAAGACCTAGGACACTTATTGACAATTTTAATGACCTCATATATCATAACAATAACTATGAATAATTTTTTGAGGAAAATTTTTAAAATAGCGCTGCAGGTATAGTATGAGGAAACACAAGATGACACAACCCTTCGTCAGTTCGTGGCATGATCCTAGTGATGTCCTAAAATATCGTGAATCTCATGGAATAATTAATTAAACCATAATTTAATTATTATTCCTAGTCATGTTTAACCCAAAACAAAGAAATTAATTAGATAAACCTTTATTTATCTTATTATTTTCTAGGAATAATTATTTAAATCTTATTTAGATAATATTCCTTTTTAAATATGACCAAATCACCCACAAATAATTAAATAAATCATTATTTATTTAATTATCCTTCAACCACCTCCTTAAAAAGATAAATAAATCATTTATTTATTTATTATTAACAAATAAAGGGATTTCACCCAAGTCAAATACTTTTTCCCTCCAACAAATATAATAAAATATTCCATAAAAGGTGGATCTAGATTTGGTTAACATTATTTTAATCATGCACCAAGATCTAGAATGACCCAATATTTTGTTATAAATACGAGGGTTTTTCCTACCATTCTTGACCTTTTGTTGCCTATTAGATCACTCTGGCTCTAAACTCTTGGTCTAACTTTGAGCCATTATCATTGTCATATTTTCCATTATTTGCTGTGTGAGCTCCCTTTGAGTTCTATCTTTGTCTGGGTTTTCTACACCAACAAGAGATAGAAGTGCTAGATCTGAAGTGCTGAGGACTTCCAAGAACCCATCCCATTGAGGAGAATTGGAAACATCTTCTTGTTTTCCTCCCAGGTGCCCTTAACAAAAAAATTCTTTCAAAAATTGTTCTTGTCTTGTCTATTGGATATATGGAGCAAACCCTTCTTTTTACTGCTTAATGTCTTTCTATGTATAGATCTGGTTTTTTTCAGCTCTTGTCTTGATCAACTAACTACAGATCTGAAGATATTGGTAGCCACATTTGATGTTAGGGCTATTAGTTATGCGTAGCTAAAGCGGTCTTTTTTCGTACACTTCGACAAAGGATTCATACTAACAATTGGCGACTCCACACGGGTTTTCAATTACGACCGCTGTCGTTTTTCATATTCCTGCATATCCAACTACTTCAGACCCTAGGGTTTCTTTTCAGATTTTTGTTTTTCCTATTTTCATGTTGTTTTTCCCCTATAAAACCCTAAAACATTAAAATTTCTAACTTCCGTGTGTTTCTGGCCCTATTGCGCAGGTGACAGACATCAGCCGCAACTGAGACGGCAACTTTTCCGCAAATCTGCCGCCGAGACAACCGGAACTGGAGGTCGCACTTTTCAGCCCAAAAACTACGACCTGGACCTCCAGGTCGCACTTTTCAGCCTCTTTTCTGTGACCTACACTGAAAACAGGTCAGAACCTACGACCTGCCAATTTTTCAACTGTTTTTCTGCAATTTTTCTGGGTTTTGCTGAAGCTTCTGTCAGGGTTTTCCAGCCTCTGTCTCAGCCCGTTTTGACCTGGTTCTACTCTATTTTTCTCATCTAAGTGGGAACATAGCCCCCTAGGGATTCAGTACCCTCCACTTTTTGTGGAAGAGTTTTTATCTGTTTCAGGTCTGTCTTTTCAGAGTTTCAGCCCCCCTCTTTCCAGATCTGTACCTCCTTTTCAGACCTCTTTTAATCAGCTCTTCTCCCTTTCAAATCACCTCCTGTAGATTTTCTTGGATCTACTTTTAGGGCCTCCTCCTTGCCCCTTCTGCTTTTTTTTGATTTCCTCCCTTTCTCCAGCCACCTTGCCTTTTCCTCTTGGCTGTGATCTGCACCTCTTTTCAGCAGCTTTTCCCTTTAGATCCCTGTCCCTTTTGACCCTAGATCTATTGGCCTCTTTTTAATGCGTTTTGACTAGATTTTTTCCCTCTGTTAGATTAGTTTTGAGAGACCCGCCTTTTTGGGTTGAATCGATGCAATAGTAGCTGTTAATTTTCTGTTATTTTAGCATTATATACTGTTCTCTGCAGATTTATTTTCAGTTACGCAGCACACTTTTTCTCTTGCTCTCAAAACGAAAAGGGTTTAAAAATTAAAATTAACGCACGCCACACACTCACCCTAAGCAAAGAAGAGCCTGGTTTACACCGCCAGGCAAAGACTTTAAAATCAATTGACACTGCACCTATCTGCCCTTGTTTCGACATTGTAATCACTTGATTCTGCACCTCCTTGCCCTTGTGGTCGTTCTTCTTCCCCTTGTGCCGTGTTTGTGTTCTCATCACTGCGCCCCCAAGGCGCACTTCCCGGAGACTTCTTGGCCTTCACCCTCAGTTTTCGGTCGATCGACCTGCTCCGTCCAGCCGTCGTCGAGCCAGTCCTCCCCCGAGTCCTCACTCCGACTCCTCTTTTGATTCATTGGGTTCTCCTTTTACTGCTGGTTCTCCCCCTATCACCTTCACCATGTCTGGTCCAGGGCCTAACGCTAGCGGTGCTCCCGGCCCTAATGCCGGAACTACTACTAGTGGCACCGCCACAGGAACTACCTCGGCCATACCCTTGCTGTCGTATATCGCAGGCCTCAGCCTCCCCGATTTCAATCAGTTGATCAATGACCCTATCCGCCACGATTTTGGTTGGCCTGCTATGCCAACCAAGCTCCCCTCCGACATCCCTAAGTTCGAAGGCCTTGCTGGAGAAGATCCAACCAATCATGTCCGATCTTTCCACATGTGGTGTTCTTCCAATTCCATTACCGATGGTTCCATCCGTCTTCGGTTGTTCCAATGCACGCTTACCGGTGAAGCTTCTAAATGGTATGTTGACCAAGCCACTTCTTCCCATACCACCTTTGCAACCATTTCCCAAGCCTTTTTATCCTATTTCCAGCTCCCTCTTCGATACGATATTGGTACGGAGCTTTTGACCTCTTTCAAGCAAACCTCTTCAACCCGCCTTTCTACTCATGTCCAGGAATGGCGACGAAGACGAAGCTTATGTCGAGCTCCCCCCTTCGAAGATCAGGTTTATATGTACTGGTTCCTTTGCACTCTCTTAGCTCCCATTGGAAAAGATGTCGCCTCCCATTTCCCTCAAACTGAAGAAGCCGCCCTCCAAATAGCCTTGAAATATGACCTGATCTATGCACAGTCTGGTTATGTTTATACCGTCCTTCCTGACCTCCCCAGGCCCGGAGGCGCCAATGCCCTGGGGGCATATCATTCCACCGACGGTATCGTTGGAGCCCTTTCTCATCTGTATGCTCAAACTCCTATGGGCTATGGTCTCCCTTAGGGAGGGGCCAGCACCTCTAGCACTTTTCCCCCCCCAGGTAGCATGTATCCAGGATACGGCATGCCTCATCCTTTTGCCCAACCTCCTGCTTACCTCAATGTTGCCCAACCTAACCATTACACTTATCCGCAGCCTGGTGTGTCATCTCCTCCAGCATATGCGCTTCCATCTCCCTTGCCTCCTCCACCCCCGCAACAACACCTATAGCCCCCTATCGGGCAAGTCTTTACATAGCAGGGCGCGACTAATCCCCCTGCTCCAAGAAGGCGGAGAGGCAATCCAAATCAATCTGCCCCTGGTACTCGTGGACCCAATCCTCAAGGTGTTGACCCTAACACTGCTAACCAGCAACAGGGCACTCATCCCAAGCCGGATAGGCCGCTTCGCACAAATAAGCCTTATTCGTGTTGTGGTGTTTATGGTCACTACACCCATGATTGTCCCCTCTTACCACAGATGCGGCAGATGTGGGAGTCTCAAGCCACATTGCGAGGACAACATTCCTCCCCTCATGCTCCCCCTAATGTGGCCACTACTCAACCAGATGTGTTTACTGATCCTTTCCCTCAACAAGGATTCGTGGCTACCCAACCACCTGACGGATAGGTCGCCACTCCACCTTCCCTTTCTGGTTCCTCCGATTACCAGATCCTCATGATGAAATCTGATCCATCCCCAACCATCGACCTTCACCTTCAAACTCGGTCTCGCCAGTACCCCAAGCCTCCCGCTCAGTCTACCCCCGAGTCCTCTTCTTCCGGTTCTACAGAGCCTCTTTTGACATCCAATGGTCCCTTACATATCCCTCAACCCAAAGTTGAGGTCCATCCAAAGATTCCTAAAGGACCGTTACGTCGAAATGCTGCTTCTGGTCGAGCTACTCATTTGTATAGCATATTAGATGATTTGGCGCAATCTCCTACTGCCATTTCCACGTTGGAACTCCTCCAGTCGTGCCCTTCCCAAAAGAAGGCTCTGCTATCTATCGTGGGCGCTGTAGATCCTGCTGATGACCAAATGATTGTTTTCGACGCCCATCAATTAGCGCATCCTCCTCTTCCTGCTTCCGTCGCCTTCCAAATCCCAGTCAAAATCCGGAATGCCAACGTTTCTTGGTGTATAATTGATGAGGGGGCATCCACCTGTGTGATGTCCGCATCGGTTTGGAAGCAACTCGGATCTCCTGAGCTGGCCCCTTCCACGATCACCCTTCGAGCATGGGACGGCCACGCCTCCCAACCCATTGGCATTTTTCGCAATTGTCCTATCACCCTTGCCGGTAAGACCGTTTACGTTGACGTCGAAGTCATCGACGCCCCTCTAGACTACAAAATTCTATTGGGATGAAGCTACACCTATGTTATGTCTGCTGTCCCATCCGCGGTTTTTCGCAAGATGTCTTTTCCTCACAATGGAAAGATAGTCACCATTGACCAGTTGACTTACCATGAGCCACTGTCTCAGACCTCCCCGGAGACGACCATCTCTTATGTAGCCAATAAGCAAATCGTCGATTCCTTGACCAGTGTCTCCCCCGGCATATAAAAAGATTCCTCCCTGCTTGGAACGTTTCCTGGTCTCCCCCCTCCTCATATATTTGATCCCAGCTTGTCGAATGTTTGCATGATGAAATCGTCTCGGGCTGCCCTTAAGTGACCTGCTTCGGCTAGTCAGCAACCTCAGACTCAACCTCGCCCACCGCAACCCACTCCTAGCCCTTCATCTCCGCCAGCCGGACCTCCTCCTTCTGGCCCTTCTCCTACAACCGGTATCCCTGAACCCCTTTATCCCCCTGGATCGGTTCCCCCAGGCCTTAATCATCTCGAAGCCGTCCCTCCTGGTCATTACCCCGCGGGTCAGATACCTTTCTTGGCTCCCCCTCCCGGAGTCTATTAGGTCCCCGTCATGGCCACTCTCTCTCTCACTAACCTGACCCTGGGTATACCTATCTGGTACCTTGACCCTCCAGCCGCTACCCCTCCTGGTCATCCCAAACCCTATCTCGCTTTGACACCGGTTCAACCGGTCCCCCTTGCTTCCTCCGTTGCTACCATGCCCCCTACACCTCCCCAGGACCCTACCCCTGTAGTGACAGCTCCAGGAAAGAAAGGCAAAGCTCGCAAGGGAGCATCCAAAGACAAGGCCACCCCGACTGACCCAGCTCCTCCCCCACCCACAAAGCCTTGCGCCTTGTGTGATGTCGTCGATCATGCCACCCATACTTGTCTCGAGTTGCCCCGCTTTCAACCCATGGTTAAAGTCGCGTTCCCTGAGTCTACGGTCTCCGACCCTTCTCTTCCGTCCTCGTCCGTAACCAAGAACCCAAAAACAATTCGCACTAGCAAACCCTGTGCTTTGTGCGGTATCCATGGCCATTACTCCCACCATTGTCCTCACCTGATGCATTATCGTGCCTCTTTAGAAGTAGTCCGAGATTATGAGGTTGAACAAAATCAATCCGCCTTTCCCATACTCACACGGTATGCTTCGGGTCAGCTTGAGGATCCCCCCTCTCCCATCGACATTCCCCCCCCTGATGTCCAGATGACGGAGTCTACTATGACCATTCTTTACCTCTCATCCTCTGTGAGACCCTCGGAGCACAATCCCCTCAAGTCCTCCCCTGTTTTTTCGCTTGACCCCTTTCAACGACCACCCTGGGCTCCTCATATTTTCACCATTCGTTTCCCTGCTCATCCGTCATTCCCCGTGACGATCCGTATGTGAGCCTTTCTCCCCCTACGGATGCTTTAGATGACTTTGCCGCATCACGTGGTGTCTTTTCCACCCTTGACCCCCTCTACTCCACCCGTATCTCTATCGACCTCCGCAGCCCGAGTCCCCGCCATACCTCCTATAGCCCTCCTATACCACCCTCTATGTTGTATATGAGTCATAGCCATCCTTCTCATCGCACTCCCTCCCGTAGTTGTCACTCGATGTCTTCCGTACACTCACGCTGCCCCCATTGTCCCTCCTCCCCCCATATGTTGTCTTGTAACACCATTTCGCAGGACCTCCCATCCCCACCCTATATCGGTTATGCTGATGGTGCAAGTCGTTACTCCCAGAATCTAGCCTCGGCAGGTTGGGCTATTTTCACCCCCTTACATGCCCTTGTCCTCTTAAACGAGGTTTGCATTGGTACTGCCACCAACAATCAGGCCGAATATGATGCAGTGCGTGGTCTCTTAGCCGATGCCCTCTTTCATCGTATCCTTCATCTGCACGTTCGTTTAGATTCCCTACTTCTTGTCATGCAACTAAATGATGTCTATCGTGTGCATAATCCTGTTCTGTTTAGACGATATTTACGAGTGAAACTCTTGATACGTGAATTTGAAACCATAACTTTCAACCATGTACCTCGAGAACAGAATCACTATGTAGATAGTATTGCAAACCATGTTCTAGACTGGCATTTATCACACGCATTTCATACAAGACAATAACATTCATAATCATTAAAAATGATGCATATCCATAATATGTGTCGCAAAACATGTGTTTAGAGTCCATCTGCTCTGATACATATGACATGCCCATAGCATGTTACAAAAAACTCAAAATTGGGGGCACCACCTGCCCCTACATACACACTAGGGGGCACCACATGCCCCACACCTCCACCTGTCTCAGGATCCCAGCCATTGCCTGCCTCCTGAGTCTAGGGATCACAGACATCCCCTCACTTCAGCCACTTCGCCATGGCACAGATGACAGACTCCGCTATCTCCAGGTAGACCACTTATGTTCATATTGTCGTCAAGTCCCTGCCACTCCGTCTGAGAGCTCCCACAAGCAACCTTTCATCTACTTCTTATGAGCAGCCCTCCAAGGTAATGACCACATGCGCCGCTTTTTCCCACTGTATCTCACTTCAGATGCCACTGGTCATCCAGACATCCCGCCGGTTTTAATTGTTACATCTGACAAATTGGTGCTATTTAATCAAAGACTCTGTCTGCCATTCAATAACTTTAACATGCCCATACAAGAATAGTAATCTGTCACTTACCATCGGGCCCCCATACTCGACCAGGCGGAAGTGGCAGGTCCGGATCTCCACAATAACTCATCCCACTATAGGGATAGTCGTCAATGTATAACGGCATCTGATCCCAATGGGCAAAGAACTCAGGTCGAAACACTCGTCCGACCGCCCCTCCTCCTCCTCTGCACAGTAGCCGCCCCCACCGGCGCATCCTGGGCTCTCTCGGGCCCCCATCTAGGAGCTGTATACGAGGTCGTAAGGTCGGGATCTTCTCAAAAAAGAAGGAACACAATAAAGTCCCAGAGACAGTAATGACAAGTTCACTGTCGCTGCAGCTGACAAATGTTTTAACGAAGACAACATCATATTCACCACCCATAGTAGGTCCCACTCAACACACTCTCTACGATCATCATCTGCCCCCCAGTGATGTGATGGAACGCCTGGTTGCCCAGGATCCGCAGCACCGTTGCGGCCACTGCCCGGGTCTCCAGTCTCTCTAGGTCCCCGATCGGTATCCATGTCCCTTTGAATTGGAGACCTGGTCGACAATTCCGCTCCACAAACTCCATGATGTTCCGCCCCCGCGGTAACACTGGCTGCGTATTTCCCACCATCCCAAGTACGAGACCACAAGAAACACAAGACCGGACTGCCACCATCCTCGAAGTCTGTACCACAAAGTCCTCACTGATCCCAATAACTGATAATCCGGGCCAACAAGGGCTCTCCAGCTCTCATCAAAGGGTTCTCCAAAAACTTTAGAACCCCAAACCTGGCCAACACACAACGGACACCCTGATCCGCCTGGATCTCTGCCCGTAATGTACCCAGGTCTCTCTCTCTCCAGTTCACCTGTATATCTGCCATATCTGCACAAAAACATCATGTTTATCAGTCTACAGATAGGAAATACTGTAACCAAGCACAAAAAACCCAACTCTCAGCCATCAAACAGCACTAAATCCCCCTCATCTTTCGGGTCGCACTTTTCTGCCAAATCCTGGGACAGGTCGCACCTTTTGGCTCAAAACCTGCGTCCCAGGTCGTAGATTTTGGCCCAAAAAGTGTGACCCGGCCGAAAATATGCAAGGGGGTCTGTTCCTGGAAGTCTGGGCCCTAATCTAAACTTTCAATCCATCAAAATGAAAGAGTAAGGTTAGGCCTCTTACCTGCAACTGACGGATCGCGATTCCAACGGTCGGTTTTTCCGCTACGTTCGCCGCAAGATTTAGGGTGTTCTCTCCTCTATACATTCACCACAGCAACACTAGCAAATGAGTGAATTTGGAGGGAGAACAGCCTTATTAAAAGAGAACCCTTGTTTCTTCTTTCGCCTGCTGCGACCATACCGTAGCTCCGTTTGACAAATCATCTGCACCGTTGGAAAGATCTCACCGAGCCCTAAAAAGGGTGTCTGTTAGTTTTTTCTGATTTGATACTTCACCAGGACACATTTTGTCCAAGAATGGTCACTTCACCTCCCCTTTAAATCGAATTTCCTCACTTACAACACTTGTACTTGGGGCACCACTTTGCCTCCATACTTGTCCATGATCATGTCGATTTTCGTCATGAGATACCATCTTGTACTCATGTTTTCCTGGTCCCCCATCGGACCTATACTGTGTGGCAGCACCATCGAGTCACCCTTGTTTAGAGCATCCAAGTGGAGTCATCATCGCATTCATGGAGTCTATCCCGAGTCCCTTTGTACCCCGCTATAGTCCTCCATCCCTCATTGCTTGGTTTCTCTCCTTGATTTGCATGTATCAGCCAGATTTTGCGAGCCCTTCCCCATTTACAGGGGGAATTTGGGTTGTATTTGTATCTCATGTACTCAGATATTATTGTATAAGTCCTGGCTGTTATCCCAGGCACAGCATGTATGTGGGATTCTTCATTGTATTTTTATCTGGCTCATGATTATGCCAGCTGTACTTTATGGTTCGGTCCCTTGTTTACTGGACACACTATTCTTTTGTACTTTGTCTCGGCGGGGATAGGTATGCCTCCCCCGTCGCCTTCAGCACAGGTACCCTCTCATAAAAAAGAGACTTGTTGCACCTACGAGTCTCGTCTCCTCAGGGTCTAGTTCTTCAGCACACTATCTACCTTGCATTTCTCTCTCTGACTTCCCTTTTGTTGTCTAGTGATTGAGTTCTTACAACGTACTTCGGTCATACGATTTGCTCCTGACACTCGCACACTGGGGGGCAATCTGTTACACCATTTTTTTGTCATCTAACCTATTATCATTAGATGGACCCAAGTACACCATGTAAGACCAATTTTACCCTAAGTAAAATTGCCTTCACTATGTTAAATAACTTAATAAACCACATTTATTAGGTTGTTTATGGTCTAAATAGGAAACCCTAAAAGGAAATATTAAACAAACCTATATTTGTTTGATTTTCCTCATGGAATAATTAATTAAACCATAATTTAATTATTATTCCCAGTCATGTTTAACCCAAAAACAAAGAAATTAATTAGATAAACCTTTTATTTATCTTATTATTTTCTAGGAATAATTATTTAAATCTTATTTAGATAATATTCCTTGTTAAATATGACCAAATCACCCACAAATAATTAAATAAATCATTATTTATTTGATTATCTTTCAACCACTTCCTTAAAAAGATAAATAAATCATTTATTTATTTATTTTTGACAAATAAAGGGATTTGACCTAAGTCAAATACTTTTTCCCTCCAACAAATATAATAAAATATTCCATAAAAGGTGGATCTAGATTTGGTTAACATTATTTTAATCATGCACCAAGATCTAGAATGACCCAATATTTTTTTATAAATAGGAGGGTTTTTCCTACCATTCGTGACCTTTTTTTGCCTATTAGATCACTCTGGATCTAAACTCTTGGTCTGACTTTGAGCCATTATCATTGTCATATTTTCCATTATTTGCTGTGTGAGCTCCCTTTGAGTTATATCTTTGTCTAGGTTTTCTACACCAACAAGAGAGAGAAGTGCTAGATCTGAAGTGCTGAGGACTTCCAAGGACCCATCCCATTGAGGAGAATTGGAAACATCTTGTTTTCCTCCCAGGTGCCCTTAATACAAAAATTCTTTCAAAAATTGTTCTTGTCTTGTCTATTGGATATATGGAGCAAACCCTTCTTTTTACTGATTAATGTCTTTCTATGTATAGATCTAGTTTTTTGCAGCTCTTGTCTTGATCAACTAACTACATATCTGAAGATATTGGCAGCCACATTTGATGTTAGGGCTATTAGTTATGCGTAGCTAAAGTGGTCTTTTTTCGTACACTTCGACAAAGGATTCTTACTAACAGTTGTAGTAATATCTTAATTTGTTGCTTTTATTATTTTTTCCATCCAATGTGAATAAAATCTTAATGAGTAAATAAATACAACATAATCTTATGTTCACTCTCAGATGTTATCTTCTCATACCCTACAGGTTACCACATTTCTTTCATGGAAACTTCTAACCTCATCATATGTAACCTTCTTCAACCATATGTTTCATCGTAAAAACTTGCTTCAACCATATCTTTAAGTGGGTTAATAGTTTTGTCTTGTAAACACTTCAATATAGGTAGTTACTGAACATCCTCCATTTAAAATTTTCATTTGCAAGCACTTCAGCATCCACGTTTTCTCAATTTACAATTTTCAATGATTGAATCTCATGGAGACTAAAGAATTGCATTTTTTTTCAAAGTTTATGAATAAAGATCATAATAAAATTACAATTTCAGGGAGGGACTAACATTCAACGTATAAAATATAAAATACCCAAATCCACTCAAGTAATTTGCAATAGATTTAACGAAAAAAAAAGTTATATCATTGACCTATTGAGATTTCATATTATTTACCTATTGAGAGCTGCAATGCAATAGAGGTGCGATGAGGCTATTGATATCTACTAAAGACAATCATGATCAAATACTTTATGTGTGGAACAATAAATAAAAAAATTTATACATACCAAGTGAAAAACAAAAATATATATCAAACCCTTTGTATTCCAAAAGGTATTGTCTCAAAGAAATGGCAAGAAGTGATTAGGAACAATTTCCATGCATTAGCCTAGTATAATGAAATTATCCCTGAATCCATATACATGCATAAAATTTGACATCTCTACATGTAAAATTATGATTTTATAACGAATTGATGTAAATGCACATTTATGAATGTTTTTATAGATTATTGGAAACAAAAAAAAAAAAAGAAAAAAATTTTAATAATCAAATTTTAATAATTTAATATTAACTTTAATGTTATGGTTAAACTTTTTTCACTAATGTTTTTTCATATTATATTCTAACTAAGATTGAAAGTTCACCACATTTTTACTTCAAAATTCATAGTTTTTTTTAGTTTTTTTAACATCTCCAATATGTTATGGTCATCCACAAATGAATTACACTAGTGACTTTACATCAAGGAGTGTCTTAACAAAGCAAGAACTGACCAGTGACTTCACATCAATGAGTGCCTTAACAAAGCATGAATTGACTAGCGACTTCACAATGAGGGACTTCAAAGTTGCTTTCTGATTTTCCAGCTTTTTACCTCTTCCCAAATACTTTCCTCATCATTGGGGAATTTGGATTTTTCCTCTTAAATATAAATTAGAATCAATTTCTTTCAAGGCTTTTTGAAAGGTTTTTGGGAAAGTCTTAGCCTTATCCATAACCTCATGGATCAGGCTGATGATCTCCAATCTCATCTAGTGATAGTGCACACATAATATTCCATTTATTTTCTTTAATAATTATTTAAATAAAAATCCACACAATAATTATCCATTGGGGTCCACTTCCCTTTGGGTTTTTGTTCAAATGTCTAACTTAAAAAGCATAGAAACTAGGGGTGTTACAATAAGAAATGATAATTTGATCTTCATTACTCTCATATGGATAATTTTAGGTCATTTTGTTCCAAATTTGTTGTAGTAATATCTTAATTTATTTATTTTCCTATTTTTTCCATCCAATGAGAATCAACTGTTAATGAGTAGATAAATACAACATAATCTCATGTTCCAAATTTGTTGTAGTGATATCTTAATTTTTTTCTTTTATTATTTTGTCCATCCAATGTGAATAAACTCTTAATGAGTAAATAAATACAGCATAATCTCATGTTCACTCTGAGATGTTATCTTCTCATACCCTACAAGTTACCACATTTCTTTCATGAAAACTTCTAACCTCGTCATATGTAACCTTCTTCAACCATATGTTTCATCGTAAAAACTTGCTTCAACCATATCTTTAAGTGGGTTAATAGTTTTGTCTTGTAAACACTTCAATATAGGTAGTTATTGAACATCCTCCATTTAAAATTTTCATTTTCAAGCACTTCAGCATCCACGTTTTCTCAATTTACAATTTTCAATGATTGAATCTCATGGAGACTAAAGAATTGCATTTTTTTCCAAATTTTATGAATAAAGATCATAATAAAATGACAATTTCAGGGAGGCACTAACATTCAACGTATAAAATATAAAATACCCAAATCCACTCAAGTAATTTGCAATAGATTTAACGAAGAAAAAAAAGTTATATTATTGACCTATTGAGATTTCATATTATTTACCTATTGAGAGCTGCAATGTAACAGAGGTGCGATGAAGCTAGTGATGTCTACTAAAGACAATCATGATCAAATACTTTATGTGTGGAACAATAAAAAAAAAATATTACGTACCAAGTGAAAAAATATATATATATATATATATCAAACCCTTTGTATTCCAAAAGGGACTGTCTCAAAGAAATGGCAAGAAGTGATTAGGAACAATTTCCATGCATTAGCCTAGTATAATGAAATTATCCCTGAATCCATATACATGCATAAACTTTGACATCTCTACATGTACAATTATGATTTTATAACGAATTGATGTAAATGCAAATTTATGAATGCTTTTATAGATTATTGGAAACAAAAAAAAACAAAAAAATTTTAATAATCAAATTTTAATAATTTAATCTTAACTTTAATGTTTTGGTTAAAAAAATTTAACTACTGTTTTTTCATATTATATTCTAACTAAGATTGAGAGTTCACCACATTTTTACTTCAAAATTCATAGTTATTTTTTAGTTTTTTTTAAATCTCCAATATGTTATGGTCATCCAGAAATGAATTACACTAGCGACTTTACGTCAAGGAGTGTCTTAACAAAGCAAGAATTGACCAGTGACTTCACATCAGCGAGTGCATTAACAAAGCATGAATTGAATAGCGACTTCACAATGAGGGACTTTAAAGCTTCTTTCTGCTTTTCCAGCTTTTTACCTCTTCCCAACTACTTTCCTCATCATTGGGGAATTTGGATTTTTCCTCTTAAATCTAAATTAGAAATAATTCCTTTCAAGGCTTTTTGAAATATTTTTGGGAAATTCTTAGCCTTATCCATAACCTCATGTATCAGGCTGATGATCTCCAATCTCATCTGGTCATAGTGCACACATAATATTCCATTTATTTTCTTTAATAATTATTTAAATAAAAATCCACACAATAATTATCCATTAGGGTCCACTTCCCTTTGGGTTTTTGTTCAATTTTCTAACTTAAAAAGCATAGAAACTAGGGGTGTTACAATAAGAAATAATAATTTGATATTCGTTACTCTCATATGGATAATTTTAGGTCATTTTGTTCCAAATTTGTTGTAGTAATATCTTAATTTATTGCTTTTCCTATTTTTTCCATCCAATGAGAATCAACTGTTAATGAGTAAATCAATACAACATAATCTCATGTTCCAAATTTTTTGTAGTAATATCTTAATTTGTTGCTTTTATTATTTTTTCCATCCAATGTGAATAAACTCTTAATGAGTAAATAAATACAACATAATCTCATGTTCACTCTAAGATGTTATCTTCTCATACCCTACACGTTACCGCATTTCTTTCATGAAAACTTCTAACCTCATCATATGTAACCTTCTTCAACCATATGTTTCATCGTAAAAACTTGCTTCAACCATATCTTTAAGTGGGTTAATAGTTTTGTCTTGTAAACACTTCAATATAGTTAGTTATTGAACATCCTCCATTTAAAATTTTCATTTTCAAGCACTTCAGCATCCACGTTTTCTCAATTTACAATTTTCAATGATTGAATCTCATGGAGACTAAAGAATTCCATTTTTTTTCAAATTTTATGAATAAAGATCATAATAAAATGACAATTTCAGGGAGGGAATAACATTCAACGTATAAAATATAAAATACCCAAATCCACTCAAGTAATTTGCAATAGATTTAACAAAAAAAAAAGTTATATTATTGACATATTGAGATTTCATATTAGTTACCTATTGAGAGTTGCAATGCAACAGAGGTGCGATGAAGCTAGTGATATCTACTAAAGACAATCATGATCAAATAGTTTATGTGTGGAACAATAAAAAAAGTTTTTATACGTACCAAGTGAGAAACAAAAATATATATCAAACCCTTTGTATTCCAAAAGGGAATGTCTCAAAGAAATGGAAAGAAGTGATTAGGAACAATTTCCATGCATTAGCCTAGTATAATGAAAGTATCCCTAAATCCATATACATGCATAAACTTTGACATCTCTACATGTACAATTATGATTTTATAACGAATTGATGTAAATGCACATTTATGAATGTTTTTATAGATTATTGGAAACAAAAAAAAAAAAGAAAAAAAATTAAATAATCAAATTTTAATAATTTAATCTTAACTTTAATGTTTTGGTTAAACTTTTTTAACTATTGTTTTTTCATATTATATTCTAACTAAGATTGAGAGTTCACCACATTTTTACTTCAAAATTCATAGTTTTTTTTTAGTTTTTTAACATCTCCAATATGTTATGGTCATCCAAAAATGAATTACACTAGTGAATTTACATGAAGGAGTGTCTTAACAAAGCAAGAATTGACTAGTGACTTCACATCAACGAGTGCCTTAACAAAGCATGAATTGACTAGCGACTTCACAATTTGTGCTATCCCATGATGTTGTATGTTTTCTTTGAGATATTTATATATCCCTTTAAATGGCCCCATTTGTGAACCTCTCTCAAAGGATAAGTTCACTTCAGTAGGTAAAAGAACAGAGCTTCTAAAATATGTAATAATTTATTTTAGATATTTGGATATCCCTTAAAATGGCCCAATTTATGAACCTCTATCGAAGGATGAAAATTATGCAAATTTAGTTTCTTACGTAAAAAATGAGCTTCTAAAATATGTAATAACAAAAATGTAGGTAACTTTCTCAACATAATACAAATCCATTCATACTGAGGACCTAAAAGGGCTTATCGAATAGACATGTACAACCATAAATATGCCTCTACCTCTTCCTAGATATTATATTGGAGAACGTTTTTACCAATGCAATGAACCTATACATTTGTATTGTTGAAGCTAATTTAATGATTTATACTTTATGCTAATTCAATGTCATTGTTTTAAACTTATACAAAATATTATTTAGAAGTATAATTCAACAATTACATGAAAAAAAGTTGAATATAAATAAAATAGTTCAATGCAAAATGATAAAAAATATGAATAAAACATGTAATCAATGAAAAATAGTTTAGGATCTCCTTGTATTTCATTCTAATTTTCTTATAATAATTTTTTTTTTCTAACAATAATCACTAATTTTTCCATATTTCATATTTTCATTTAAGGTCACCTAAAAATGGAACTTAGAATTATATACCATTCAAACCAACCTTTTAATGACAGATTGTATTAAGCATCATATCCTCAACCAAGGAGAATATTAAATATGTCAACAAATTTCTATACCAAGCAATCAATCCCCTTAACTAGACATGATTATATTTCAATAACTATTAAAAATCTATGTGTCAATCCAATAAAATATTATGGATACCATTAATGAGAAATAATGACACTAAAAAAATGAAGTGGTGTACAAATGGACAACCAGATAAAACTTCACTATACAAAACTATATTCTATTAATCAAATAGAGTTACATATATACATGACGAATTGTCTCAAGATAAAGAAGCTATCTAGGACACACAATAAGTTGGTTGAGAGAATATCTCAACCTCACACCAAACTAGGAAGTTAGTTTTACCTAAACTATGGAATAGGAACAGACTCTATACATACATAGTCACAAAAGACAGGTAGGAATTACATATTCCAACAAGTAGATTTATAAATTATGAATACACTTAATGATTAACAATGACACTACAAAAATGAAGTGGTGTATAAATGGACAATCAGGTTGATTCACATGTAATGATAATCCAAAGAAAAGTAAAATATATAAGTTCAACGTAAATAAAATTGATTTTTGTTTTCTTAACATATACCTAATTATATTAAAGAAATTATAATTTGATATAGTTACCCTCATTTGGATAATTTCATGTCATTTTGTTGGAAATTTGGTGTAGTAATATCTTAATTTATTATTTTTCTTATTTTATCGATCCATTAAGAGTCAGCTCTTAATGAGTAAATATCCAATAAAAAAAAATATTCTTTACATATACCTAATTATATTAATAAAAAAAGATAATTTTATATCCCTTATTCTCATTTGGATAAGTTCACGTCATTTTATTCCAAATTTGTTGTAATAATATCTTAATTTAGTGTTTTTCCTATTTTTTCCATCCAATGAGAATCAAATCTTAATGAGTAAATAAATACAACATAATCTCATGTTCACTATCATAGGTCCTCTTCCTTATAGGTCACCACATTTCTCTCATGAAAATTTTTAACCTCCTCACATGTAACCTTCTTCAACCATATCTTTCATCCCAAAAACTTGCTTCAAGCATATCTTTCACTAGGTTAAAAGTTTCGTGTTGTAAACACTTCAATATAGGTAGTTCTTGAACATCCTCCATTTACAAATTTTCATTTGCAAGAACTTCATCATCCTCATTTTCTCAACATCCTTCATTTACAATTTACAATTTTAAATAATTGATTCTCATGGAGACTAAATAATTTCATTTTTTTTCAAAATTTATGAATAAAGATCATAATAAAATGAGGATTTCAGGTATCCATGGGACTAACTTTCAACATATAAAATATAAAATACCCAAATCCACTCAAGTCATTTGCAATAGATTTAGTTATAAAAAAAAATATATTAATGACCTATTGAGGTTTGATATTATTGACCCATTGAGGGTTGCAATGTAACAACTGTGTGATTAAACTAGTGATATCTACTAAAGACAATCATGGTCAAACACTTTGTGTGCGAAGCATGATTTGATAACGAATTGATGTAAATGCACATTCATGAATGTTTTTATAAATTATTTGAATCTAAAAGAGGAAAACAAATTTAATTAACCAAATTTTAATAATTTAATATTAATTTTAATGTTTTGGTTTTTCTTTTAACTACTATTTTTTGGGTTATATTCCAAATAAGATTGAGAGTTCACGACATTTTTACTTCAAAATTGTTAGTTGTTTTTTTCTTTTTTGTCAAATGTGTTAGGTTTATTTTTTATTTTCACTCTTTTCAAATTTGAATAATTTCATATTAATTATAATTATTTTTAAATTACATTCCAATTAACATAGAGATTTCACAAAATTTTTACTTCAAAATTGTTAGTTGTTTTTTACTCTTTTCTCAAATGTGTTAGTTATATATATATTTTTGTATTCTTTTGCAATTTGAATAATTTCATATTAATTATAATTTTTTGGTTATTATTTTTTTTAACATCTCCAATACTTCACATCAAGGAGTGGATGCTTGTCATCAACTAGTTTCTTAACAAAGCATCTATCCAAGACCCAACATAATATTATTTGTTATGAATCTTTTTCTCACACAAATGAGTTTATAATTATATTTTTAATGAATAAATAAATTGTTAATGGCATTGTTACAATATGGTTATTATTATTACAAAAATTCAATATTACTATTTTGGATATACCTAAAAAGGGAAATATTGTTGTTAATTTTCTATTTAGAATCCAAAATGATAATAAGGATGTTGTACAAAAAGATAATTTTAGTGCAGAATATCTTTTTGTAGTATCTATTAAATCACATCCTTTTGTAGATATTGCTAATTATTTGCCCCAAAGGAAGTTACCTTCATATTTTTCTTCTCTAGAGAAAAGGAAAGATATTTAAACCATTGAATCTTCTTCAAGGGATATGTTCATTAAGAAAAGGATATTAGTTCCATATACCAATGTATGAGGGGCAGGTATGTAGTGGTTCAGGGTTTCTAATTTCGATAAGGTTCCTCAACCAAAGCTTATAGAAATTACTTTTTTATTTTTACTTGCATGAACAAACCAGCATAGTTTATAGTCAAATAAACTGTGCATATATGTGCAATTTACACTGGAAGAAATTGCGCATGCACTTTTTTTGTTTAGAAATCTGCGGACATGCTCAAAAAGGGGTTTTAAGCATTGAAAACCAAAATTCTTTTTGTTTGTGGTAACATTTTACTTCAAGATTCATAAAATATTCACATGAGATACTCCATTAGGTGGCAAGAGATTTGAATCCACAGTGATAGTGACAAATTTTAGTGTAACAAAGAACAAAGCCACATGTTCATTTTTCCTAAGTGAAAACTCTATCAATTATATCTTTCAAATAAATTAACATACACTTTATCCCTTTTCAATTATCATCCAAGTGGTAGCCTCACCATTCAAGAACGTTAATACTAGTGAGGGTATGTAAGTTTACGGTGAAAAATGAAGGTTAGTAAAGTATTTTATTTTGAATTTATTAGTTCACTACGATATTGTGTTATTCTTGTTAGTCTTAAAAAAATTTAGGATCTTTCCTTCTCATATGAAGTTGTAATAGTTCTTTAAAATGATTTTTAATAAATAAGTGAATTCATCACTTTAAAAATTTTAAAACACTTATGTGGTACAACAAATACTACTCAAAATTGGCTTTTAACAAAATTTTATTAAGAAATTTTACAAAAAAAAAAAAAAAGGAAAAGCACCAATGAAAAAAAATTATAACACAATATTGGTAACATGAAGTATTATTATAATAAATCTTAAAAATAATAAAATAAAAGCATTTTAAACATTATTTTATTATTATAATAGTATTAATAAATTTTGTTTTAATAAATAATAACTATTTTTAGGATAACTTAAACCTAATATATATAACAAGCATCTTTATCCTAAAATGCAGTTAATAAAATAACAAAATACAATATTTTGCATAGTTTTATTGCAATTCATTATACTATAGAATCGAGTCAAGAATGTTAACTAGAAATTGCACCAAATGTTGCAAAGGTAAAACTTTAACGCATAAATTTGAGTACTTTTTGTTCATATTTCTTTCTCCTCTCATTGTTGTTTCTATCCAATTCTCAATATTCAATATTCTCAGTTGTTGGAGTCTTTTACATTCTACCCAAACATAATTGTAACATCTCCATTTCGACAGAATTTTTTTTTTTAACTTATATTGCTAACACTAATTACATCCCATGGAAACATTATTGTTTGTCACATTTTGACATGCATTCGCCCTCACCAATTTACTTTACTGTATTTTTAAATATTTCAAACTTATTTGAATACTAGTTGGAATAAATTTCCAAAGTTTACTACTTCAATGAGATGATATGTTATATGAAACCATTCCTATTTATATTACATGGGGTTTGTAAGTAATAGTTATCTTTCCTCTTAACTATTAATTTACATTCTCTCCCCACACTAACTACTTTTACCTCTTCTAATTCTAATTCATTATCAATCCCATACACATGGATCTAACTTTACCTTAAAATTTATAACCCATCCCTACCTTTTTGATATATATATATATATATATTTATATATATATATATACAATACTAAGAGGAAGGACCCAAATATGGTTTCATTCTAAAGGTTATTAATTGTCACTAATCTTTAAAATCTATATATGAAACCTTTATTCCACTGATTTACTTATCTAAAGTTGAGTTTAACTTTTGATATCAATGTGACAAAATTAAATGCCTACCATATAAAATAGAACATCACATTGAATTTCGTATTATGGGTTTATACTCACCTTTTAATTTACTCTATCTCCTAATGTATATGGTTCATTGATTGAGTTTATATCTTATTTTGAGATTTTATTGAACTTTACTCACATCACCCCATATGTCAAATCAAGTTTGAATTTATACTCTTGACTTTACAATAGATACGATACATCGGGTTTGGTATGTTCCACATGCTTATCCTTTACAAGTTAGGGTTTGGCATTTACTATGGTTTTAATATGGTTCCTCCTCCATAACTATTTTCAAAAACCTTATGTATTCAATATTTCTCGGGATTGACTTTCATTTAAGTGCTAGTATTGTGTCACATGGCCCGTCAGGGTTTGATGTAACTCGTTGATCCGCGGGAACCAGATCTCTTACACGTGGAGGGTTTGGATATAATTTCAATTAGGGTATGAGACTCCATAATTAGGTTCATTTTTTACTTGTGATTATTTTTCACTCTACGCATTTTGAGATCAGACTTCATTCTGTGTCGGCTCCGCACTTAACTTACTATTCATCGATGTCACTGTTATTTCTTCCTTCATTTATCTGTGAGGGAATAATTTTCTCTGATCAATTTGAATCGAAACTTCCAGTTTCTATGCATATGTTTCAGTGATCATGCTCTAAAGGTAAAATACATCAATTTTTCAGATTTGTTAGAGCTTGACCTAGCTTAATTCTTGGTCTGATAAATCCAGCTATTTTACTCTCTTTTCTAATCTGTTCATTGCCTTCTCGACAGGAAATCCATGTGGTTGCATACCTTAACCTTGCCCAGGACCTTGGTTACATGTGGTTTGATAAAACCCCTCTCCCCAAGTACTTCTTCAAACTATATTTCTTCTTACGATGTCTATGAATTCTAGAATTTCCCGTTGTGTGAGTTAACCATAGTGCAAATGTAAATTACTAGTTCTAATGTTGTAGCATTGATTTAGTTTGAGGAATAATTCTTTAATGTGTTAGACTGTTGCTATATTTAGTTAGAGATTATACTACATCGAAATTATCATGTGGAAATTCCATTCTGGGCATCCATTGTCCAGGCATATTGAAATGTGCAACGTCTGGTTCTGAGCTTATTGTTCTCATTCAAATTTCACCATGTTCAATTTTAATTTTTTGTTTTTCTTTTGCATTGAATATTATTACTGCTAATTGTTTGTTACTGCATTTTTGTTAACGCATATGACCGGATAGAAGGTGCTCCTCTTGTCTAATCATTGCCATTCCTGAGTTGTTACCAAAATGTATAGGAATTCTTCAATACCACCACAGTTTCCCTTAATGGTTTATATTTACCATGAGAAATTTTCTAATATGATTGGTATCTAGCTATACTCCCTCCACTCATTTTATCGAGACCTTCATAGGTTTATAACTGTATGTAATGGCCATTATTGGCTCTTTTTGGTAGAGTTCATATCCTAAATGGAAAAACGCATGCCCAGTACTTCCGAGTACCAATTTGGCTTTTTTATACAATACTAAGGATCTTCAATTCTTAAATCAATATTCTAATGTATTTCATTTATAATTCATCTTCTTCTAGTCTAAGAATTGAAAATGATCTGGTATTTGGATAGTTTCAGTTTAAATCATTACCATAGATAGGTTTTTCACTTGGTTGATTTCTGAGATGGATTCATGCTCATCGTTTCACCATTTCATACCTAGTTGTATTTATAATCGAGTTGAGATTCAACTCCCTTCACGCTAGTAATAATTTTTTTTTTCTTTCTTACGTTGTACAGGAGTGGTGTTATTCTCCATAAGATGAATACCTATTAGTAATACTATGATATTTTGTTATAAAAAAATTAAGCTTCATTGTTTTAGATTTTGAATGTACAGTACATACTTCTCTGCAATAACTAATTCTCCTCTTATAATTGTAGGTGGCACATCCTATCGATGTTCCTAAGGTAATTATTTAACCATTTTAAAATGCTGAAATCTATTATTATTTCCTGTTTTTTCTTATATTCCTGAACAAGAACTAATTGATCGTTCTGCCATGTGTAGGTACTATTCACGTATTTCTGGATTTTTATGCGGCTATTAGATTTTTCTATTCAATCATAAATTGTGGATTGTTTCTCTCGAGGTTGTTCCAGTATGCCACTTGGGATTTCCGATATGCCATCTCTGCATAATTTCCAGAGAGTCTTTCTAGTTTGTTATAAAGGGACACAATTCCAAAATTGTAAAATTTTGTTATACACATATTTAATTTGAACTTTTTAATTCTGTGGACTTATATATTTAAAATTTCATGACTATTTAATGTATGGAATACACTCGTTCCCATTTTAATAAAATCTTGTTTGAACTCTTATGTAGTAAATTTGTTAAAGTTATTATTTCACTTACAGTACTAATTTCTAGGTTCCTTCTGAGAAAATATTTCCATTTATGTCTATTATATCTCATTTCTTAAATATTTTTTCCCAATTATGCTACAACATAGGAATTTTCTTGACTCTACTATTTACACACTAATTGTCATTCATATTTATTTCCCTTCTATATTAGGTTTCTAATAGAATTTACTGATTTGCAAAGTAATAACAAGACAATAATATTATTCAGTAATAATTTTCTAAGAGTCACCTAACCTCATATCTAAACCTTCAACAAGATTTAGATATTCTGAGAGTTATTACTCATAAATTTCTTGTATGTACAACCATGCAGAGGAATATTATACTTATTATAGTATACTCCGTAAAATGTATAGAACTACCCTGGAAAAAATTTAACCAAGTACATTTCTATAGTATTTCTTCACCATAATAAGCATAAAAACACTAAAATTATAAGTTAAATTGAGATTAAATTTTGCATACCACTTAAGGTAGACTAAATTCCACCCAACCTTTCAGCTCTTTCTCTACTGCTCCCCCAGAGCAGAGATCAGCTCTTCCAACAATAAACAAACCCTTGTCTATCTTAAATATTCTTATTTAAGCTTGATTTTTGTTGAAAAGCGTAACTAGGTCGGTCTTCATGTTGACTATGTAATTATGTAAAATAGAATACAAAGATATAAAATGTATTTTGTACTTGCTTCATGGGTTTCATGAGCAAGATTTTATTATAGGTTAGAAGACATCCTCTTGATGTCTATCTAGGTAGTTATCTTCTAGATACAAATGTAAGATGTCATATGTATATGAAGCATCTACTCTAAGTAATGCTCCAAGACCTAGTCCTTGAATCCGTCAATGACTGGTCTCATTTAGTCCTCCAACGTGATGCAAGTTAAACTATATTACAATGTGTTAAAGTTGACCTAAAATCAACTAATAAGTCAGCCTACATGCATAATTGGTGGTTGGCCCAAAGCAGTAAGACTATATATATATGTCCCATTGTTCTGCGTATAAGTGAAAGGAAGAATTGTGGTCATCATCGTAATGTGGTCATCACTATGAATTGTGGTCATCACTATAATGCGGTCATCAACATAAAATTGCATTGATATTCAACTGAGATTTGTGGTGATATCCAACTGAGATTTCTAGTGACATCCAAAATAGATTTGCAGTCTTATCGAAATCAAAATTCTGGTTATATATGAAAAAGTATGCAGATTCTTGATAGAGCTTCAGTGAAGATGTTAAAGGATAATTAAAGGACAACATTTATATACCTGAAGTGCAGTGTTGTTAATACCTAAAGTGTAGTGTGGATTTTGAGTTAGATGCAATGCATTTTTTTAAGGATGTGTAAGATACACATATCACTGTGATAACTTGATATAAGAGGGAGTTGTGGTTTGCTGAAAAAAGAGTGAAAATTACCCACCAAAAGATTGGAATAGTGGTTTACAAAGAGAAAAAGCAATTAGATTCTGGGAGAAAGTAGGAAAGTAAATCTGAGATTTACTTTCCTTACGACAGTTGATATATATATCAAGTAACGGAAGTTTCAATTGTCTACAAAGGAAGTGTTGATGAAGAACAATACAAATCAATCAGTGCAAATGAGTGAATGAAAGAAGGATCAACATTGAAGGACACCAAAGAAGTCAAGACAAGGTCTTGGATGCATATATAGGTCAAGTGTCTAACTTGGGTCATGGTACTTGTCATCTAGAAATATATAAGAATAATTCCTTGCGGGTTTTCCTCTCTAAGAGGGAGAGATTTTTTCATGGCTCTAGGAGCCTAATTTGTGTGTCTGATGTACTTTGATAATTGACTTGATGAAATAGTAGCTAAGTTAATTAATAGAAGACATAAGTAAGCTCACAAGTAATTATTAAGAAGATCATTTGTGTTAATCACCAGCCCTCCAGATTCTCAACATGTTATCAGAGCTAAGGTGCTAAACTCAAGCACCGCTTAACAAAGAGACACTCCAGGAAGCAAAGATCAATTTTTGGGTTGAATGGTCAAATCAGTTTGCAAGGAATACTTCAAGGATTCAAGAACATCTACAGCTAAGATTTATATCTTAGAAGAAACTCTTGACTTCATCTTCAAACATCATCAAGGAAGCTGCTGAAGGAGAAAGTCACTCTATTAAGTAAGTATCTATGACTTTATCTAAATCTATCAAAATGTCTTCTTTGCAAAGAAAGCAACAAATTATTTAGGCTTTCAATATTTCCTGCATGGAATACAAGGACAATGAATTCATTCCAAATACATGAAGGGAGATATAAGAGAGAAAATAATTCTTACAGAATCCATTAAAGACTCTCTCATGTGCCTACGCCACCTCCCAAATCCCTTTTCTATACCCCCCAGTTGGTTTCATCTCCCAACAGGTTTTGGAAACATGGGTATTACCAAACATATCATTCGCAATACCATTTTGTTACCCCATTTACCTAGTAGGGACAGGAGCCACCCACGTCACTACCAGAAGATTGAAGCCCCTTAGTCCTGAGTAAGCCCCGCTCATCCCTGAAACGGTTGAAACCGTCCTTGCAAGCGAAATTCCCATTGCAAAACTGATGATCATGGCTAAGGAAACTGAGAAGAGAGGAAAGAAGATGGTGACCCCCGCCATAAAACGGGAATCACTAGTTTGCGCCATATGCGACGTAATAGACCACCCTACCCATAGATGTCCAGAGCTGGATGAATTAAGACCATTCCTTGGCTCTGAGATAGACATCACAATGCTAGGCTCCTGTGAAAAGGAACCTACCAGAAAAGGGAAAGGCAAGGCACTACGTACCAATCACACATTCACTCTCTGCAGAAACTACGTGCACTATACCCATCATTTCATAGAGATCCCTCGATATAATGATTCCTTACATGCCATCAAGCGGTCCTATCAAGAGGATCCCTCCACCCAGGCATCCGGAAATGAACCTTGTACCATCCTATACCTACAGGAACAATGAAGGGCACAAGAAATACCCCCAGGCATGGCCATTATACGTTGCATGCTATAACTTCCTCGAAGAGTGTGCTGCCCTGGAAGTCATCCACAAATGGTATCCTATAAAAAGGGTTTTCTATGTTGGATTGCGGGCAACGCAATTCACATGTTCGTTATGCGTCGATAATCACATTTTGGAGAATTTTCACTATATCCCTTGATTCCAGCTATCCCTCGCTATCTTATGCTCCACCATAGTTTACCTCTCCCAAGAAGATGACATGGATGCGAAGTCCATGGACATCTCCACAACCCAAGAAAATGTGACGAGCAGATCCATCATGTTCGTGTCAGTCGAAAAGTGACCAATCAAGGAACCCCTAGTTACCCCTAACCGCTCTCTACCGAGAACACCAACATGCACGTTATGCAAAACGCCTAATCATGCATGTTATGTGAAATGCCCAATCATGCACGTTATGCAAAACGCCCAACCATGCACGTTATGAAAAACATCCAATCATCCACGTTATGAAAAAATTGTCCTGATTTTGCAGCGTTATGATGTTGGTTCCTCACCAGACCTCAAACTGAGCACGAAGGAACCCTCATATCAAGGATATTATGTCGAATATGTCAAGGAAATCATTACGAGCAACACTAGACTTATTCCTTGCAACTTCTTCCTACCATCGATATGATTCATACCATAGAAAAGAGGGAGGATGACCTCTGTAAGTGGTATAGAAGATATATCACTGGGTCAACATCTCGACCCCCACAGGGGCTTGGGAGGCAAACCAGGGTGACACACCAACCAAAGATCACCCAAGCTATGCTGAGGATAACATGCAGACTATGCGACCTAAATGTGCATCGAGTCAACTAGTGCAGAGAATTGAAGCCCCTTGCAAACAGTTTTCGCATAGTCTCTTCTCTCCCTCAGAAACTTCTCTCTATTCAAGAGAATATCACGTGCACCTATTGCCAAAAATTTTCACACTTTCACCATATGATTAAATGTGTACACCTCCCCAAGCTAAGAGCGACAAGAGCAACACTGAGTCTACACTCCCCCAAAGGGTTAAACACACCTAGGCCAACAACATGGAAATGGAAGTAGAGGACAACCTCTTCTACGATGAATCATTTCCAAGCATCCACATCCAGGAAATCAACTAGCGTTGATTCCCATACAATCTACTCCGTTGGCACAGTGATACCATGCATTATTTGCACTAGCCAAAATCACACACCATAGGTATGCCCGCTAATGGAAACATTCAAGCACCTTTGCTATAGGCACAATTTCCACCTACTAGAAATTGACCATCCTACCGGGGAACCCAACCTCGTGCTCAAACAAAATCCCATTACGAAGATTCTTCCCCCACCGAATGTAGGTGACACGATCCACCATATATGATTGGTATCATCACATATCAGAAAGAGGATTGCAGTTGCCCCCACATCCTAGTATTTCCACCCTATTATTGTTGCAAAAAATCAAGGTACCTTGAGCTTCTGCATTGATTTCTGCAAGATCTCAAATTTGCACGCTGCCATCAAACTCCTTGATGATACCCACCCTCTAGAACAACACCTAGTACAACTAGAGCTCATCGATGAAAGTGAACAACAGTCACTACAACACAACAAGGCCCATAAGAAAAGGGTAAAATCATAATTTGACTACCACATCAACCCTCACTCATTCACCGAGGGAGAAATAGTCCTCCGCTATGATGTCGCAAAAGAAGCCCTAGGGCTAGGAAAGTTTGAAACCATGTGGAAAGGACCCTACAACATCAAAATTTGCCTCCGACAAGGGCATAAATCTTAACAAAACTGGACGAGACATACCTCAGCAACCCCTTCAATGGCTTTTACCTCAAGAAATTCTACCCATAAGGGCCAAAATGACCTATAGCTAGAATGAACATACACAACCCCAACCACTGAAATATTTTTACCAAAAGACTTATTTAAAAGTGCTCAAAGTACCATCATCGATCACCAACCTGAACCCTATTTCAGACTTTTTTATGGAGCAAAAGGATGGTCTCAAAGCTTAGCTGCAGCTGCCTGGGTCATCTACCACCCTAACCCATTGCCACTCTTCTCAAATGATGTGTGCATTGGCTTAGAAACAAAAAATAAGGCAGAATATGACACTGCCATTGGACTTATGTGCGATGCCCTCCATAGGGCATACACCATATGCATGTCTACCTTGATTCCTAGTTAGTAGTGTCATAGTTAAACCAAACATTTGAGACAAGAGATACACATCTGTTTAGAAAATATTAGCATGAAAAAATATTAAGCAGACAATTTTACTATATCACATTTACACATGTACCAAAGAGTCAAAACAAAAAAGTTGATTGCATAACTAACATTATCCTAAAAGTGGAATGCATCTTGAATAAACCATCATACAAAAAACCAAAAAAGATAGATATGCATCAACATAACATCATACATAAACCGAAACAGGTGATGCATCAGGTAGACCCACAAACAATATCTCTCATATATATATATAACACAATGTGTATATATGAGTACAAATATAGTGTCGCTAACCCAATGGCCCGCCCAAAGATACAAAAAGTCGTCAAAAATAGGGGAAGCATCCACATAATGCTTTCCTTGTGTACAAGTATAATCTATGGTGGTGCCCCCTCAGGAGGGACACCTGGACCCACAACCGTTCCCGGTGCCATGACTAGAGCTGATGTCACCACCGAGACTTCCACCCGATGTAAAACTAACAGATAGTCCCTCTCGCAGGCCATCACAGTCTCCAACGATACCTCATCGAGGTCATCCATCAATCCTCGAGTCGTCATCCCTTAGGTCAAGCGGTCCAATCAACCCCTGGCATCCTATAGAACTGATACCCAAGTAGTCAGTTCCGCGATATGAGCATCTGCCGTATCTACACGTGCTACTGCTGCATCGGCGCGAGCCTGCTCAACCGCAGCCTCGGCAACAATCGAGCTACTACCGTCTCCTGAACGGCCATCACCACCACGCAGTCTTCTAGCAACACCCCCTCCCTGACCACCCCTAGATCGCCGTAGAGGATCATGTCCAACCAACTAAGCCAAGGGGTGAACCACCTCACTAATATCTACAAGAGTAACCAAAATGATGTCAGTGTCACTAGAAAAACACATAAGTACATATATACCTAAATAAATTTAGAAAAAAAACACAACATACCTGTGAGCCCCCAAGCATAACCAAAAGGGAGAGCCATGTCTAGATCCCCCTGGAAGTCCATCCCCACATATGGGAATGGAAAAAAAATCTGTGGGTTAGCCTCGAACCAAGCCTCTCTCGTGGCATTTCGAATGCCCCACCATGCCACCACCACCTCGTGGCATCACCGAAGCCCACCTCCTCATACAAGGCTCCAGTGGCCCCCCAAGAGGCACCTCCATTACCGTCCTCAAAAATACTACCTCTCGTACATAATTGTAAAGAAGATGCTAGCATATGAAAAAAAATTCAATCCACTATTCACCTTGTGTAGTTGTGCCACCATCCCATCATAAAAAAGTCGGAAAAGTCATAGAAATGCTCGGACCTCCACCAGCACAGTACTCCAACCGATGGGCTTGATGCCCGATGCAGAGCCAACAAACCTATGAGTCGTACAATTACTGCCAGAGCATATCACTCCTCCAAATATTTCACGGATGCAATGTTGATGCACCCATCTGTAAGAGGCACCCTACCACAGTGGCATCTCTAAAACCTCTCCAGGTCCACCCTCTTGGAAGGGAGTGGATATCTCAACGCCTGACCATGAGGCAATAACCCAGTCACAAAATACATGTCTCTCTCAAGATGGATGACCAGGTTCATTCCCCGCAACACTAACATGTTGTGCCTCTTGCGCCAATGTCAGATCAAGTAGCATAGAAATTGGTCTTGTGACCGAAGAAGCTCGTTCTCCATGAACTTCAGGAGCCCCCATTGTGCCAGCTAAAGGCATGCCCCAACATCAGCAGCCAATCTGGTACAGAGCATGGGCCAATCTCTCTCCCTCCACAACAACTTGTCATCAAAACATGTACCAATCAATACAGAAAAAACACAGAAAATGGAAAAAAACCAAAATATTTTTTTTCCTCGGCTTTGCGGACCTATCCCTTAGACAGACGCGCTTAGTGCACGCGTGTTTTTTTCATAGGTGCACTTAATGCGCACCAAATAATGGGAACAGACCACTTTAGCGTGCTTTTCCCTTGAAAATGCACACAAAGAAAGCGTGCCTTTGCCCCGATCACCCATCCAATCCAGGGCAAAAACAGTCATAATCCATACAAACCCAGTATGTACAGGCCCTGGCATCATCAAAATAAAAAAATTAATGTGCATTATGTCATGGAGTTTACCTGGGCATGGTATCGTTAATCCCTAGTGCTCAGGATGACCGCAATGGCAAGAACTATTACGCAAAAGCCTCTAACCTCTCAAAAAATTAGCAAGTACAAATGAATTGAATTAGGGCCATATTCACCTATATATAACCCTTTTTAAAAACTTGGGAGGACCATAACGAGAAATCAAAAGTTCATTCTCTGAATGGTAAGTTACATCGCGACGAGCACTCCATGATGAACAAAGGCGGTGCAACACAATCGCACTCTGAAAAAATTATTTTTTCTACATCGATAGGTATGCCCTCTCTCATCTTCTTATTTTTAAAGCTCATGACTTTCAATAATATTTTTTAAAGAAGATTATTTCACTTGAGGTATTTGTTTTTTCATGAAAATTCCACAAAACATCCACAACTCCATCTACTGAAAGTTCCAGAGTAGGTATCATTCTACCCTGAGCATGATAGAGTCCGAGTCAACTCTACATATCTTGACATCATTTCTCCATCAGAAATCAACCATAGGGTCCTCATATCCAACCATGTTTATCATCAACTCACCCTGTGCATGATAAACATCCATGCTGGTCGGTAGGGCCTCCCATCCATGGCACTCGTCACCCATATTAGACCATATATCATAGCAAAAGTGACACCATGGCCATACCAATTTAGTCTAGGAAGCACCTCATTCCCATCCATCCACCATCCATAATGTCAAGTTTACCATACAAGCTAGAAACCCCTTCCTGGGTGATCTAGTTGTACAAGCAGATCAAAAGTGCATTACCATGCCTTGCATTTGGCCGACCATACCTCCACCAGCATAATCCTATCTGCAATAATTTTTAATCCACTTCATCAACCCCGCAGATGAGACCAACCAATGGGAACCACACCATCAACAAAACACCTTCCTCACAACATGATTTAGTGAACACTTTCATGTTTTGGGGTACCCATCTTTGTGTTTTGTATAAACCAAACCCCATGATTTTATACTTTTGGTAAGTGTACAAATACCCCAAATGGTGCACTACGTCCTTCACCCTCTCATCCATATTTTTCTCCCATGGAAGCACTCCTTGAACACCCTTGGTCGGAGTATTACACCCCCACGCACAAGCCACCATGACATTCATAGCCAGTTTATACCTTCCCTAGAAGTCTTACCGACTCAAGGGATTTCCCTAGAAAAAATAACTATGACTGCCGCCAAGCTACTTAGTACACTCTGACCTTGGGCCAATGAATCCCCATCCTCAGTTTTCATTCCCCGCTCGCCAACATGCCTATGTTAAACCCATCACATCCAAGTCCCCGACCCCTCATGTCGATGACCCCTCGGATGGTTGAGGTTTCCTTTTGTCGACTTTGACACCTATTCTCAAAAAAGGGAGTCGTACCTTGGATTACTCCTCTACATAAAAGGAACATCCTCGGGTGTCACTATGGGAGACATCATTTCCCATAGATGTCATCGGTCCTCCCGACATTCAACTACAATAAAATCTTTCATTTCAAGATGGTATCGTACCTTACAACCACTGCATTATGATCAAATTCGTCGAAGACCCATGCTTCCATAAGTGTTTCTTTCAGCGATGTTTACATGAGAAGGTCCCAGCCAACACCTATGCATACAATGCACAACTATATTCCATACCGATTTTACACATATGGGTACCATATCCCACCTATTTTCAAAGAAAAGACATCCCTGATGGCGTCATCAATCATCGTCAACAACCACAAGTTCACTACCACATTAGTGATACAGACATAACATATATATTTCAAAATAGATTTGTTTAACTAGCCACAACATCACGAGCATGGGACATGCCCGCCTCTTAGAAAATTTGTATATGTATTATATTTTCTTACATGGGTGCTTTAGGACACAGTCACTCATGGAACTAGTGCAGGGTATTTTCAATTCCAAGCTTCACGCAAGCCTATATCTCTACAGACGATATACAGAAAATAAACTATAATGTATTTTGGCTATACAGTTCTTCCTAGACCTCACACATCAGGGAGGAACTGTTAACAATTGAAAATTGTAAAGAAAAATACAACATTATCTAATGTCAAGAAAAATGATTTACAAGGATGGAAGACATTACAAAATCTGGAAAGTATTTAAAAATATCTAAGGTCATAGGAAAAATAAAATTTGAACAAGTCCTAAATTATTTTGTGTGCATTATCCTTCATGAAGAGCGCCTTTGCGTGCCTTATGGCCAGAAATGCGTGCAATTTTGAGAATGAAAAAATGTCTCTTTCGGGGACCACACAAAGCAAAGGAAAAGTGATTCATCACTTGAAGCCGCCTAAGGATAGCCACCAACGCCTCCTTAGACACCAAGTGAGCACACACTGTAATATTTGGAGCACACAAAAGAATCATACCCCTCCCTTGGGTGACCATCAATAATGTACCAAGGGAGGGAAGGAGGATTTGAAATTTTCTATATAAGGCCACCATGAGATGAATAAACGGTGAAGAACATCCTTTCATCGGGACTTAGAACCCATGTTATAGGGGTCGTTTGGCAATAGGGTAAAGTTTCACTCTTATTACTACCAACGCTCAATAAGAGGGGCCTAGAGCCACCGTTCATATTATTGTTGTCGTTTGACTCTTTTTAGATCTCATGTTTATTTGTTTTAGTGTTTAGTTTAGTTTTAGTTTATATATGCAAGCTATTTCTCTATCTAGTGTGCTTATAATTCTATCTTATTCCACTAACTTTCTTGATTCCACTTCTTTTTCTGCCTATTACCAATAACTTAAGTGGTTAGACCATACCCCTTAAGTTGGTGTGATTTCATACATATGTGCGCCAAACACATCACAACAACCAGTTTTTTCTCACCATCTATATAGTGTATTGTTTTCTATAAACAATTTAACATTTCTTTCCGTTTTTCTAACGAGCCCATTCCTACCAACACATCATAGGAGCCTAGAGGTGAAATTTTCAAATTCAGTTCACTTTCATACCCATTCAAATATATAACTTTCTTGGGTAATTTGTGGGTCACTTTTCCTCTTTTTCTGCTAACCAACTGAACTAACCATGCTTGTTGAAATTTCTCTGACTTCAATTTCCATTTTTCCACAATTTGAGGACTTATATAACTTAAAGATGCACCTAGATCTGTCAAAATAGAAACAAGTTGTTCAGCAATCATACCTTATATTTCGACCATAGTGGATTGGTATTCAACTTGACGATCTTCCAGGGCAGCAATGATTTTGGGGATTTTTCTTGCCACGTCATTTACAATAGTTGTCTCTCTCAGCACTTGTATGTTATGAATAGTTTTGTGTGGACAATCTCTCGGAAGATGAGGTTCTCCACAACCCCAAAAATTTAGAGATTCTGTCATTCTAATAGTTCCTTCTCTCTTATTATTTCCATAGATCTATTTAGACCTTGTTTTTGATTGGGCTGAGTGATTTTCTCCAGTTTTTGTAAACTTCTTCCAAGTTTCGTGGTTTCTCCCAAAGTTCTTTTAGTATGTTAGTTTTGTTCTTTTTCCACTAGAGTCACCCTTTTCTTTGTTCTGCTAGTTTTTTTCTTTTTCATTTATGCCCTTGAACTACTAATAACATAGTCTTTCCTTTCGTAAAACTTCATCCATTGTCTTAAGATTATCAAATTCTATTCCCTCCTTGTAGATAGTAGGTACGCAGTTTAAAAAGCATTGTACCTTTTCCATCTCTTGCCTTATATAGGGTACATAGCGAAGCAGGCTGGTAAATTTGGTAAAAAACTCATCGATGGTAAGTTGTCCCAACTTCATCTCATGAAACTCTTTGGCTTTGTCATCATAATACCATTCATTCAAATATATATGTTTCAACTTAATTTTGAAATCTTCCCAAGTGATAATTTTTTCATCTATCACATGCACCATTTTAGTTTCCTCCCAGCACAATGTAGCATTTCCTTGTAATTTATAAATAGCCAACCTAGTTTTCAAGTTACTTTCATACTCATAGACTTGAAAGTATTTTATCATATTTAGAAGCCAAGCTTCTGCATCTTCCTCCTTCTCTCTAGCATAGGAGGGACACTTGATTTTCCAGAATTCACCTTGTAATACCTTGTTCTTTCTAGACTTTTGTCTAAAGGCTTCATCCTCCTCAGACTCTTCTGAGTGGTTTATAGTTCCCTTTCTATTTTTACCAAAACCTTCACCTTTGTGACTATTCCAGGAGGTAAATTCTCTTATTAACATTTCTTTCTCTTCGCTAGCTATTGATAATATTTCATAGTGGTTTTCCAGTTGCATCATTTCTCTTTGAATCTGATGCATCATAGCCATCAATGGAGCATTGGGATCTAATGGATTTTCTGTACCACCCAAATACACATACAACTCATCTCCTTCACTCATGGTTTGAAATTATATCCTTCTACACTAATTCATTGTAAACAAAAGTAAATATTAGTGATGAAATATTTTCATAAGCAATTTACAGCATCAAAATTTTTCTCTGGTGTGAGCACACATTTTTGGCCTAGTGTTTTTAACATGGGCTCTAATACCATTTGTAACATCTCTATTTTGACATTTTTTTTTCTATTTATAGTGCTAACACTAATTGCATCCCATGGAAATATTATTGTCTGTCACATTTTGACATGCATTTTCCATTAGCAATTTACATTACTGTACTTTTAAATCTTTCAAACTTATTTTAATACTAATCGGAATAAATTTCCCAATTTTACTACTTTAATGAGATGATATGTTATATGAAACCATTCCCATTTATTTTACATGGGGTTTGTAAGTAACAGTTAGCTTTCCCCTTAACTATTAATTTAATTTCTCTCCCCACATTAACTACTTTTACCTCTTCTAATTGTAACTCACTATCAACCCCATCCAAGAGGATCGAAATTTACCTTAAAAGTTATAACCCATCACTAAATTTTTGACATATATATATATATATATATATATATATATATATATATATATATATATATTATCCTAAGAGGAAGGGCCCTAATATGGTTTCATTCTAAAGGTTATCAATTTCCACCGATCTTTAAAATCTATATACGAACCTTTATTCCACTAATTTACTTATCTAAATTTGATTTGAAATTTCGATATCAATGTGACAAAATCAAATGCATACAATATAAAATAAAACATCACATTGAATTTTGTATTATTGGTGTTAGTATGAATCATAATTCCAAGCGTATGAAAAAATATCACTTTGGTTGTCCATAACCAACAACTTTAACAGCGAATATGGATGCCAATATCCTTAGATCTATAGTTAGGTGATCAAGATAATGCTGCAAAAATCTAGATCAATGCATTAGAAGACATTAAGTAGTAGAAAAAAAAGATCTACTCAATGCATCAAATATACAAGACAATAATATCTTGAATGAATTTTGTATTAATGGCACTTGGGAGGAAAACATAAGAGGGTGTTCGCTATTCTACTCAATGGGATGGGTGTAGGTTCTAACCCTCAACAGAAATTATCTACACACGAATATTATAAAAGAAAGTAAACAATATTGACAGCATAAAACATAAAACAGACAAACACATAGACTTTCCCCTAGATCCCAAATCGGGACGACCAACTTGATTTTTCATTATATTACTTTTAGTGTTACAACACATATATATACATGTCGAAGCATACATAAACCCCAATCCATTAACCCTGGATTAGAACGTAATTGTCTTTCCCTTGACCGAATCTACAAAATACCAAGGGCCAAAAACCATAGTACCCCAAAACCATGTGCAAAATCATGCACAAAAGATGGGTGGGTCTACACACCAAAAAAAATATTGTCGGGGCACTGCCTCGGACCCTGACAGGGGGGGCTGCCGCCCCCCCTGTGACCCCCCTGCTGCTCCCAGCACATGGGGCTAGTCGTGGAAAGAATATAACACATACCCAACATTCTCCCACATGTTGTTTTCTTTCCACAGGGGGCCACAAGAGAGCTTAGTCATTGGGCCAATTCTTCAACACCCATTGTTTCTCTACACCAAGAGAACTTTTGAGTGCTCATAGACTTTGTCAATGCATCTGCAACATTCTTCAAAGTGTCCACCTTTACTAGCAACACCCTTTTAGCCTCAACCATATCTCTAACAAAGTGATATTGAACATCAATGTGCTTTATCTTTGAATGATAAGCAGGGTTCTTAGCCAAGAAAATTGCACTTTGGCTATCACAGTCTATCCTTATAGCTTTTTGTACCAACCCCATACTTGAACACAATCTCTGCAACCAAACTGCTTCCTTGCTTGCATGAGTGGCTGCTATGTATTCTTCCTCTGTAGTTGAAAGAGCCACTACAGACTGTCTTTTACTCATCCAACTGACTGCGCCTCCAAATAGGCTAAACACATACCCACTTGTAGATCTTCTTTGGTCCAGATCTCCAGCCTAGTCTGCATCAACAAAACCACAAATGTCCAACATTCTTTCCAATCCTGGTCTTCCCTGGTAGCACAAGCCATAATCACTAGTGCCACGTAAATATCTGAAAACCCGCTTCACTGCTGTCCAATGCTCCTTGCTCAGGTTTGACATAAACCTGCTCAATACTCCCACTGCATGTGCAATGTCTGGTCTAGTACAGACCATTGCATACATCAGGCTACCCACTGCACTTGCATATGGAACACGGGACATATACTCCTCTTCTTCTTGTGTCTTGGGACACTGTTCAGCAGACAAATTTACACCTACAGGAATAGGAACATTCACCAGTTTACTATCCTGCATATTGAACCTCTGCAATATAGTCTCGACATACTTCCTCTGGTTTAACCAGAGCTTCCTCTTTGCACGATCTCTCTTAATTTCCATGCCCAAAATATAGTTTGCAGCACCCAGATCCTTCATGTCGAATTTGGAGAATAGTTGGGTCTTCAAATCTTGGATAATTTCTTTGTCATTTCCAATCAACAACATATAATCCACATACAAGACCAAATAAATAACACGGTCACCAATTAATTTAAAATAAACACGGTGATCCTCCTTGCTTCTGGTGAAGCCAAGTCCCCGTATATAGGTATCAAATTTCTGATACCACATCCTTGGTGACTGTTTTAACCCATACAGAGACTTCTTCAACCTGCATACCAGTTCTTTCTTACCCTTAACCCTAAAACCTTCAGGTTGCTTCATGTAGATCTCCTCTTCTAGATCCTCGTGAAGAAATGTTGTCTTCACATCCATCTGTTCTATCTCAAAATCAAATGCAGCAACAACAGATAAAAGTAATCTAATAGAAGTAACTTTGGCAACGGGAGAAAAAATATCACCAAAATCAATTCCCGGCACCTGGGAATAACCTTTTGCTACCAACCGAGCTTTGTATTTCTCCACCTTGCCTTCTAGATTCATATTCTTCTTAAACACCCATTTTCTCCCAATGGGCTTCCTTCTAGCCGGAAACTCCACCAGATCCCATGCCTCATTTTTGTGCAAGGATGCCATTTCATCAACCATGGCCTCCTTCCAGAGTTTTCCATCCTCTGAATCTACTACCTCCCTGACAGTTCTAGGTTCATCATCAGTTATAGTTAAGGCAAAACCTGAACAGAAAGCAGATGGACTATACCTTTTTGGTTGCCTTCTTTCCCGAACTGATCTTCTCAAAGCTGGAGTTTGTGGCTCTTCATCTTCTGAGTCTTCTTCTGTTGTAGAGTCTGATTCATCCTCCTTTAGCTCAAACTCTATCTTTTTAGGTTCCTTTGGTAGGACTTCATGTTTAACAACATCTTTCACTTCTCTAAACACCACATCTCGGCTGTACACAACCTTCCTTGTTTCTGGGTTCCAAAGCTTGTAACCCTTTAAACCATCCTTATACCCAATAAAGATGCACCTTTCAGATTTATTATCCAACTTGGTCCTTTTCTCCTTTGGAACATGTACATATGCATCACATACAAATACCCTTAGATGTGAAAGAGATGGTTTCTTACCAGTCCATACCTCATGTGGAGTCTTATCCTCCAACGCTGATGAAGGTGATCTGTTAACTAAGTAACATGCAGTCTCCACTGCCTCTGCCCAGAATTCTTGTCCTAGCTCGGTACCATTGAGCATGCTCCTTGCCTTTTCCATCAGTGTTCTATTCACTCGTTCTGTAACTCCATTTTGCTGAGGTGTATATGGAGTATTCTTCTGTTGTGCTATGCCACACTTCTTACAGAACTCTTAAAAATCCTTCTTGCAGAACTCCCCACCATTATCTGCCTAAGTGCCTTTATCTTCTTCTCTGTCTGGTTCTCCACCAGAGCCTTAAATTCTTTAAATTTGTCAAATAATTCAGATTTATTCCTCAAGAAATATATCCATGTATTCCTTGAGAAGTTATCTATGAATGAAACATAGTACATAGACTTTCCCAGTGATGGAACTGACACCGGTCCAAACACATCACTGTGCACAAGTTCTAACATCTTGTTCGACCTCTTAGCACCAGAAGGAAAACTCACCCGATTATGATTCCCATATACATAATGTTCACAGAAATCAAAATCCAAAGAGAAATTAGACATACCTTCTACCATAACATTTCTATGGAGTATCCGAAGGCCCTTCTCTCCAATATTTCTAAGCCTTTGATGCCATACCATGGTCTTTTCTCTGAAGATAGCTAGGCTTTCCACTCCACTTTCAGGAACCACGGAACTATTACACCCATCAATAACAGTGCTACCTTGTAGCTTATACAGAGTTCCAGTCCGAACTCCCTGCATTAATACCAGTGCTATCTGAACCATCTTGCAGGCATATTTCTCAAACATTGTTTTTAAACCTGCATCATCCATCTTGCTTACAGAAATCAGATTTCTGGCCAATGCAGGAATATGCAGAACACCAGGAAGTGTTCTAATCATTCCACCTTGCAGCTTAAGCTTGACTTTTCCACGTCATTAGTGTCCTTCTATCTCTAGAGAGTATACCACCATCATATTTCTCGCCACTCGCAGAACCACTCCTATGGGGAGTGAAGTGAGATGCACACAGTTGATCAACCATGACTCATGATCTACATGTGTATTTGAAGAAGAAGCCAAATACACATCCCCACCTTCATCCAGAGGTGGTTTTCCTCCTTAGAAGAGCATCATCAGATCCCTTTCCTTTCTTAGGAGCTTTATATTTGCAGTCCTTTTTGTAGTGTCCTTCCTTTCTGCATTTCTAGCACACCTTTACAAAATTTCCAAGAGATTTAGATCTCCCTCTAGATTTAGATCTCCCACTTGAAACCTTATTCTTGTTTCTGTTTTGTGACCTTCCTCATACAGATAAGGCATATCCATTTTTGCGCTCCATATTTCTCCATCTCATTTTCTCCGATAGCAAGGCTGAGGCAATGTCATCAAAATTCAAGGTAGTTGTATTGCTACATATTGCAATAACCAGACTTTCCCACGAGTCTTGTAGAGGACACAACAAACTGATGCACTTATCTTCATCTCAGATTTTAATATCAAAAGATGACAGCTAACTTACCACATTATTGAAGGCATTCAAATGCTCTGTCACTGAGTCTCCATCCTTCATCTTTAGGTTATACAAATTTTTCCGCAGGAACAACTTATTCACCAGATACTTAGACTGGTACAAAGCCCCAAGTTTTTCCCACAAATTCTTTGCCGTAGCTTCCCCAGCTACATTCAACAATATTGAATCTGAGACACACAATCATATTGTGCTCTTAGCCTTTCGATCCAGTTTCTTCCAGTCTTCATCTGACATTGTCGTTGGTTTAGTACCTGGATCTACTGCGATCCACTGATCTTTATCCACCAACTGATCCTCCATCTTGAGCTTCCACAACTCAAAACTCAGACCATTAAATTTCTCGATCTCTATCTTTCCGCTGCTCGCCATCTTCTTTCACTGCAAGAATCGATCCCGCAGATCTCCCACTGAACAGGGTCTACCTCAGGCCCGAAAACCTCGCAGCGTGCATCCCCTTTGAAGCCAAAATAGCTCGATACCAAATGTAGGTTTTAACCCGGTCGTAAATTATCTACACACGAATCTTATAACAAAAAATAAACAATAGCGAGAGCATAAAACATAAAATAGATAAACACAGAGATTTTCCCTTGGATCCCAAATCGGGATGACCAGCTTGATTTTTCATTATATTCCTTTTAGTGTTACAACACATATATATACATGTTGAAGCATACAGAAACCCTAATCCATTAACCCTGGATTAGAACATAGCCGTAGTTCCCTTAACCAGATCTACAAAATACCAGGGGTTGAAAACCATCGTACCCCAAAACCATCTGCAAACTCATGCACAAAACATGGGTGGGTCCACCTATGAGTGTGTCCGCACACCAAAAAAATATTTGCCAGGGCGCTGCCCTGGACCCCGACAAGAGGGGTTGTCGCCCCCCCCTGTGACCCCCCTGCTGCGCCCAGCGCAACATACAGTGCATGGGGCTCGTCATCGAAAGAATATAACACATACCCAAAAATGGTTTCTTGTAAGTCTTCAACACTTCAGATCGAAAATTCCTCTCTTGATGGTGTAGAAAACCCAAACAAAAAATGGTAGCAAAATATAGCTATGATGGTGGATCAATAGTCACACCAAAAGTATAGATCTAGAGTAAATGAATGGGAAAACCATTATATTTGTAACAAAATATTGATTTATTCTATATATTGCTGCATAGTTAAAATATTATTAACCAAATCAAGATCCAAATTTTATGGAATATTTTATTATGTTTGTTGGAGGGAAAAGGAATTTGACTTGGGTCAAATCCCTTTATTTGTAAATAATAAATAGATAAATGATTTATTTATCATTTTAAGGACGCGATTGAATAATAATCAAATAAATAATGATTTATTTAATTATTTAAGGGTGATTTAGTGATATTCAACAAAGAATATTATTTAAATAAGGTTTAACTAACAAGATAAATAATGATTTATCTAATTAATTTCCTTGTTTTGGGTTAAATATAACCAGGAATATTAATTAAACTATTGTTTAACTAATTATTCCTTGAGTAAAATCAAACAAATGTAGATTTATTTAATATTTCCTCATGCGGTTTCCTGTTTAGACCATAAACAACTTAATAAACGTGGTTTACTAAGTTATTTTTCATAGTGAATGAAATTTTACTTAGGGTAAAATTTGTCTTACATGGTGTACTTGGGTGCATCTAATAACAATAGGTTATATGACCAAAAAATGGTGTAACAGATTTCCCCTTGCGTGTGAGCGTTAGGAGCTAATCGTATGACCGAAGTACGTTGTAAGAACTCAATCACTAGACATCAAATGGGAATTCAAAGAGAGAGAAGTATAAGGTAGACCAAAGTGCTGAAATAAATCGACCCTGAGGAGGTGAGACTTACAGGTGTAACAAGTCTCTTTGATGAGTGAGTACCTATGCGTCAAAAGTAAAAACAATAAGGCGTCTGGTAAACCACGAGATTGGTCAATATAGTACATGCTAGCATAAACAACACAATAATGAATCCCACATACATATTGTGCCTGGGATAACAGCTAGGACTTGTAAAATAATATCTGAGTACATAAGATATAAATACAACCCAGATGCCCCTCAAAACAGGGAAGGGATCTAAAAATCTGATTGATACATGCAAAAAAAAGGTGCTGCAAACAGCTAAGGCTAACATCATCAAATATATGGATCTACATCAAAGGTTGTGATTAAGAGATCATCCGAGTATTTGGGGGGCTACCCCCTCATGAGGGATGAGCCATCTCACACACACCCGGGAATCACCGATATTAGCTGCTGCATCACTGAACCATCAATTATATGGATCTCGATCATGCTGAAAGGAGCTGGAGATTAGAAACAATCAAGTCAAAGGGAAATAAGGAGTCCCTTTGCCTGATTCGTGGCATCAAACAAGAGTGGAAGCAGAAACCAAGGTACACCGCCCTCTAGAACTGTATTTTGGAATTAATGAGTTGATTTCGACAAAAGGAGGTCTGCCATAGGTGATGCAATAAGGGATCCTCAACTAAGGCACGAGAGAAAATAGTAGAGTGATTGACATACTGACACCAATGATGATGATGAAATGGGTGGTACTGAGTAGCTAACGGGCGACTTCCCTTGTTAGAGCATAAAGGGCATGGATGACCTAGGAGCGACTGACACAATATCATGAGGGATAGGGGATAGTGGGACTAAAGGCCATAATGTGCGACATGAGAGAGGGACCAAGAAATGAAGGATGGAGGACTATCGTGGGATGCAAATGGACTCAGGATAGACTCCATGAATGTAATGATGACTCAAATCAGATGCTCTAAACAAGGGTGACTCAATGGTGCTGCTACACAGAAAAGGTCCAATGGGGACCATAAAAACATGAGTACAATATGGTAACTCACGACGAAAGTCGAGAGGACCGTGGAAAAGTATGGAGGAAAAGTGGTTCCCCCGGTACGAGTGTTGTAAGTGAAGAAATTTGATTTTGAGGAGGGGTGAAGTGACGCTTCTTGGAAAAAATGTGTCCTAGTGGAGTATGAAGTCACTAAAATCTAACAGATATCCATTTGAGGGCTCAGTGAGAGCTTTCCAATGGTACAAACAGTTCATCAAACTGAGCTACGGTTTGGTCATAGCAGGTGACAGAAAAATCAAGGGTTTTCTTTTAATAAGGAATTTTCCCTCCAAATTCACTCATTTGTAGGTGGAGTTGTAGTGAATGTATTGGGGTGAGAAGGCCCTAAATCTTGCGGTGATCATAGAAGACAAACCGACCATTGGAATTGAGATCCATCAGTTGCAAGTTAGAGGCCTAACCCTACTCTTTCATTTTAGTGGATTGAAAGTTCAGTTTAGGTACCCAGAGGTCATGAGCAGGCCAAGTTTCACTTTTGGGGGTTTGTTCTGTGACCTGGGTAGAAAGTACTAGGCAGAAATATATGACCTGTCCCAGGAAATAACCTGCAAAGTGTGACTTGTCAGAGAAAGGGGGTTTCAGTGCTATTTTTGGCTGAGATATAGGATTTATATGGTTGAGGGGCATAGGTGCCCCCAAGCATGTTGTGGTCATGCCAAAATGTATTTAGAAAAATGGGAATCTAAACACATTTTAATGATGTGGCGTGCCATTTGTTTTCGTTATGGTTATGCAGTTTGAGAAAGGGAATGGAGGATTACCAATATCTTTTGGTACTGCATATATGAATCGAATGGACTTTAAGTTTCTAGATTGGCATACATGGTGTCACTATCCAAAAGAGAGGGTTTGGAGATAATGAATTGGTGCTCTCCAAGAAAACGCGCAGGTTGGGCAACAAGAATGTTGAAGGGACTAGGTTTTTTATATAATATGAAGGAATGATGAGTGGTATCATCCCTAGAGTTATCTAAAGTGATATGCGACTCTAGAGGTTCTTCTGAATGTGGAATAATAATGGTACTAGAGTTGACATGACCATATACACTAGGAGAGTTGTGGAGAATTTTTTCTCCTATTCTCTCAAATATGGGTGCCCCCTTACCCAAACATTGGGTGTCAATGTAATGGCCACAAGGTATATGTGGTTCAAATGCATGGGTTTGATGTAAGGGGGGATAGATAAAGTCAGGGGTGGTGACTACTTCCATAATTTCATCATAGTAATAGAAGATGGGGTGACTGGAGGAAGGAAGACCACCTGACGCAGCAAAGCTACCTGACTCATCATCATGAGAAGAGAGGTCCAAATGCGCATTGTCACAACTGGTGACAGAAGAGTAAGCAGATAAAGGATCTACCGATGTTGAGACTAGGGTGATCGCTGAAGGGAAGTCAAGAGAAACATCATGGGAAGTATCCAAGGGGCCTTCCACTGACGGTCTCATGGATGATGATAGGTAGAAAATGGTGGACGAAGGCTCCATCATATCAACATCAGGAGGGGGAAATTCAATGGGAGAATTCATGTCCTCTGGTTTTCCTAAAGCAAAGCATGAAAATAAGGGAGCAGTGCACTCATTGCGCTTGGCCTCGAATTAGCGCACCGCTTCCAAAGAGGAGTGATACTCTTCAAGGCAGAGACAGAGGTGGGTATAGTGGCCATGGAAATCACACAAAGCACACTAGATGGTATGCTTTAGAGGCTGAGGAGGGGCAGGGTTTTTTGGGGCAACCTTGTCCTTTGATGCCCCCTTGCAAGCTTTTCCCTTCTTACCTAAAGCAATCACAACAGGAGGTTGTTTGTGTTGAGGTAACTGAGTCACTGTTGTAGTGGGAGAAGTCATGGGGACCAATTGAACCGTGGTCAAAGCAAGATAAGGTTTGGGTTGACCAAGTAAGGTAGCGGCTAGAGGATCAAGGTACCAGATGGGAATCCTAAGGGTCAGGTTATGAAGAGAGAAGGTGGCCATGATAGGTACCATGTACACTCCTGGGGGAGGAGCTAGGAACAATATCTGACCAGTGGGGTAATGGCCAAGCGGGATGGCTCCTAAATGGTTGAGGCTTGGAGGAACCGTTCCAGGAGGGTAAAGAGGCTCATGGATACCAACTGAAGGGTGAGGAGGAGGAGGTCCAGAAGACTGAATCGAAGGGCTAGGAGTAGGCTGCCGAGGGTGAGGAGGCTGCTGACTAGCTTAAGTAGGCTTCTTGAATGGTAGCCCGAGATGATTGAATCATGCAAACATTCGATGAGCTCAGATTAAAGACAGTAGGGGGAAGACCAGGGAACATACCAAGAAATGAGGAATCTTTATAGACTCCAGGTGAGACACTGGTCAAAGGATCGATGGTTTACTTATTGGGCACCGAAGATATTGTGGACTTAGAGGATGTCTGAGACTTCGGTTTGTAATATGTCAACTCATACATGGTGACTATATTTCCACTTTGAGGGAAGAACATCTTGCAGTAAAATGCAGATGGGACATTAGACATCGCATAGTTGTAGCTACGACCCAATAGAATGTTGTAATCTAAGGGGGAATCTATGAAATATACGTCAACGCAAACAGTCTTGCCTGCAAGAGTAATAGGAGAATTGTGGAATAGGCCAATGGGCTGGGAGGCATGGCCATCCCATGCTTGGAGAGTGATCATGGAAGGAGCCAACTCATGTGATCCAAGTTCCTTCCAAACCGAAGCAGACATCACACAGGTAGATTCCCCCTCATCAATGACGCAATGGAAAATGTTGGCATTCCGGATCTTTACTACGTTTTTGAAGGCGACGGAAGCAGGGAGAGGAGGATGTTCTGACCGGTCAACATCAAAGACAATCAATCGATCATCGGAAGGATCTATAGTGCCCATGGTAGATAGTAGATATTTTCATTGTGAAGGGCATGACTGGAGGAGTTCTAGCATTGAAATGGCAGCAGGAGATTGTGCCAAATCATCTACTATGCTATAGAAATGGGCAAATTTTCCAGAAGTAGCATTTCGTTGTAGTGGTCCTTTAGGGATCTTGGTATGAACCTCCACCTTAGCCTGAGGGATCTGCAAGGGACCATTAGGTGTTGAAAGAGGATCTATACAGACCGAAGGAGGTAGCTTGGGGATAGACATAGCGGGAGGCTTGTTGTATTGACGAGACCGAGTTTGAATATTGATGTCTACAGTTAGAGGTTGAGCAGAGTTCATCATGAGAATCTAGTAATCGGAAGTACCATATGGAAGAGGTTGAGTGGCCACCTGTCCTTTAGGTGGTTGGGTAGCTACAAATCCCTATTGTGCATACACATGCTCCTAAGGGGGCGGTGCTAATGCTGGAGGAGCTACACCTAATGCAAGGGAGGCGGAGGTGCTAATGCTGGAGGAGCTGGAGCAGCAAGTTGTGGATATGGATAATAAGGAGGTTGGGTAGCAGTGTGGTAAATAGGAGAATGGGAAAAAAATGGAGGCATGCCGTATCCTGGACATGTGCTACCGGGAGGGGGAAAAGTGTAGGAGGTGCTTCCCCCCCCCCACCCCCGCCCCCCCCCCCCCCAAGGAAAACCATAGCCCATGGGAGGTTGAGCGTATGGATTAGAGAGAGCTCCAATGATACCATTGGCAGCATGAGTTTCCCCCGGTGCATTGGCACCACTGGGTCTGGGAAGATCTGGTAGAACGGTATAAACATAACCTAACTGAGCATAGATTAGGTCATATTTTAATGCCATTTGGAGGGCAGCTTCTTCGATTTGAGGAAATGTGATGCGACATCTTTCTCGATAGGAGGCAAGAGAGATCTAATGAACCAGTCCATGAGTACGTGGTCTTCGAAGGTAGGGGATTGACATAGGCTCTTTCTTCTCCACCATTCTTGGACATGATTAGATAGGTGGGTCGCAGATGATTGACGAAAAGTAGTCAAAAGTTCAATACCAGTGTCATAACGAAAGGGGAGGTGGAAGTAAGACAGAAGATCCAGGACAAGAGTCACAAAGGTGGTATGAGAGGAAGGAGCCCAATCAACATACCACTTAGAAGCTTCACCTATAAGCATACGTTGGAACAACCGAATACGGATAGAGTTATCGGTAATGGAAATATACAAACACCACATGTGGAAAGATCGAACATGATTTGAAGGATCTTCTCCAGCAAGGCCTTCAAACTTTGGGATATCGGAAGGGAGCTTTGTCAGCATAGCAGGCCAACTAGCATCATGGTGTATAGGGTCATTTATCAACTAGTCAAAATCAGGGAGGCTCATGCCCACCATCAAGGGGATCAAGGGCGTAGTCGGGGTAGTGTTCATTGCAGTACACTAGTGGTATTCCCAGCATGAGGGCTGGGGTTACCACCAACATTAGGTCCTGCACCACACATGGTTAAGGTGTCAGGGGGAGAACCCAAAGTGGAACAAGAAGGAGAACCCAAACGAATAGAAGAAGAGTCGGTGTGCGGACTCGGTGGAGGACTAACTCTAATCCTATGCGGAGGAGTAATTATTCCTACCAGAAACTGAGGATGAAGGCCAAGAATTCTCCGGGATAAATGCCTTGGTGAGGCAATGATGATGACAAAAACAAGGAACAAAGGAAAAAGAGAGCGACAAGGGTAGGGAGGTGCAGGATCAACTGATTTCAATGTCGAAACAAGTGCATAGAGGAACAGGATCAATTGACTTCAATGTTTTAAAAGTATTTGCTTGGCGCTGTTAACCAAGCCCTTTTTCATTTAGGGTGTGTTTGTAAAAGTGTGTAAATTTTAATTTTTAAATCCAGACGTTTGTAGAGAAAAAGAAAAAGTGTGTTGTATAGCTGTAAATAAACCTGGAAATGACAGTACATAGGCCTGCAAAAACAGAAAATAAACAGCTAATAATGCAATAATATAAACCCAGGGAGGCAGGTCTCTGAAAATCTAGTCTATAGGTGAGTAAAAAAATAATAAAAAATCACTAAATAAAAGCCAATAGATTAAGTTCAAGAGGGACATGGATCTAAAGGACAAAATCTGCTGGAACGTGGTGCAGAAAACAACAACAAATCAAAGGAAAAATTGTTGTAAAAGAGGTGGTGAAGGCTATCTCCTGGAGGGAAACGGAGTGAACCCTATAGGAAAAACCAAACAAAGACAAATTAAGTGATTTGGATAGATAACAAGCCAATACGAAGCACATCTGATGGTGAGGTATCAGATTTGAAAAATGGCTGAAGACTCTGACATTTCAGACAAACTGCAACAGTAAAAAATCTTCGACAAAAAAGTGGAGAGTATTGAAGCCCTAGGGGGCTAGGTTCCCATTTAGTTGAGAAAAATAGAACAAGTACAGGTCCAAAACAGTCGGGGATGGAGGTCAGAAAACCCTAAACATAGGCTCAGACAAACCCATAAAACTTTTAGAAAAATCCCTGCAAAACGTCTAGGTCACAGTTTCTGACCTGTTTTCAACAGAGGTCACAGTTTTTGGGCTGAAAGGTGCATCCTGAGGGTCCAAGTCACAGTTTTTGGGCCAAAAATTGCAACATGTACTTTTGGCACTCTCGACAGCAGATTTCGGAAAAGGTTGTCGTCTCAGTTGCGGCTGATGTCTGTCACCTGCGCAATAGGTCCAAAAACACACGGAAGTTAGAATTTTTATTGTTTTAGGGTTTTATATGTTAAAAGCAACATCAAGAAAACAAAAAACAAGGGGCTGAAGAGAAATCCTAGGGTTTGAAGCAGCTGGATATGCAAGGATCATAAAAATGATAACAGTCGTAATCATAAATCCATGTGGAGTCGCTAGTTGTTAGTATGAATATTAATTCCAAGCGTACAAAAAAATACCACTTTAGCTCCGCATAATCAATAGCCCTAACAAAAAATATGGCTGCTAATATCCTTAGATATCTAGTTAGGTGATCAAGATAAATGCTACAAAAATCTAGAACTATGCATTAGAAGACATGAAGCGGTAGAAAAAATAAGATTTACTCCATGCATCCAATAGACAAGACAATAATATGTTGAATGAATTTTGTATTAATGGCACATGGGAGGAAAGCACAAGAGGGTGTTCCATGTTCTCCTCAATGGGATGGGTTCTTGTAAGTCCTCAACACTTCAGATCTAAAATTCCTCTCTCCTAATGGTGTAGAAAACCCAAACAAAAATTGGTAGCAAAATATGACTCTAATGGTCGATCAATAGTCACACCAAAAGTATAGATCCAGAGTGATCTTCTGGAAACAAAAGGTGGTAAATGAATGGGTAAACCCTTCTATTTATAAAAAAATGTTGAGTTAGTCTAGATATTGGTGCATAGTAAAAATATTATTAACCAAATCAAGATCCAACTTTTCTGGAATATTTTATTATATTTGTTGGAGGGAAAAGGAATTTGACTTGGGTCAAATGCTTTATTTGTAAATAATAAATAAATAAATGATCGATTTATCATTTTAAGGATGTGGTTGAATAATCATCAAATAAATAATGAGTTATTTAATTATTTAAGGGTGATTTAGTCGTATTCAACAAAGAATATTATTTAAATAAGGTTTAAATAATTATTCTTAGGAAATAACAAGATAAATAATGATTTATCTAATTAATTTCCTTGTTTTTGTTTAATTAAACCAGGAATATTAATTAAACTGTTTTCTAAGTAATTATTCCTTGAGGAAAATCAAACAACTATAGATTTATTTAATATTTCCTCATGGGGTTTCCTGTTTAGACCATAAACAACTTCATAAAGGTGGTTTACTAAGTTATTTTTGATAGTGAATGCAATTTTACTTAGGGTAAAATTTGTCTTACATGGTGTACTTGGGTCCATCTAATAAAAATAGGTTAGATGACCAAAAAATGGTGTAACAATTGGTTAATACTAACCTTTTAATTTACTCCTTCTCCTAATGTATATGGTTCATTGATTGAGTTTAAATATTAATTTGAGATTTCATTGAACTTTACTCACATCACCCCACACATCAAATCAGGCTTGAATTTATACTCTTGGCTTTACAATATATCTCATACATAGGGTTTTGTACGCTCCACGTCCTTATCATTTAGAAGTTAGGGTTTAGCATTTACTATGGTTTTAATATGTCTCCTCCTCCATAACCAATTTCACCAACCTTATGTATTCGATATTTATCAGGATTGACTTTCGATTAAGTGCTAGTACTGTGTCACATGGCCCATCAGGGTTTGATGTAACTCATCGATCCATGGGAATTTTTCCAACCACCGGATATCTTACACGTGGAGAGTTTCAATATAATCGTAATGAGGGTTTCAGACTTCATAATTAGGTTTGCTTTTGACTTGTGTTTATTTTTCACTCTACGCATTTTGCGAGGAGACTTCATTTTGTCTTGGCTCCACATTTAACTTACAGTTCATCGATGTCACTGTTATTTCTTCCTTCATTTATCTGTGAGGGGATAATTTTCTCTGGTCAATTTGAAGTGAAGCTTCCAGTTTCTATGCAGAGGTTTCAATCATCATGCTCTACAGGTAAAATATGTCAATCTCTCAGATTTCCTAGAGCTTGACCTCATTTAATTCTTGGTTTCATAGTTCTAGTTATTTTACTATCTTTTCAAATTCATTCACTGCCTTCTCGACAGGAACTCCATGTGGTTATGTACCTAAACCTTTCCCAGGACCTTGGTTACTTGTGGTTTGACAGAACCCCTCTCCCTAGGTACTTCTTCAAACTATATTTCCTCTTACGCTGTCTATGAATTCTAGAATTTCGCGATGTGTGACTTAACCATAGTGCAAACGTAAATTATTGGTTCTAATGATGTAGGATTGATTTAGTTTGAGTAATCATTCTTTATTGTGTTATATTGTTGCTATATTTAGTTAGTGATTATACCGCATCGAAATTATCATGTGGAAAATCCATTTTGGACATCCACTATCCATGCATATTCAAATGTGCAATGTCTGTTTCTGAGCTTATGGTTCTCATTCAGATTTCACCATGTTCAGTTTTAATTTTTAATTTTTATTTTGCATTGAATATTATTACTATTAATTTGTTTCGACTGGGTTTTTGTTAACAGAGATGGTCAGACAGAAGGTCCTCCTCTCATCCATTTTTTTCCATTCCCGAGTCATTACGAAACTTTACAGGTATTCTTCAATACCGCCACAATTTCCCTTAATGGTTTATATTTACCATGAGAAATTTGCTAATACATTTGTTATCTAACTATACTTCCTCAACTCATTTTATCGATAAATTCATAGGTTTATAACTGTATGTAATGGCAACTATTGAATCTTGTTGGTAGATTTCATATCATAAATGGAAACACGAATGCCCAGTACTTCCAAGTACCAATTTGGGTTTTTAATACAATACTAAGGATCTTCAATTCTTAAATCAATATTCTCATGCATTGTGTTTATAATTCAACTTCATATACTCTGAGAATTGTAAATTCTCTAGTATTTGGATAGTTTCAGTTTAAACCATTTCTACAGATAGGATTTTCACTTGTTTTATTTCTCATATGGATTCATGCTCATCGCTTCACCATTTCGTACATAGTTGTATTTCTAATCAAGTTTAGTTTCAACTCCCATCAGACTTGTCATAAATTTGTATTTATTTTTTCTTTCTTACCTTGTACATGATAAATTTTATCCCCCTTAAGATGAATATCTATTAATAATACTATGATATTATGTTATAACAATTTTTAGCTTCATTATCTTAGATTTATAATGTACATTACGTACTTCTCTGCAATAACTAATTCTCCTCTTATCATTGTTGGTGGCACGTCCTATCTATGTCCCTAAGGTAATTATTTAATCCTTTTCGAACATTCAAATCTATTATTATTTTTTGTTGTTTTTATATTCTACAACAAGAACTAATTCATAGTTCTGTTATGTGCAGGTAATATTCACATATTTCTATATTTGTATACGGTTATTAGCCTTTTCCATTCAATCATAAATTTTGCATTGTTTCTCTCTAGTTCGGTCCAGTAAACCACTTGGGTTTTCTAATATGCCATCTCTGCATAATTTCCAGAGAGTCTTTCCAGTTTGTTATAAGGGGACAGAGTTCCCAAATTGTATAATTTTTTTATACATAGATTTAATTTGAGCTATGTAACTCTATGGAATTATATATTTGTAATTTCTTGACTATGTAATGTATGGAACATACTCTTTCCTCTTTTAATGAATCTTGTTTGAACTCTTATGTAGTAATTTTCTGACATTTATTATTTCACTTATAGTATTAATTTCGAAGTTCCTCCTCATAAGGTATTTCCATTTCTGTCTATTATATCTCAGTTCATAAATTATTTTTCCGAGTTATGCAACAACATAGGAATTAGCTTGACTGTACTATTTACACACTAATTCTCATGCATATTTATTTGCCTTCTATATTAGTTTTCTAATAGAATTTACTGAGTTGAAAAGTAATACCATGATAATAATATTATTCAGTAATAATTTTTTGAGAGTCACCTAACGTCAGATCTAAACCTTCAACAAGGTTTAGACATTGTGAGAGTTGGTACTTATCAGGTTCTTGTCTATACAACAATACAAGGGACTACTATAATTATTATAGTGTACTCTGTTAAATGTATAGAACTACTCTTGAACATATTTAACCAAGTACATTTCTATAATATAACCTCACCATAATAAGCATAGCAACACTAAAATTCTAAGTTAATTGGAGATTAACTTGTGCATACCACTTAAGGTCAAATACATTCCACCCAACCTTTGAGCTCTTTCTCCATGTCTCCTCCCGAGCAGAGATCAAATATTTGAGCAATAGAAAACCCCTTGCCTATTGTGAATTTTCTTATTTAAGCCTGCTTTCCCCTCAGCTTGTTTCCTTAACTGTGTCTAGTTAATCAGAATGTTGTTTTCCATTTTTCCTATGCTTTCCTTTTGTTTTTTCCACAAAAGTACTTTAAAACTAGCTTTTCCTCTTTCTAGTTTTATTCCACCTCTTCCCAATAACTTTCCTCTTTACTGGGGTACATATTTAGATTTTTATCTCCAATCTAATTTTTAATATTTTATTTATTTCCTCCAAGTATTTTTGGAGAACTAGGAAATTCTTATGAACCTTATCCATCCTCATGGATTTGGTTTCCATCTCTCTAATCATAATCTATTCTTTGCACAATTAATTCCATTTTTTTATTCTATTAAATTAAAATAATAAAATAAATACACAATAATTGATTTCCTTTGGGGTCCACTTTACCCTTTAGGACTTGTTCAAATGTCTAATAAAAGTAGAGAAACTAGGGATATTACAATAATATGGTTATGAATGGGCTGATTTATGCATTATTTTATGGAGTGTCCACTTAAAATATTTGTGAGAAAAAGTAATGAGAGAAAAAGAGTATTTAATCTATGATAAAAAGGCTATTAACTTCTCCAATTTATTTTAATCTAGAAAAATTGGATTACCAATACCAACTTCAACTGGAATGCAATAAAAAGCTAATTTTACCAAACAATGTAAAAATGCTAGAGGTTTTACCTTAACTATTTTGTTGGTGGATTCTTTATAGCTTGTTGACCACAAAACATTTGTGCTATCGCATGATGTTGTATGTTTTCTTTGAGATATTAAGATATCCCTTTAAATGGCCCCATTTTCTAACCTCTCTCAAAGGATAGATTCAGGTTAGGATGTAACCTAACAGAGCTTCTAAAATATGTAATAATTTATTTTAGATATTTGGATATCCGTTCAAATGGCCCCATTTGTGAACCTCTGTCAAAGGATGCAAATTATGCAAATTCAATTTCTTAGGTAAAAAAAGAGCTTATAAAATATGTAATAGAAAAAACACAAGTAATGTTCTCAAAATAAATACAAATTCATACATACTAAGGACCTGAAAGGGCTTGTAGACTTGACATGTACAACCATAAAGATTCCTCTACATCTTCCTAGATCAAATATTGGAGAGATTTGTCACCAATGAAATGAAGCCACACATTTGTATTGTTGAAGATAATTTAATGATTTAGACTTGATGTTAATTGAATTTCATTGTTTTAAATTTATACAAAATATTATTTAGAAGTATAATTCAACAATTTCATGAAAAAAATTTGAATATAAATAAAATAGTTCAATGCTAAAGCTTAAAAAATATGAATAAAAAATGTAATCAATGCAAAATAGTTTAGGATCTCCATGTATTATATTCTAATTTTCTTATAATAATTTTTTTTAATAATAATCACTAATTTTTCCATACTCCTTATTTGGATTTAAAATCATCTAAAAATGGAACTTGGAATTATAGACCATTCAAACCAACCTTTTAATGACAGATTTTATTAAACATCATATCCTCAACAAAGGAGAATATTAAATATGTCAACAAATTTTTATACCAAGCAATCAATGCCCTTAACTAGATGTGATTATTGTAACAACTTTGTTTCCAACAATTTCTTTTTTCTATTTATGGAATTCATACTATTGTCATACAATAGACTTAATGTGATTCGTCACACTCTGACGAATATTATATGATGAACGTTTTAGTTGTTGTAATTTAATCTAGTTAATTGTCAAATTATCATACAATACTTATTGTCGCTTATTTTTTTACTCATTGTATCCTTCGATCATGATATAGAGATTGATGCATCGTATATCATCACCTAATGTCGCGATTTTTATTACCCTTGACATATACTCTTTACAACTATAATCCAATTACATAATTCCAATGATTTTCTCATGTCAATTAACTAACCAATTCTATTCAAATGGAGAATAGTAATTTATATGTTAAGGTCCCACCCTTAACACTTACATTAGAATTACTTCCCTAAACTACCTCTTTCCTAACTCTATCCACCATTAATCAAATTACCGCCACATTGCTTATGTTATTTATATTCCATAGCTTACATAAGGTGTTATAATACACCTATCTATATCATTTCACCTCTATCCTTTTTGATAACTATATAACTCTATATAATCTAACTTACCTTTTGATTTTTCCTCGTTCTCAGTTATATCCATCACCACGTAATTATTACTACCACACTTTTTGAATTTTATGAATCAACCTTACCTTTATGAAGGCTCTACGTTACCTTCTACGGAGTTTTCACTTACTCCCTTTGACATATATTTATACTTACATACAAACCTTAGTTAAAATTGGATTTTCGTATTTACATGTCCACATTATTTTGGGGTCCTTCCACGCTGTCATAATGGAAATATCGAATTATATCTAAATATTATATTTCACTAACCTAGGTTAATTACTCCTATGCATTCTCCACGTTAGTGACTATAGTCAGGTCACTACATATGCAACGATTTCGAAATTACAAAGGTTTTAATGCGACCCCATCTCTGTATGACGTTACGCAAACTCTTTGGACCCTATTTTGGTCTCGAGATGATATGTCATTTAATAGCTAGTACAATAGTCACATGGGTCATTCCCTTGGTGATTGAACCCTCCAACTATGTGTGTAATTATCCATTGTTGTATTTTCTCTACCTGGATGACGAATATCTCATCGTAATTGGCGTTTAGGGTTTCATTTACCCTTTTTTTTTGTGGCTGTCTTTCGACCCTTGGTATTTGCTATGCATTTTTCTCTTGGGTCCACATAGGTTCATTTCACCCTGAGAGGAGAAAATCCTTTTGCAGTGTCGAGGTTATGCTTGTAACGCTCCTCTGCTTTCTCAGGTAATACACATTCACCATCTAGCTTTAATTTATTTGATATGCTATGAATTTAACTTACAGATCCTAGTTTTCCTTGTTCTGTTTTTCGTTTTAGTTTGAATTTCATTTATATTCTTGCCCTTTAGTCCTCTAACCCACTTGATTTGTGTTCTCTGGATTACAGAGATGGTTTCATCTCTGTTTCTCTTCATTATTCACTGAGACGTTCTCATTCAACTTATTAAGTCAAACTGCAACTAGACTGGTAGTTCTCTTATGGTCATGCAAATTCAAAGGCTTTCTCCGTCTATGTAAATTCCTCAATTACATTTATGCATTTCTTACCAACGTGTGTAGTTTCTTTTTGAAATTATATTTCCCTTTTCTGAAATACAACTTCAGTTATGGGCTCCTCTTGCTATTTGTTTATATTTGATTTTTATTATAGTTTGATTTCAATTCTTCTATGTAACTGTCCAGCGTGGGTTTGGTGAAATGCAGGTAAAGGAATTTCTAGATGGACAATCCTCTCACATCCATTTGTAGAATTCCTCATGGTTTTCTCCTTACGATAATTTCAATACCCTACAGGTAATTTTCATTCCTTCGTAACATTATTTCTCCTCTTCAGTATTACGTTTCGTTTACTTTCTGGGCTAGCTCCATTAGCTTTGGGCCTTTCACAGGTACTTTTAATGCTATGAAATAATTTATTTTCCCTTCAAAATTCTTGTTCAGCGTTTAAGGTATTATTTAGAAAACGCATTTAATTTTCAGTGATAAGAATTTGAATCTTATTCTTAATGGAGAAACCTCGATTTCCCTTCCTGAAATATCATAGATTTCTTCTGTGCCATTTGGTTAATAATCATATGTATTTGAGAATTACGATTTCTTTTTAAAATGATGTTCCTTGTTTAGACCTCTTTGTTTATAGTTATTTCTCTTGGTTGACACTCAATTATTAGTACATATATGAAGAATAATAATTTTTTCCTAATTGGTATATGAATTCTACAATTCCCCGTGTCTCCAATTTTACTCATTAAGTGATCGAGGGTTTAAGCTAAAAAATTTCTTGATTGTAATTAAATTCATGTTGATTATTTGATTCCGCATATTCTTCCCTTTAATAACTTAAGTTTCTCTTTTTATTACAGCTTGAATTCTCGCTAGCTGTTAGTAAGGTAATTATCCCTTACCCTATGCATATACTTTCACTTTATTTTATTGTTTTCAATTCATGCTCTAGAATTATTTTCTTGATTTCTATTCTGTGCAGGTAACCTCTAAAGGCCTATTTGTCTTGACCAATTCTACTAACAATTTACATGTCCAGTCATAACTTTGGATTTTTCCTTTTTAGGTTGGTCCGGTAACCCACTTGGGAATTTTTCTTATCATACCTACGTATAATTTTTATAATCGTTTTGGACATAGTTTTAATTGAAAATTATATGTGGATGGATATGAATCCTTTGAATTTATATAGCTCAGTATATTTTAATACACTCTTTCCTCCGGTATTGAAGTATGTTTTCATTCCTTATGTGGTACAATTTCTAGAATCTGTGTTTCAATTATAGTAATAATTTTTTGAGTTCCTCCCTGAAACTATGACAGAGTATTATGTCTTAGTTAGAGTATTCAGATATTCAAGTTTTACCATAGTAGAAGAATCGTTTGAATATTCTAAATTTACCTTTATCAGACATACTTGTTTTTCATTATCTACTAGTTTATTTACAGATTTTCATGCTTAGTAAAATAATGCTAAAGTACTTATATTCTGCATAAAAAATTCTGATAGTTCACCTAACCTGATATTTAAACCTACTTCAGGGTTTAGACATTCTGAGATTTGGTACTATTCAGATAATTATTTGTGCAAAAATACAAATTTATGCTATATTTATTATAGACTATTCTAATAAATGCAGAAATCTAACTGTTCACAATAACTTAGATTTTTTCACATTATTTGCATACCGAGAATATAATCCTGAATATATCTAGCTAATTCTTCAACACTAATGAACTTCAATATAATAATACAATTACAAGTCAAAATGAATTAATTTGTGCATACCAATTTTCGTAGAATATTTCCCACCCAACCTATGAGCTCTTTCTCCACAACTCTCCCCGGGATGAGATCAAATCTTCTGGCAGTAGACAACCTCTTTTCTACCCATAATTTGGTTATTTAAGCCTGCATTCCTATCAACTTGTTTCCATAACTGCATTGAGTTAATCAGGATGTTGCTTTCCTTTCTGCCTAGGCTTTCCTTTTGTTTCTTCTACAAAAGTACTTTAAAACTAGATTTTTCCTCTTTCTAGTTTTATTCCACCTCTTGCCAATATCTTTCCTCTTTACTGGGATATCTTTTTAGAATTTTATCTCCAATCTAAAAATAATTATTGAATTTATTTTATCCAAGTATTTTTGGATAACTAGGAAATTGTTTGGAACCTTATCCATCCTCATGGACTTGGATTCCAGATCTCTAATTAAACTATAGTCTTTGCACAGCTAATTCCATTTTCATTTTATTAATTTTAAATAATAAAATATTTCCACAATAATTGTCTTCCCTTGGGTCCACTTGACACTTAGAGTTTTTGACTGCCTAAAATAAAAGCAGAAACTTAGGGATATTGCATATTACTCCTCTAAAATAGAACACTGTCATCGGTGTTGCCAATTAATTTGTTGATTTCTCAACCATGGATGGATATTACTCCTTCATCTCATCTTCTTACTCCCAGCAGTTTCCTCAGAGTACAAGTGTATTCACCATACCTTTACTCCCCTTACTGCTATACTACGGAGCTTGATTTCTTCTTGCTTTAGTATATCTGGAAGAATTTTTCATTCCTTCTTCCACCTGTTAACAAGTCATACCAATTCATATGAGTAGTATCACCTATATATATTGATACTAATTAATCATGATAATAATTTGAACCTTAATAGTTCCTAAAAGAGTCACTTGGTAGAAAGACTCCTTATGGTTCATAGTAGTGTAGTGCTAATTCAACACGTCTACTATCATTCAAAGTACTTTTGCGAGGCTTTATCCTCAAGTACACCAGCTACCTTTTGAAATACTTTGTGAGTTATTTTCTCCTCTATGCTTCTTCTCACATTGAATCCATCTAAACAGAGTTTAGCATTTCCTATTACACTTAGCTTCACAAAAAAAACACCTCTTAATTAGAAGCTTATTAATTTCTATTAAAAATAGATTTTTCATATACAATTGTCCCACTTAAGGTTTTTTCCCTTTGTCCAGTTCATACATGCACAACATGTATTTAATATTTGATTGCTTCTCTCAATATTTTCATTTGGTGACAAACAATACTCAATTTTAACTTGATACTCTTTTGTTTCATCTAACACATTTTTCAAAGTCCACTTGAAATTGACCTTGTCAATTTTATCATTTATCATAAATATTGGAACTTTCACATTAGTTCACAATTTCTGTCTTCGACACATTGACTACTTTTATTAGTGTCTGGTTCTACGCTAACCAGTTTCTCAAATTTATCAAAAAATTTCCTACTTTCATTCTATAATAGCGATAGTATCCAAAAAATTTGTCGGATATTTATGTTTCATTATTATTTTGTAACCTTTTTTACCAGAAAATCTACTAGTAATTTCTCATACTAGGCCAAAAATAGTTCTGGTTTAAATCTTGAATTCAAGTTCAGTCACAAGTATGTACCCTCTAAGGACATTTATGATATCTCTCTAAAATTTTAGTTTTAATGAGATCATATTATTAAGGTACAATATGTTTTTGCAATAATTAGTCCCTCTTCATTTGGAATATATCACCATATTTCAGTATTCTGCAAATTTTCTTGGAGTTTTTTTCATGTTTAATGTTCAACTCATTACCACTTGTATCAATCCTTCAAGGTTAGAGTTTGCATTACTTCCAATATTATTCAAATTTTGAGGAACATTCCCCTTCAAAACATCTAAAATCTTATTTTCTTTTCTTTTTATATGCTTGATTTTTATTTCAAAATCATTAAGGAAAGACAACCATCTAGTTTTCCTAGCATTTTTCATGTTGTTGAAAATTATATACTTCAAAATTATGTGTTATGTCGTTAAAACCCATTCTTACCTAGAAGATAATGTCTCCACTTCTTGAAGCATGTATTTTAGTTGCTAACTCTAATTCATACCCAATGTAATTATGTTCATTTGTCTTAAATTTTCTTTATCGATATGCTATGATTGAGTTTTTATTGTGATAATACTACTTCTAATCCTTCTTCCCAAGCCTTTATACAACTACAATTTCTTGGATTTGGTCAGAAATATTCAAAATAAGAGTAGTTGTTAGTTTAAGTTTTTAATTGTTTAAGCTATATTGACCTTTATCCTGTCCATTCAATTTTCACTCCTCTCTTCTATGCAGAGGTAATAGGATAGGCTAAGACTAAACATATTTCTACTAGTCTCCTCTAGTATTTCTCAATATCCATGATTGATCTTATGGTTGAAACATCAGTAGGTACTGACCAATCCATAATAACTTGTGTCTTTTCTCAGTCCACTACTCATCCTCTTTTTAAATTTACATGATGAAAGTACTCAATTTTATCTTTATAAAATTCCTTTTTGCTAAGTTTGGCATACAATTTATGTTCTCTAAGTGTTTGCAGAATTCTAGAACAATTTTGAGCTATTATTTATGCTCTGTTTCATTAGACCCATAAAGGACCAAGAGATTAATCAACCCAAAAAATCGAATTACCTTTTCATAGATACAGTATCCTGTTCCAATTACAAATTTACTTATGACCTCCTACTTCCTTCTCAATTAATGACAGCTTGTCCTTGCATAAATTTATGAAAATACAGTGGTTTCTCTCACTTGATCAATTACTGAACATCATTGGTGTTCTTCATGGAGACCAACTTGGCTGGATATATCCATTATCTAGAAACTCTTGTAGTTGAATTTTTTTTTTAACTATAGGCTATTCATTATATGTGTTATTCTATGTGTTATGTAACTCCAGTTATTAATTCCATTGCAAAAATCAATTGAGGGAGTTGAGATATTCTTTCTGGAACCACCTATTTAATTTCTTTGATTATTGTCAAATTCTCTATAGTTTCGTTTTATGTGTGTTGTCCCTATTTCTGTACTTGTACAAAATTTACTTGATAGCCTTTCCTTGTTGTACTTTTAACTATTTCCTTTCTCTGATGGGCATTAGTCTAGGTTTTATATTTAGTGCCAATGTTTTTCCCTTACCATCCATATAGTGATTTGTTTTATCTAAGCAATTCATTCCTATTAATACCTCATAGGAATATAAAGGTCAAACATTTAAATTTAACTCATTTTTTTATACCCATTAAATTTACAACAATCTTGGGTAACATATGTGTCACTTTTCTTTTAGCAGCTAGTTGAACAATTCAAGTTTGTTGAATTTTTTTTTTGAAGTTAATTTTCATCTAAATTCATCAAAAGAAATAGGTTATTTAGCAATCATAGCTTTTATTTAAAATGTCTCCAGCCTCTTCTCTCCTACAAATATATTTTATACTTTTGGTGATAGAATTTCTTAAATTTGCAATCGGTTTCATATTCCACTACATTTTTCTGCAGTTGCAAGATGTTTTTGCATGTATTTTTTCCCATGGTTACTATCCTAACCATGGTTTTCTACAGTTTTGTTGAATTTTTTTTTTCAATTATTTGTAACTCTCTTGTCAAATTCTGTTTCTAGAAGTATTAAATTAGCAAATAATAGGTTCATAATTCCTACCATTTTATCATGATTGCTTCTATCCTTCAAGTATATACTTGAACTTTGAGGGAGAGTCTTCTCAATTACTAGTCCTTCCAATCCACCCTTTTATCACTCTTGTTTCTACCTAACACAGCTAACTTTATCTTGCAATTGGTAGATTTCAATTTTTTTTTCATATTTAGTAAACCCGAAGGTATTTTTCTAAATTATGGAGCCATGATTACTCATTCTTCTCCCTCTTATTTTTGGAGATAATGTCTAACTTCTTTACCATTTTGACCTCATTCTGAGTGGTTTCAAATTCTATGCTCTTTGTTCCAAGTCTTCACTTTCATGACTAGACCCGAAGGTGACTTCCTGAATAAGCCCATCTTGCCCTTTTCTAGCTTGCAACAATCTTTCATTGATGGTTCTCATCTGAAAAATATCTCGTTGCATTATCCACATCATAGCCAATACTAGTGTACTTTTGATGTCGTGGATGTTTTGAACCATACAGATCTACATACATCGCATTTTCTTCGTTCTTAGTTTCAGCTATACTTTTCTGTACTAATTCACTGTACACAGAATGGAATTAGTGTAGAAATTTAAAAAAAAATCAGCATCATAATCCTCAATTTCTAATTTCTAGTGTCAGGACACACCTAGGCCCAGTGTTTCAACATGGGCTTTGATACCATTTGTAACAACTCGGATTCCAACAATTTTTTTTTCTATTTATGGAGTTAGTACTATTCACATAGAATAGAGTTAATGTGATTCGTTACACTCTGACGAATATTATCTAAAATACATTTTAGTTATTGTACTTTAATCTAATTAGTTGTCAACTTCTCGTACAATACTTATTGTCGCTTATTTTTTTTACTCCTTGTATCCTTCGACCATGATATAGAAATTGATGCATCTTCTATCATCACCTAATGTCATTATTTTTATTACCCTTGAAATCTTCTCTTTAGGACTATAATCCAACTACATAATTCCAACGAGTTTCTCATGTCAATTAACTAACCAATTCTATTCAAATGGAAAATGGTAATTTATTTGTTAAGGTCCCACCCTTAACACTTACATTAGAATTACTTCCCTAACATACCTCTTTGCTAACTCTATCCACCATTAGTCAAATTACCACCACATTCCTTATGTTATTTATATTCCATACCTTACATAAGGTGTTATACTACACCTATATATATCATTTCACCTCTATCGTTTTTTATAACGATATAATTCTATATAACCTTACTTACCTTTCGATTTGGCCTTGTCCATAGTTATATCCATCACCACATAATTATTACTACCACACTTTTAGAACTTTAGGAATCAACCTTATGTTTATGAAGGCTTTATGTTACCTTCTATGGAGCTTCCACTTACTCCCTTTGACATATAGTTATACTTACATACGAACCTTAGTTCAAATTGACATTTTCGTATTTACATCTCCACATTGTACCAGTGTCCTTCCGCTCTGTCATAATGGACATATCGAATTATATCTAAATATTATAGTGCACTAACCTAGGTTAATTACTCTTATGCATTCTCCACACCAGTGACTATAGTAAAGTCACTATATATGTAACACTTTGGACATTACAAAGGTTTTAATGTGACCCCGTCTCCGTATGACGTTACACCAAATCTCTGGATATTATTTTGGTCTCACGCTCATATGTCATTCAATACACAGGACCATAGTCACATGTCTTGTTCCCTTGGTGATTTAACCCTCCAACTACATGTGAAATTCTCCATCTTTGGATTTTCTTTGTGTGGACGATGAATATCTCATCGTAATTGGGGTTTATGGTTTCGTTTACCATTTTGTTTTTATGTGATTGTATTTCAAACTTTTCTCTCTGTTATGCATTTTTCTCTAGGCTCCACACAGATTTAGTTTCATCATGAGAGGAGAAACTCCTTTTGTAGTGTCAAGGTTACGCTCGTAACCCACTTCCGGTTTCTTAGGTAATAGGCATTCACCATCTGGTTTTTATTTATTTAACATGCTGTGAATTTAACTTACAGGTCTTGGTATTTCTCGTTTTATTTTTCGTTTTAGTTTGAATTTATTTTATATTCCTGCCCTTTCGTCCTCTAACCCACTTGATTTGTTTTCTCAGGATTACAGATATTGTTTTTATCTCTATTTCCCTTTGTTCTTCACCGAGAGGTTCTCGTTCAACTTATTAATTCAAAATGAAACTAGACTAGCAGTTCTTTTACGGTCATGAAAAGCCAAAGGCTTTCCCCGTCTGCGTAAATTCCTTAATTACGTTTAGGTATTTCTTACCAATGTGGATAGTTTTTTTTTGAAATTATATTTCCCTTTTGTGAGATACGATTTCAGTTCTGGGTTCCTCTTGGTATTCTTTTAAATTTGATTTTGATTATAGTTCGATTTCAGTTCTTCTAATTAATTATCTAACGTGGGTTTGGTGAAATGAAGGTAAAGGAATTTCTGTATGGACAATCCTCTCACGTCCATTCGTAGAATTCCTCATGGTTTTCTCCTTATGGAAATTTTAATACCCTACACGTAGTTTTTTTTGCTTCCTCTTGTTATTTCTCCTCTTCAGTATTACATTTCGTTTAATGTTTAGACTAGCTCCATTAGCTTCAGGCCTTTCATAGGTACCTCCAGTGCTATGAAACAATTTATTTTCCCTTCACAAATTTTGCTTCAGCATTTACGGTATTATTTATAAAACACATTTAATTTTTAGTGATAATAATTTGAATGTTATTCTTAATGGAGAAATATCGATTTCCCTTCCTAAAATCTAATAGATTCCTCTGTGCCATTTGGTTAATAATCATATGGATTTTAGAATAACGATAGCTTTGTATAATTATGCTCCTTCTTTATATATCTTTGTTTGTAGGTATTTCGCTTGGTTCACATTCAATTATTAGTATGGATATGACCGATAATTAATTTTTCTTAATTTCTATAGGAATTCTACAATTCCCCGTGTCTTCAATTTTTTTTTTTCTAAATTTAGACTAATTCTATTAATAGCACAAAAATTTACATGGAGGCACCAACCTCTACATACTGGCCCAGCTATGGGGCATTCTCAGTCTAAGAGCCTGAAGGCTACCAGTTTGCCAAACATACAGAAAATTAGCTGCCCACGAAGGGGAAACCGACTCTTTAGCAGTTTCATATAACAAAATTAACAAAATTATCAACAGTTCATTATACTCAGGAGTAATCCAAATATTGGGAAAACGAAAACCCAAAAACCTGCAAATGCTGAGCATGCTAAGGAACATGAGGAGAGGGAGGAAATTATTCAACAACTGAGCACCTGTAGGTGTCCATATTTTCCTCCACCGTCTAATGATCATCGGTTGTCTTGAAGCTTCCATTTTTTTCAGCCACAACATCCTCGTCTTCGCTGCAAGGAGCCATCTGCTTCATGGCGGAACGCAGAGAGTCGCCCTAGTTCATCTGATTAAAGAGGGGAAGAATATCAGAGCCAGAGGGCTCTTCTTTGAATTCCACAGTGATAATGGTTGTGACGCAGGGGCAGTTCAAGGAGCTCTGAAAGAAGAAATGGGTAGTTTGCAACAATTCGGGGGATTAGCAGAGGTGGCACAGGTATCGGGGGAGAAAGAAAAGCCCCTGTTAGACAAAGGAGTGCCATGATGCCCACGACCATGACCACTTCGGGTTGCAGGATAATTCCCAGTGAAGTATTTGGATGATGGAGAGGAGGAGCGGGATGGAGACAAGGAAAATTGACGTCTGTCTCTACCCAGACTACTTCCTCTCCTGCAGCGCATACGCTGGCGAAGGCGAGGCATAATTGCAGGGTCAGGAAGCACAACATAAGGGTGGACTTAATCAGTGAGCAGTGTCACAGAAGTGGGAGACAGCGGTGGAGAAGAGTAGGCGGGAGAATCCATAGCAAACCAATTCAAGTGCAAAGATCACAAAGGGTTGTGCGAGAAGTGCACGTCGAGTTCAATCTCTAAGCAGCAAACAATTGCATAGCGCCTCCCTGTTATGGTGCGGGAGCATGGATCCCCTGTGACAAGAGGGAAAAGACTTTGCAAAGGATGTAGAACAGGAACGAAGCCATCAGACACCATATTATGGAGGAGGGAGAACAATTCTCGGGGCGAGGTGAGTTAATGCAGGAGGACGAGAGTGGATGAGTGACTTAAATGCAATCGACATGAGAGCAAGTTTGGCCATGTGGGAAATCCATGCACCAACCCCGCACAAAATCAAAAGCCACCAGCTAGTGAGCACGCGCATCCGAGGTCTGTGTCTTCAATTTTACTCATTAAGGCATTGAGGATTTAAGGTAAGAATTTTATTAAATGTAATTAAATTCCTATTGATTATTTGATTCTACATATTATTCCCTTTAATAAATTAACTTTCTCTTTTTATTTAAGCTTTAATTCTCCCTAGTTGTTAGTAAGGTAATTATCCCTTACCCTATGGGTATACTATCACTTTATTTTATTCTTTGCAATTCATGCTCCAGAATTAATTTCTTGATTTCTATTCTATGCAGGTAACCTCCAAAGGCCATTTGGCTTGACTACTTCTACTAGAAATTTACATGTCTAGTCATAGTTTTGGATTTTTCCTTTTCAGGTTAGTCTAGTAACCCACTTTGGGATTTCGGTTATCATACCTCTGTATAATTTTCAGAGGGTTTATACACTTTTTATTTATGGGAGAGACTTCACAAATTTTTATAATCATTTTGGATATAGTTTCAATTGATCATTATATGTGTACAGATATAAATCCTTTGAATTATAGAACTTAATATATTTGAAAACACTCTTTCCTCCGGTATTGAAGCATGTTTTCATTCCTTATGTGATACAATTTCTAGAATCTGTGTTTAAATTCTAGTAATAATTTTCTCAATTCCTCCCTGAAATTATGACAGAGTATTATGTCTTAGTTAGAGTTTTCAGATATTCAATTTTTACCACAGTAGAAGATTTGTTTGAATATTCTAAATTTACGTTAACTATGAGACATACTTATTTTTCATATTGTACTAGTTTATTTACATAATTTCATGGTTAGTAAAATAATTCTAAAGTACTTATATTCTGCATAACAAATTTTGGTAGTTCACCTAACCTTGCATTTAAACCTACCTCAAGGTTTAGAAATTCTGAGAGTTGGTGCTCTTCAGATAATTACCTATGCAACAATACATATTTATGCTATATTTATTAAAGACTATTCTTTTAAACGCACATATCTAATTGTTCACAACAACTTAGAATTTGTCACATTATTTTAATACCCAGAATATAATCCCAAGTAGATCTAGCTAGTTTTTCAACACTAATTAACTTCACTATAATAATACAATTGTAAGTCAAAATGAATTAATTTGTGCATACCAATTTTGGTAGACTATTTTCCACCCAACCTATGATCTCTTTCTCCACAGCTCCCCCGAGCAAATATCAAATCTTCTAGCAGTAGACAACCTCTTGTGTACCTAGTCTTTGCTTATATTTTCCCTCTTTCCCATCAACTTGTTTCCATAACTGCGTTTAGTTAATTAAGATGTTGTTTTCCTTTTTGCCTATGATTTCCTTTTGTTTCTTCCACAAAAGTACTTTAAAACTAGATTTTTCCTCTTTCTAGTTTTATTCCACCTCTTCCCAGTAATTTTCCTCTTTAGTAGGGTATTTTTTTAGATTTTTATCTCCAATCTAAAAATAATTATTTAATTTATTTTCTCCAAGTATTTTCGGAGAGCTCAAAAAGTATTTGGAACCTTATCCAACCTCATGGACTTGGATTCCAGATCTCTAATTAAGCTCTAGTATTTGCACAATTAATTTCATTTTCATTTTATTAATTTTAAATAATAAGATATGTCCACAATAATTGTCTTCCCTTGGGTCCACTTGACCCTTATATTTTTTGACTGCATATATAAAAGCATAAAATTAGTGTTATTACAATTATATTGCAATAACTAGTAAAAATATAAGGAAGCGTCAATCCACTTAAAGATTATGGATCCCATTAATGAGAAATAATGATAGTACAAGAATGAAGTGGTGCATAAATGGACAACCAAGTAGAATTAAAAATTATGAACACCATTAATGAGAAACAATGACACTAAAAAAATGAAGTGGTGTATAAATGGACAACCAAGTAGATTTAAATGTAATGATCATCCGAAGAAAAGTAAAAGATATAAGTTCAATGTAAAGAGAATCAAAAATTTATTTTTTTTACTTCACATGTACCTAATTATATTAATAAGAAATGATAATTTGATATCCCTTACTCTCATTTGTATAATTTCATGTCATTTTGTTTGAAATTTGGTGTAGTAATAACTTAATTTATTGTTTTTCTTATTTTTTCCATCCAATGAGAGTGAACTCTTAATGAGTAAATATCTTTTTTTTTCCTTTTTTTCTTTTTTTTTCCTCAGTAAGACTAATTCTATTATGAAAGCATATGGTACAATATGAAGTTACAATCATGAGAAGCAAGAAAACGGGAAGCCGGAAAATATAAACTATCCACCTCGGCGCTAAAGAGTAACCATAGAGGATGTGCTAAAATAAGCAAAAAGGAAACAAGAGGTGACATGGAAACAAAGGCTAGACATGGGTCTCTACCCAGAATTGGTTGAATCTTCCATACGAAATTTTTTTCCCTTCTTTTTACTGACTTTGACCTAGCCATTATGATGCGGCTGGGATAGAACCATTTGCAGACTGTTTTGTGCTTTTGGTGAAGTCTCTTTGTCTAAATCAGAGGCAGAGGACTCATGTGTTCTTTTCTGCGAGTGCAGAGGTACATTGGATTCCCCAGGGCTTGCCGAGGACGTATCCTATGATTTCTCTGCTTCCTCCTCTTCTGCAGCACCCTCCACTTCATCCGAGATGAAGGAGTCAACGTCATCCATAGGGGGTGGATCACATGGTTTCCAACTTTTGGATTTCGTCTTGCTATTGATTTTTTTTTTTTGGCTGAGGAATGTGGCGCAGGAGTTCTGAAGATGCACTGTTTGATGGTAGTGATGACATCGAAAGGCCATGTTCTCGTAATCCAGGTTCTGAGTCCAAAGGAAGTCCCCAATTTTGAGATTGATCTGGTTGGGGAGACATTTTCTCATGTCTATTTCTACACAGATTTTGCCGAAGGTGTATATGCCCTTTTCCCCCCTAGAGGGATCTGTAGGCAAAAAGTGGCCTAGAGTGTTTCCAATCCCTTGGAAGACAACGAAGTGCCATATATGGGCAGGGAGATTAGGAATTCTGACCCAAATGGGAAGCTTGGTGATAACTGTTGTGGAGGGATCGAAATCTGGAAACTAGGGGGTGAGGAATAGTCCTGTTGTTCCCCAAAACCATGGGCCTTCTGTTATCACTTTTTGGTAGTCTTTGCTGAAATAAAACACAACAATGAAGAAGCCTTTTGAACAAAATAAAACCTTACAATTGTTGGTCCAATTGGAGTGGATCCATTGGTAGAGATCTGCAGTGCACGGCCATAGTCCATTAAATCTACAAATGCTGTGAATTTCTGCATACTTTTGGAATTGATCATCCAATGTTAGATGTGAAATTTCTATGGAGGGAATTTCTTCGAGTTTATCCACCAGAAAAGGCTTGGGAGCTTCAGCTGGTGGAGCAGATTTCTTGGGTTTCTCAGCATGGACAGCATCTTTGTAGGAGAAAGCAGGAGCTGAAGATCACTGTCCAGCTGGTCCCCCTCTCAGATGAAGATATAAAACAATAGAGGCATTTCTTTTAATACTGTCAAAAGAGAGGGTAAAAGGTTCCTCAAGTTGTTTACCTTCATAGAGAAGTCTCTAAAGGGCATAGGGAATCCCCAGCCTGTGTTCAAGGTCTTGCATGAGATCCTGCACCAGATCCAATGAGCACACCCAATGCAACAAAGTTTTTCCATAAATAAGCGAGATATGGACCTGAAAAGGAGTATAGAAATCTGTGGACCCCTGCTTGCTATTCCAAAACAGAGAAGAGAATGAACTGGATCTTTGGTTTTCCATCTCCTCCAAGCCTTGCTGGGGTTTGAAGGAGGTTGTAAGATGAAGATGGCTACCATGGAACTAGGTTTCTTCAGCCAATAGAGATTCCTCTGCACCCCTAGCAAGTAGACCCGTAAGGTATAGCTGCCACGAGGAATGGGCGAGGACAGAGTGTATGTGTTTGATGAATCCTACTACATCTGCAGCATGAAGAAAAACAAAACCAAATTGAATCAAGGTCGTGCTCCTGAGGCTGTAGAGCGTAGTTACTAGTACTGATGTATCGGAAACGTGTCTGTGGGTGGCTGTGTAATATTCCATGGCAATGGAGTCTACACATAGAACGCCCTTAGTTCTAGCGGCAACTACAAAAAAAAAAATTGAAGCTTTCAATTCGAGCAAGGGCATCTCTCGCCTGGGACCAGTAACTAGTGTTGCAACTGGAGCTTCCGCAGCAACATCAACTGAACTGGGTGACGTAGGGTCTGGTGTGGGAGAAACAGCATCGACAGTGGCAGCAACAGAGCATCGCAAAATCCTAGCTCCAGCCATTTCTCTATCTTCAAGAACAATGTAACATTGAAAATCTAGTCTAAAATAAATTACACTTTCTAATCCTCTTTTTTATTTTATTATTTTATTCTTTCTTTTTTTTTTCTTAACATGTACCTAATTATATTAATAAGAAATGATAATTTGATATCCCTTATTGTCATTTGGATAATTTCATGTCATTTTGTTCGAAATTTGGTGTAGTAATAACTTAATTTATTGCTTTTCCTATTTTTTCGATCCAATGAGAGTGAACTATTAATGAATATATATATATATATATATATATATATATATATATATATATATATATATATATATTTATTTATTTATTTATTTTTATTTTTTTTCTTAACATGTACCTAATTATATTAATAAGAAATGATAATTTGATATCCCTTACTCTCATTTGGATAATTTCATGTCATTTTCTTACAAATTTGGTGTAGTAATAACTTAATTTATTATTTTCCCTATTTTTTCCATCCAATGAGAGTGAACTCTTAATGAGTAAATATCTAATTTTTTTTCTTGCTTAACATGTACCTAATTATGTTAATAAGAAATGATAATTTGATATCCCTTACTCTCATTTGGATAATTTCATGTCATTTTGTTCCAAATTTATTGTAGTAATATCTTAATTCATTGTTTTTCCTATTTTTTCCACCCATTGAGAATCATGTCTTAATGAGTAAATAAATACAACATAATCTCACATTTACTCTGAGAAGTTCTCTTCTTGTGCCCGACATGTTACCACCTTTCTTTCATGAAAACTTGTAACCTCCTCACATGTAACCTTCTTCAACCATATCTTTCATCGTAAAAACTTGCTTCAACCATATCTTTCACTCCATTAAAAGTTTCCTCTTCTAAACACTTCAATATAGGTAGTTCTTGAACATCCTCCATTTACAAATTTTCATTTGAAATAACTTTAGAATCCATGATTGCTCAAAATCCTCCGTTTACAATCTTCTATTTTAAATAATTGAATCTCATGGAGACTAAAGAATTTCATTTTTTTTTCAAAATTTATGAAAAAGATCATAATTAAATGAGGATTTCAAGGATCTATGGGACTAAATTCCAACATATGTAATATAAAATACCAAAATCCCCTCAATTCATTTTCAATAGATTTAGCGAAAACAAAAAAATATTATTAACTTGTTGAGCTGTGATGAAACTAGTGATAATACTAAAGACAATCATGATCAAACACTTTGTGTGTCAAATAATAATAAAAAAAAAACTATTTCTCCCAAGTGAAAAACAAAAATATATATCAAACCATTTGGATACCAAAAGCGAATGTGCCAAAGAAATTGTAAGAAGTTATTAGGAACAATTGGCATGTATTAGCCTAGTATAATGAAATTATCCCCGAATCCATATACATGCATCAAACATTGACATCTTTACATGCACAACTATGATTTCATAACGAATTTATGTAAATGCACATTCATGAATGTTTTTATATATTGTTTCAAACTAAAACAGGAAAAAAAATTAAATAATAAAATTTAAATAATTTAATATTAATTTTAATGTTTTGGTTTAATTTTTTTAACTACTTTTTTTTAGATTATATTCCAACTAAGATTGACAGTTCAGCGCATTTTTACTTCAAAATTGCTAGTTGTTTTTTACTTTGTTTTCTTGAATGTGTTATTTTTATTTTTTCTTTTTACTATTTTCGAATTTGAATAATTTCATATTAGTTATAATTATTTTTTAGATTACACTCCAACTAATATAGATTGTTCACAGAATTTTTACTTCAAAATTGTTAGTTGTTTTTTACTCTTTCCTCAAATGTGTTAGTTATATTTTATTTTTTTACTCTTTTCTAATTTTAATAATTTCATATTGATTATAATTTTTTGGTTATTAGTTTTCTTAACATATCCAATACTCCATCGTCATTCGGAAAGGAATTCCACTAGTGACTTTACATCATGGAGTGTCTTAGCAAAGCAAGAATTGACTAGTGACTTCACATCAAGGAGTGGATACTTCTCAAGGAATTGCACTAGTGACTTCACATCAAGCAGTGTCTTAACAAATTAGGAATTGACTAGTGACTTCACATAAAGGAGTGGATTCTTATCATCAACGAGTGCCTTAACAAAGCATCTATCCAAGACCGAACATTATATCATTGTTTATGAAACTTTTATTCACACAAATCACTCTATAATTATATTTTTAAGGAATAAAGCAATTGTTAATGGCATAGTTACAATATGGTTATTATTATTACAAAAATTCAATATTACTATTTTGGATAGACCTAGAAAGGAAAATACCGTTGTTGATTTTCCATCTAGAATCCATAATGGTAATAAGGATGCTCTAGAAAAGGATAATTTCCTGAGGAATATATTTTTGTAATAACTATTAAATCAACTTGGTTTGAAAATATTTCTAATTATTTGGCCACAAGGAAGTTACCTTCATATTTGTCTCCTCGAGAGAAAAGGAAATCTATTCAAACCATTGCATCTTCTTCAAGGGATATGTTCCTTAAGAAAAGGATATTAGTTCCATGTACCAAGGTATGAGGCGTAGGTATGTAGTGGTTCAAAGATTCTAATTTGTATTAGATTCCTCAACCAAAGCTTATAGAATTTAATTTTTTATTTTACTTGCATGAACAAACTTGGACAATTTATAGTGGAAGAAACTGCACATATCTGTGAAATTTATAGTGGAAGAGACTGCCCATGCGCAGTTTTTGTTTAGGAAAATGGCACAGATGCTCAAGAATGGATTTTAAGAAGTGAAAATAAAAATTCCTTTTGTCCGTAGTAACTTTTTACTTCAATATTCATAGGGGATTCACTTGAGACACTCCATTGGATGGAAATAAATCCGAATCAACAGTCATGGTGACAAATTTTAGTGTAACAAAGAACAAAACCACATGCCACATGTTTAGTTTTCCTAAGTGAGAGATCTCTATCATTTATGTCTTTCAAATAAATTAACATACACTTTATACCTTTTCCATTATCATCCAAGTGGTAGGCTCACACAAGAAGAAAAAAAAAAATTAGTTATCCATTTTCCACTGTGGTATTCACAATAATTTGTGAGTGACTAGGCTAAATGGTTTCCTTAGGTGAGTAATGGTTGAATTCAATAATAGGTTAAGTAATTAATTTTATAGAAGTCATGGGGTTGAAGAGGTAGGGATTCTCTTACTACTTCTGAATGTAAACCTACCAAAGTCCACATTAGTTTTAAATATTCTATAGGATAAAAAAATAAAAATGTTTGCAGTGAGAGGCACTCTACTGCCAATATAATGTATATGTGTAGGCGTGTAGGTGTAATGTAAATATGTAAACAATTATAAATGTCGACTCAATTAAAAAATATATAATGTTAAAAACATGTTGGGGATGAGTGTAATAATTTAAATGTAAGCTAAATTAATAATAAAAATTCAAAAGTAATAAAAAAAAAAGTAATAAATAAAAGGTTCGAAGTAATATCAACCTAGGATGAGTGTAAATATTTAAAAGTTGGCTCAATTCACAATAAAAAAGTTAAAGTAATAAAAACAAAAAATTAAATTTAGTATATTTTGATTTTTTTATTGACTTGTCTATAAGATTTGTTACAATACAATGGGTATATACCATGGCTTATCAATATCAGGTGACCAAAAAACATAATCGATTCAACAATCAAAATATTTTATAACTAAATGACAATATTCCTAACCATGGATATTCACCCTCACTTTATTGTGGATATTTTTAGCTTGTCGATAGGCATTGTTACAATACTATTGAGGACAAAGATTGCCCCTTTTTGACACTCTCCTTAAACTCCATTATCCTCCTTTTTTACCATAATAATCCTAAATAAGTATCATATTGGAATTTTATTGGAAAAAAAGTTATTTAATCATCTTTTATTCATATTTTGATTTTTTTTTATTGTTTGATTTAATATATGCACAAGCTACAAGATTGCATTAATTTTGCAACTTATTTGAAGAAACTATAGATTACAAAAAATCAGTTGAGGAATGAAGCATATGTACACGTAGCCGACACCTAGAAATACGTTATCCACCTATTCCTATGGACTAGCACACGATAATGATCCCTGTACAATAAAGTCAACTTCGAAGTCAACCAAGTGGGAAATGAGGCTGAAGATAGATCACACGAGAGAGAAAAGGATTCAAGTTGATATTTTGCATCATGATTTGCTTATTCGATAGAAAATCATGAAGAATTGTTATCTTGTTTAAACAGTGATATTTTAATAAATTTTGTCTAGGAAGATAGGCTTAATAATCTCGAAACAATTTAACAAATGAGGTTATAAAACCTACCTATTGACATGATAATCTATGACTCGTTATTGTTTAAAAATACTCTTTGTAATCGACAGATTAGAAATCATTATTCTACTGTGATGTGTGTTTATATGTTTTGTTAACCAAGGTATGAGGCATGCATATGTAGTGGTTCGAAGTTTCTAATTGGATAAGATTCCTCAACCAAAGATTATATAACTTATATTTCACTTTTACCTCGATAAACAGAAGTGTGCAACTTATATTCAAAGAATTTTCACATATATGTGTAATTTACAGTGGAAGAAACTATGCATGCATGGTATTTGTTCATGAAAACTACACAGATGCTCACAAATGGGTTTCAAGCAGTGAAAACAAAAATTATTTTTTCCGTGGTAACATTTTACTTCAAGATTCATAGGGGATTAACTTGAGAGACTCCATCAGATGGAAAGAGATCTTAATCAACAGTCATGGTGACACATTTTAGTGTAACAAAGAACAAATCCACATGCCACATGTTCATTTTTCCTAAGTGAAAGAACTCTATCATTTACGTCTTTCAAATAAATTAACATGAACTTTATCCCTTCTCCTTTATCATCCAAGTGGTAGCCTCACCCAAGAAGAAAAATAATACTAACTATCCATTTCCACTATGGATTTCACAATTATTTTCTAGTGACTAGTCTAAATGGTTTCCTTAGGCGGTTAATGGTTGAATTCCATAATAGCTTATGTAATTAATTTTATACAAGTGAAGGAGTTGAAGAGGTATGGATTCTCTTACAACCTGTAAATTTCAACGTACCAAGGTCAACATGAGTTTTAAAAATTGTATATGATAACAAATAAAAATGTTGGTGGCGAGACACATTCTACAACCAATATAGTGTGGATTTGTAGGCATGTAGGTGTAATGTAAATATGTAAAAGATTATAAAAGTTGGCTCAATTAAAAAATAATAAAAAGATAAAAACATATCGGGGATGAGTTTAATGATTTAAATGTTAAGTAAATTAATGATAAAAATTCAAAAGTAATAAACAAAAATTTAAAATTCATAAATAAAATTTTAAAAGTAATATCACCCTAAGATGAGTGTAAACATTTAAAAGTTGGCTCAATTCACAATAAAAAAGTTAAAGTAAAAAAAAAAAAATCAATTTGTTATATTCTGATTTCCTTATTGACTTTTGAATAGGCTTTGTTGCAATACAATGGGTATATACCATGGATTATCAATACCAAGTGACAAAAAAACATAATTAATGTCACAATCAAAATATTTTATAACTATATGACAATATTATTAACCATGGATATTCATGATCTGAAAGGACTGTATTATGAAGAAATCTTTCGGGAATAATCACATTATGAGGAACAAAGTCGACGTGTTTTGAACCAACTAGTGTGGTTAATCATCAGGACTAGGTTTCCTCTTCCTTCAAACCCCTTAACACGATTCGCAGCTCACTTAACTCTGTTAAAGATCCTGTGAACCCGAAGGATGGAAAAGGTGTTTATCTTATTTCTTGTTCCTATGGGATGCCTTACATTGGTGAAAAGAGTAGGTCCATTAGCCAAAGGATATGTGAACATGCAGCTAACATTAGACATGGCAGGTCTCGCACCTCTGCCCTAGCTGAACATGTGGAAAAACTAACCATCATATCTACATCGAAGAGGCTAAGGTCTTAGCCAGGATTGATCATTTTCATCATCGTAAGTTAAGAGAGGCCCTTGAAATTGAAAAAAGGCCCATAAATCTCAATAGAGATGACGGTTGGAATATAAGTAGGTGTTGGATCCCTGCCTTATATTCTTAATTTATTTATTTTTTTATTATTTTATTTTATTTTATTTTATTTTTTATTTTATTTTTAATATTATTATTAAAAAATAATAATAATAATAATAATAATATTTTTCTAGCCGTGTTGATTTTTAATTTTATTGATAGAACTATTTTTATTTTATTTTTACTTTTACTTTTATATATATATATATATATATATATATATATATATATATATATATATATATATATTTATTTATTTATTTTTATTTTTTGTTTAAGATAGAATTTCAAATTATTAATATATAATTTTAATTAAATAATATTTTTATTTTGAAAAATCATTAACGATATTAATTAAAATAATTTTTTTTATTTTTAGTAATAATTTTTAATTAAACTATTAATTTGAATATTCAAACTAGCCGTTTCAATTTGTAACTAAATGTGTAAATTTATGGATCTAATTTTATTTTTATATTTTCTATTATTTTATATTGTTATTATTATTTTTATTATTTAATTATTTTTTTATTATTTTTTTTATTTTTATTTTTTTTATATATATTTTTAATTTTAAAATTTTATTATCATTATTATTATTATTATTATTATTATTATTATTATTATTATTTATTTATTTATTTATTCATTATTTATTTTTCTTTTTCTTTTTTTCTTTTTTAAAAAGACAGATTTACAATAAAATAATATATATTTATAATAAAATAATATTTGTATTTTTAATAAGCAATTAAAAAAAAAATTAATTAAACTATTAAATTGATATATAAAAAATTTTATTTTTATTTTTATTTATTTTTTTATATTTTTATATTTTTATTTATTTTTAATTAAACGTGTAATTTTAATATTCAAACTAGCCATTTTTTATTATTTTTTAATTATTAGAACTAACCATTTTGGATTCTATAGTCAAGTTAGTTGATTATAATGGTTCTCTTTGCCTCTCCTACATCTATTTAAACTTAATGACTGATTTGATCTCTCACCTAGTCCTGATGATGAACCACACTAGTTGGTTCGAAACGCGTCGACTTTGTTCCTGATAATGTGATTATTACCGAAAGATTTCTTCATAATATTAATGGATCACAGAAGCCAAAAATCTAGGACTGTATTAGTTTTCTATGCTAAGTGTCTTTTCAGTGATAAAGCATGTACAATTTTTCTCCATTTGTTTGCTTAAGGAATGAAGAATTTAACCATGAAACATAGATGAATTTGTGAGTTTTAAGCATGTAAATAATCCTAAATAACATTGAGCAACAATGTATAATAGAGAAATAGCATCACACATAAGATTTATACAACAGACACGATGAAGAACTTCACCCCTCTTGGGCTACATCTAGTGGTACATCTCGTAATGGCATGTACCTCTTTGTCATTATGCTTAAAATTGCAAATAAATATGTTTACAAGCCTTTAATGGTTGTTTTCTCTGCACTAATGGATCTAGAATGCTCCAATTAGTCTAGGTAGACTCCTTTTTCAGCCATGTTGGTCAAAAATTGACTCCCCTAGCCATTTTCCCAATGACAACTACAAATTCTCCACTAAATGTGGAGAACTACATTTTAACTACAGTTAAAATAGCAATTTTCCCAAAATTTATTGGCACGCCAATTTTTCTGCCAGCGAAAACCACTTCATTTAATGGTTAAAAATTTGGCGCATGTGATAGGTTGACCTGACTGCTGGATGTTACGATTTATTAAACCATGGACCGAAAACTCCTTCATATATCGTGCATGTGATATGTTATGATAAGCCGTTGGAGTTATGGTTATAACTATCGGATCTTAAATTTCTTAGAACCGTTCACCACATCTTATGCCATGGTTAATATTTGTTTTATGATGTGAACACTATTGGGGCTGCTGGCGCGCCCCCCCCCCCCCTCTCCCCCACCCTCCCATATGAAAACTTATTAAAATTTATATAGCGCTAACACCCTGTATGGTAAGGAACAAGTGATAAACGAATTAGTAAAAGTCGTGGGCACACCTGGAGGTCACGGGTTCGAACCCCCTAGACTCCACTATAATTTTACACTATATTCTGGGTTGGCCATGTGTCACCCACCCAATGAGCCACAAAACGACTCGTACAACCAAATCAACATCCTAGCAAATGCCATGTGTCGAAATATCACTCGTCTAGAGAATCAAATATTCTGATAATATTCCTCCTTTTTCTGACTATATCTACATGTTTATTGGGCAACCCAGTCACCCCTGTCACAAAATTTTAGTTGTTTGGGAAATAGATTAGAATTCTATATCTCCCTCATACGACATCGGTTTTTTGAATCATTCAAGACGTTGGAATCATAACAATGATATCTACCTGGTCACTCAAGTTTGGTACAGTTTCGACCACTTTCAATTTTGAGCAAAATTCATGATCTCCTTATCACACCTCCCAATTGGGAAGCTTTTGGACCCCTAAATACTTTGATTACCTATTCAGTAGATGATGGTACAACTCCCTCACATTTCCAACTTCCATACACTTTTCCTCGCCTGACTTACTGCCTTTGAGCACAACTCGAAGGTAGTTGACACTTCCCCTTTTAGATGTGCTTGTCGTCCTATCAAGGATGGTATCCTACTTGAGCTCATCCATAAATTTTGGCGAGAAATATTCAATAGAAGGTAGTTGAACATCACTCCCTTGATCATCGATCAAAGGGGGCTCACACAGACATAAATTTTCAACATTGACAACTAGATACATTTGCATATATGAAGACAATTAAGGTTAAAATGAATTGTTACCAACTTTCTTGATGATCTTGAGTGGACCATAGCGAATGGGCTTGAGATTTTTACCTTCTCATTGCATCATTTCTTTGCTTATGTGCAACCATACCTCATCTACTTCTTGAAACTTGTGATAAACTCTATGTTTTTCATGCCTCTCCTTGTATTTTCTTTGACTCCTCTCAAGTTGTTCTTGAACTTGATGATGAATAATATGATTTTTCTCAATGAAATTTTGAGCCTTGTCAATATCTCTATGCCCATGAATTGCAACATCCTTCCCAAAGATGAATTTTAATGGCGATTTTGGCAAATACCCAAAACATGTTTCAAAACGTGAAGTATTTGTAGAAGAGTGCTTCACCCGGTTGTAAGTGTGTTGAATGTAATGCAGTTGTTCATCCCACAACTTGGGATGTTTTCTTCAATATCCTCTCAATAGATTCACAATGGTTCTTTTCACCACCTCAGTTTGTCCATCAGTTTGTGGACGAAAAGCAGTACTCTTTTTCAATTTTGTGTCCATCATCTTCCAAATATTGGAAGAAAAATTCCCAATGAACCTAGTATCCCTGTCACTAAAAATAGAAGTTAGAAATCCATAATGAACCCATACATGTTGAAAATAAAGTTTTGTAGTTTTTTCAACGGTTATGGTTTTCTTACATGGCATAAATATACACATTTTACTGAATCTATCCACAACTACATAAAGATAATCATTATGTTGTATTCACATAGGTAGACTTCCAACAAATTCCATGGAGATGCTCTCCCATGGCCTTCATGGTACCGGTAGTGGTGTGTACAACCCAAGATTCCTATTGTTAGGCTTGCTTGTTGCACACATAGAACAACCTCTTATAAAATGTGACACAGTATCTATCATGCGAGGCGAATAGCAATACATGTGTAGATGCACCACTATTTTTCTTACCCCAAAGTGTCCAACAATAAGAGATGAATGAGCCTCTCTCATGACACTAAGCCTCTCTTCTTGTGGTATACACATCTCACTAAAAGGAAAATACCCTCTAGAGGAGGTTATAAAGGAGGTTTTTAGTGTTATAAAATTGTCCAAAATTGTCAAAAAAGAATTTTCTACAACATCTGTTTATGGTTACAGAGGTTTTGGTAGAGCTTTTAATGGAAATTCAACACAACTAAAAAAAATAGGCTGCCCGAGGTTATTACGGATTTTTTTTTCATTGGTGCGCTACTAATGTTGCAATGCACTGGTGCGTGTCATCTAGAAAGTGGCCCTGACGTAGTCAACGGTTCCTGCACTAGGTCGTCAAGTTATAAAACCGCATTGGGTGCAATGTTGGTGATACAACGCACGGGGTTGTACCAATTGGTCTTGGGATTTATGCGGTGCCCATGGGTCATCTCAACACATCGGTGTGTAGACTAGTAGAAATGCATTGGTGTGCAGTATCAAACAAACGTAGCAATATTTATAATTGGTATTGGTATTTTTCTGGTGCCGATACATCGTACAAATGCACCGGTGTGTAGTCTCACATAAAAGCATCATACGTTGTATCGCACAAACGTGTTGAGATTTTTAATTGGTTTTGGCATTTGTATGATTCCTATAGGTCGTACAAAGGCGCTGGTGCGTTGTATCATACAAACACACCGTTGTTCATTTTTTATTCTTTAGAAACATCGACCTGTGACAGTGAAATTATTGTGATTTTTCTAAATTCATTATTCATCAACATTTGACACATCCTATAACAATATTCATATTAATTAAATTTTTATTAATTCATTTGAATGTGATGTTTCAATTTTTTTTTTGTTTTATCATATCATCATTATTGTGATTTATTCATTATTCATCAACAATATTCATATGAATTAAATTTTTATTAGTGCATTTGAGAACGGCAATGGAGAATGCAATAGCAACAATGGAGAAACAAATAGAATAAATTAAAACATATTTTGTTATATATATGTGTGTGTGTGTGTGTGTGTGTGTGTGTGTGTGAATAAGAGAGTCTTTGTCATACAAAATGTTACAGTTATTGGTATCCCTTTGTCTTTCGATTGGGAAACTATGTCCATTACATTAAAAAAAATATCTCATTTCACACACAAACATTTCAAAAAATACAATGCCTTGCATTCATATCCAAACATAGTGATCATCATTCCTCGTTTGAACTGGTGTCATTGCTAGATCTACTTTCATGGCTTGAGTTATTTTCAGGAATTTTTTGTTCACGACATTGATTGTTTTCTTCCTCTTCACCTTCCATCTACAAACATAAAAATGAACTAAAATGAGTGTATATACATTTGTGAGAATAATGAAAATTTCAATATTAAATAATATACACCAATGTAAATCGAAACTAAAAATGATGTACCATAGCAACAATTGACTCATAAACTATACACATTCTTTCAAAACCATGTACCATGCCACCTTTCAAAATTTCATTTGTTGCCGCAGTTCCATACTTTGTTTCCTGCAAATTTTATACCCCATAAAAAATCATATATTTAGCATAAAATATTTTTTTTTCTATTAATTATAGACTAAGCTAAGTAAAACAAGATAAATAGATGCTTACAAATTCTACAATTAATTTATGATATGCCAACATATACTCATAACCCATATTTAACCTAATTTCAATCAATTTGTCTCATGGTTCTTTTTTGTATGTTAGCACCTATTTGAAGACATTCAATGACGATTTTTGTAAAACAACTTAAAAAGACAAAAATGAAATCTATTTAAGTTGTTATAAGGAAGTAACAATTACTCACAAACTTAGATATCAAAAATTTTCTTCCTTATCATCTTGTTTTATGTGCTAAATGGGTTCCATCTTCTTTTATTGTCTGCAAGAAAATTCTTGAAAATTAATATTTAATGCTAAATTTCTTATTTATTGTACCGAATGATCGAAAAATTCAATGATTACATATTACATCTGAAGCACATTTTTGTTGAGATGGCTCCTCCCGCGATGCAATTTTGTCCATTTCTTTGACCATCCCCTTGTACACCTTTTTGGACATTCCTACTGGCATATTTCTGATATTAGCTCGTTTACCTTTTGAGATTTTCGTAAACTTCCTGAAAATGTGACATGACAATAAACTATTTAATTTTTTTATTGATGTATGAAAATTAAACATAATAGAAGTGATATTTATAAATACTTCTAGACAAATATTTAAAGGAATATTACTTTTTCATTCCTTCTTTTTGATGTTGTACATTTTTTCTATTATAAGTATGACATGTCTCATTGACCAATTCTCTTGACACTCTTCCTGTAGTTTAGATAAAGTTTTGTTCTTGGAATCATTATTGATTTTTGTATTGTAAGTGGAAAAAACGTATATACATTTGTTCCACTAGATCCCTCAAACTTTTGTACATGTTTTTCCCCCTTTCGTTATCCTCCAACAAGATTCCAAATGAGCTAAAGAGCAATTCATTTTCATTTGCATGTTCTATTTTTTCTTTTCTTAGAAAAAAATTCCTTTTCTGAGTTGTTGGTCCCTGTAAAACATTCAGAAAATGTGAACTATTAGACTATTTGACACATGTTATCTAATAATTTTACTTATTTTATTAATGAAATTTAAAAAAAGGAACTCATATTGGGTCGATAGTATTTTTTCATTCACCGGATTCATCCTTTCGCAATTTTTCCATCAATCTTTTAAGCTCTTCTGGTCCTAGATTAGAAATAATCTTATCGAGCTTCATCATTTTGTGGCTCTGCATGATAAATAGTAAACAATACATATTAGTTAAAATTACATATAGTTAAAAAAATAAAAACTTTTGTAAAGAATTTACAAATAACTTGCCCTTTTTTTCTTTTCTTGATGTGTTAACAGTATTTTTTTTACTTGATCTCTTGTTAGTCATTTCTTTATTAATGTCAAACCTATACCATATCATTCATTAATATATTTATAAATAAATTGTCAAATTTTTAGGTAAAAAATAAATCTCAAGAAACGAGTGCACCTTTCATGTTGTACGCACCGAAGAGTGCCTGCGGGTATTATAAACGCACCGCAAAAACAATATAATAGACCATACGTTGCGTGGGGGTATTATAAATGCACCGCAAAAATGTGTAATAGACCATACAATGTTATACTCATAACATAGCTCACCAATGCGCTATTTTAGATATGGCGCACTGATTTAAAAAAAAATGTTTTTAATTTTTTTATTACACAGTAGTTTCATGGTGCACTCTATAATACAGTGCATCGGTGTGCTCGGTTATGCAGGATGCACCATTAAAAAAAATCCATTCTTTTCAAAACTTCATTCAAGGGGTGACATGGATTGGGATCCGACTATGAAATTCATCCCATGCATTGGATGTCAATCTAAAATGAAAAGCCTGAATTTTGAAATCATAGAAACAGGGAGAAGAAAGGGCAAAAAAAAATGAAGGGTTTAGGGTAAAAATGAATAAAACTGCAGAACAAAGTAAAAAACCTACAGAAAAAAATAAATAAATAAATAACCAAATTTAATCACGAGATCATTTGAAATTCTATGCTACAGGGTTTGAATCACGAGAGGTTTGGATTCTTATTGTCTGAATACTTTTGTTCGAACGTATTTCGCTGCTCCATAGTGCTCTCATGCTCTCTTGCTCCAGGTATGTCTCCTGCAAATCTCTGGCTGAAACTTTTAGCAAAAATAGTGAAATAATCAAAAAAATTTAGTATTTAAAGAATTGTTTTGTGAAATTAGATTTTTCAAAAATATTATGTTGCCCATTTTTCAATTTGCCACTTTCTTTTCTCTTAAAGAAAATAGAGGTGTGCTTTTTTTTATTTTCTTTTATTAATCTTTGGTGCGTCACGTAATAGCATTGCACTGATGCGTCGATTGGTAACATGGCACTGGTGCGTAGTAACTAAAATGCACCAGTGCGTAGTAACTAGAATGCACTGTTGTGGTTATTTGTACATTAGCACCGATTTGCGGTTGAGGCACTGAAATTACTTTTACGTGTGTACACCAAAATTAGACATGTTGGAAATGTAAATTTTGCCATGTAAATATTTGGGCCATTTCTTTTGAAGACTACACCTCTTCTTCCTTTAGAAAAATAAACATAAACCTTTCCATAACTTGCAACAAGAAAAGGTGCCAAATGATCTTCTTGTTGACCCATGATCTGCTTGCTCATTTGTAAGTTCCTCCTCCATATTGGCATCCAATTTTCTCTTTTCTCCTTTGTGCTTTCTATCTTGACCTTAAATTTTTTTATACAATCTTTGTTTTACGAGAAATTGACCTTGAATGTTCTGGGAGAAATGACAATGAGTACTTCATTCTACATTTGTTAGCATAAGAAGACCGATTTTTTACTAGACGATATAGTTATTACATGTGGAGGCAATGGTTTCCCATAGAAAATGAGTATAGAGTTGAGCAGAGAAAACACATTGCAAAATGGGCTATTACATTAGATTTTCCAATGGGAAACCGATTTGCAGATGGAAATATGGTAACTGCAGGTATCTATGATTTTCTTCCCACAAAAATGGTCACTGTATTTCCATTTATAATACAAGTAGAACTGTTACTAGTTTCATCTAGAGAGAGCATCATTTTCAATAACAAATGGAACCAGGGAATCTTGAAGTGTATCCCGTTAGCCTTTGCTTCAGCATTTCATTCTTTGATAAGTGCTAATCCACCTATACTTTCGAAAATTTGGATTATTGGGTACCTTCCATGTCATATTCCTCGTTATCCACAGGAAAACAGCTCAGGCAAGTTAGAGATGCCATTCAGGTTCAATTGAAAGCTGAAAATGTGATTTTATGCGACGTCATCTTTACCGATAAAAGTTTATGTAAGCCAACCGAAGCTCGGACAAGACTCTCATCTGCTTTTAAATGCATTCTGGAGAATATTTCCCTTCATGGGACCTACCAATGTGATCAACAATGCCAATTGATCTTTCTCTGTTGTCCTTAAGGGAATGAGAATCCTTACCTTCATGGCGCCTCTTGGCTTTATCGACTGCGTCAATTGATCTTTCTCTACTATCTAATATTTCCTTGCCATCCTTGTAAGAATGATAATCGTTACCTTCATGTGTTCTCTTAGCCTATTCAAGAGACTCAATTTATCTTTCTCTGACATTCCTTAGCGAAGAGGACTCCTTGCTTTCAAAAGACCGTTTCACCTTACTAGTCGCCATAGCTTCGACTAGCATTTCTCTTCCATCAAATCTGATCTCCCTTTCTCCATCATGGTACCTCTTAATCCTATCGCCGACTTCAACCAAATGCTCTCTTTTGGTCTCAACCGAGATTTCTCGACCACCCTTCTTAGATTTTTCATAAATTGTTTCTCCTTTTGTACACTGTCGAGCTCTGTAGCCATCTACATTCCTGTAAGTGTCTTTGTCTGTATTTCTATCTTTTCAAACCCTCGTCTCCTCGGAAATATTTTTTCCCATGATTTGAACCCTCTACTTCTACAGTAGTGCACTTTACAGAATAACCCTGTTCTAGTGTGCAGGGTTTTATAGGTGCGCCAATGTGGTTTCGTAAGATCAAGGTTTATGTTTTGGTGCGGTGTTTTATGACGCAGTGGTGTGGAAGATTTCTGATGCACAGGTGCATCTTACTATGACACACCGGTGGGCATTATGATGATAAGCGCACCAGAAAAAGAAAAAAACCAGGAATCTCTGCTAGAAATGGCGTACTGTATAAACTTATTTTTTTTTGGTATGTAAGATCATAATAAAATAATGACAATTCTAAAGTACATGAATTTATTTGCATTATTTTCTAAACTTTATTGTGTTACAAAAATTCATATTATTCTAGATTTATTATTTTAAAAATATTTATAAATTTACAAATTTACACATTTTAATAAAATCATTTCACATTAATACAATTAATATTTTCACGTTAATACAATTAAAATTTTACAAATATTTTTACATACAATTATAATTATAATTAGAATTGGAATTACAATTGCAATTACAATTACAATTTTATAATTTCACATAAAATTACGATTAGAATTACAATTACAATCATTTGATAGTAATACAATCAAAATTTTACGAATCTTTTATATACAATTACAATTACATTTACAATTACAATTAAAATTTTACAAATATTTTACCTACAATTACAATTTTAGAATTTTACATACAATTAGAATTACAACTACAATTTTACAATTTTTCATATATACAATTACAATTAAAATTACAATTACAAACATTTCACAATAAATTAAATATTACAATTACAAATAAAATTTTACACAAAATTTTATAAACAATTACAGTTAAAATCACAATTACAAATATAAATAGAAATTTGAATTTTTTCATACAATTAAAATTTCAATTTCAGTTACAAACACGACATAATATTTAATGTTATCATGGTCATTTAATATTAAATCAATTAATAAACATCACGATCATGATAGCCATCGTACAAACATCATATTAAATTGATTAAAAAACACCTTCAAATTCACTAACATAGTCGTGATCATGATCATCTAACAAAACATAATTAGCATTATATAAAGTCATCACAAAATAAACATCAAATATACATCTCATGTCAAATAACTCATGCTACCACATACACATCTATCTGCAAGCTACACATTAAATGAACATATCTAACATGACCTCACAATATACACATCATGATGATCACCAACCTGTAAATTTGGCACAACTGCAACACGAACATAAAATGTATGGACTATATATATATATATATATATATATATATATATATATATATATATATATATATATATATATATAATTGAATAATGTTAAAAATAGAAAACTGTAATATAAATGTCATGAATCAGCTGGTGGTAGAACATCAATAACAGTACTAGTCAAGGCCTACTTAATCAATGGTGTTGCCTCGACGGTCGATGGTCCAGCTTACTCATGATCATGAGTACTGATGGATGCTGTAGGTTGCTCACTGGACTTGGCCAATGGTCCAGCCTCATCTCCATGAGGACCGCTGCTAGATGCTAGTGGAGGCTGCCCATCTGGTGTGCTGCGAGGTAAACGGTCATGAGATGATGAGTCTTTGCTAAGGGAAGGTTGATCATGTGTAATATTCCTCCTCAGCCACATAACTGAGGTCGTAACTCCTATTACATGCCACATCAGGTTGTACATGTCATGTGGCATGCCTCTCCACATTGGTAATAGCATACAGTCGGCCTGTATGTCTCTGTAATGAGTGGGCCTGATGCCCACCACAACCAACAATAAAGTGACTTGGTTGTCCAACTCCATCCTGTATCTTGTATCAAGTTGATCGTGCCTAGAAAAAGGCGCTACCAGCACACCAGTAGGAGAAGGTCTCTCTGCACGTCTGCCTCCTAATGATCCTCGGCATCTGGCATGCCCCCATCATCATCAGGATCAACACCTGGATCATGTCGTGGTGCCAACATGTCGTTTCCATCAAAAGAGCCAATGTCTACAAAACATATACAAGTACACAAAAATAACTAAACAATTTCACTACACAATTTAATAAAAACAAGTTAACAAACATGTTAGAATAAATTTAACTAAAATAGTAATATTACCTCTATCATTTGGCAGCTCATCATCTATGAAGAGGACATTAGGAAACCCTTGCCAATCCAATCTAGCATAAGGACAGGGGACCATAATGAAGGGATGCAGGTCATCAATAGTGGCTAGCAACTCCAGTGCATCATGTGATATCCTTGCTGGAAACATAGACTCACCCCTCTTGGGCACCATCTGGCCCCACATGTGCCTCTATGCCTCGACCATTGACCTTCAAGGTTGCCAAACAAAAGTAGGCCTCGTCTCTGGAAACTGCTCAAAAAATAAACAAAAAAGCTCTGATGAAAAATGGAAGTTGACCCTCCCTTGTGCATGATCACGACATCTAGCTAAGGTTGTAAAGAACTGCCACAAAAAAATGGCAGACCACCAAACAAGTCATGGCTCTTTTACTAAAGAATAAACATAATATAGAAGTGAGAAAATAATGTGTTGTCCATCACTAGTGTTGTGTGAAATGGTCGAAATGAGAAGTGAGAGGCACTTCACCTCCTCGCTACGAAATGCACCAATACGTAACTGACCTCCAACGACCTAAAAATCTGCAGGAGATAGTATTGATGCTCTAATGTATCTTTGGGAGTACACTACCTAACTCTCTGCTACACAACCAGCTGGAACCTTTGGGAACGAGGGAAAATTCATCCCTCTCCTCAATGTCCCTGTAATGAAATATATATCCTCCTTATTGGGTGTCTACCGCTGGTTAGGACCAACTTGGAAATCCTTTCGGTGGGCATTCCATCTGTGGATAAGATGTCTCAAAAACACACCATGGGCCTTTAAGGAAGTAGCCTCCTCATAGAAATTTAGGAGGCCTACCTGCCTTAGGAGCCCCTTCGTAGCTGCTGTAATAGGGCGAGGGTACAGATCTCTCTCCCTCTCTCATGCCTCCCACAGGCGAACCATGTCAAACTTCACCACATGTTGTTGTTGTTGTTCCCCCTCTTTTCTCTGAATGACTGACATATTAAATAATTTTTTTTATTAAATGAGACATGTATTTATGAATACACATAAATTATTTTTTTTGGAAAAAAAAAAGTCAAACCAGTCAGTGCGCTACAAAAAATAGTTATGCACTGGTTTTGGTGCATTGTTTGTTTGTCACGCACCGGGGGCAGTGCCTCAGATGACAGGAAACGCACTGTATGCAATGCACCTGAAAATTTTCAAAGCACCGTTGACTATGTATGGTGTTACAAGTGCAGTGTGGTGACCAAAATCTATCCCAACGTGTATAGTTGTGTCAACGGAACAACTTCCTGACTAATTAGATATTCAATGATGTGTTCCTTTACAAGGATGCACCGTTGACCCTATCCGAATGCCGAATGTGGTGTGCTAACAAACACCGTGGAGGATGTTTCCATCAACACACCGCATTGCCGCTATTCCACATGGTCAATGCTATGGCCGGCTAAAATATCTCACCATTCTTTTTTCTTAATTTTTAAATAATGTGATGCCCCTTTCGGTACCACCCTTGAAACGATGTGAGTACCATTAGTAGTGGTTGCGATGCGGCTTGTAAATTTTATAAGCGGCACTGCTTACCAATTCGAGCCGAATGGCTCATGTGCACCATGTGACAAATTATTGTTTTTCTTTTAAATGGTTAATTTTAAGGTTATTTGAAATTCTAATCTACTAAAAATCTTAAATATGGAAGAATAAGAAAAATACCTATACATTTCATTGTCGAGGAGGCATACTAGCTGTACAATTTGAAAAAGATAATTTGCCCACCATTTTGCCAAATGAAAGCTAGAGATTGGTGGGAAATGCACAACAACAGTGCATGCAATGGGTACAATGGGAGCACTGATGTCAGGGCGGGTCAGACAAGGATAAATTGCACTGGTGCTTGAGAGCTCTAGAGCACTGAGGAAAGTGAAAAATGCGGTTTCTTGGCCATAATTTATTTTTATTTAACCATGTTCTGGTGTGCGTGGCTTTATAGGCCCACCGGTGTTGTGTCTTACCACTGCACCGGGAATTTTCTGTTTTGGTGCAGTATTTTACGATGCACTGGTGCGGTTTCTTAATACCGCATCGGGCGATTTCTGTTTTAACGTGGTGTTTTATGATGCACCAGTGTGGAATAGCTATAAAGCACCAATGCTCTATTGTAATATGACACACCGAGCGGGTGTGTACAGAGCGCACAGTGTGTGGTGTGCCAATTTTTTATGCACACTGGTGCTTTCTATTGTCGAGCGCACCAGTGCGGTTTAGGATGATAAGTGCACCAAGTGGAAAAAATCCACAAAATTGTCCGCCTACCAACCTCCTCTAGTATCCTCCGCTAGAAATAGATGTATGGGGTATTTTTATAAGGGGTTCCTCAAAAAAATCCGCTAGAGGGTCTTTTCCTTGTAGTGGCTTGCCCAAAGGAAACAAAAAATTGTTTTGCATGTGATAATAATTTTCCTCAACTTTATTCCCTTCACTCAAACTAGCATAGACATCTTGAAAATTAGCATCATGTGCATATTGTTCTATGTAACTCTCATGTACAATAGAATCATTTTTAAGTAAACTAGAAGCACTTGTGATTGGCCTTGAAAGCATATCAGCAACTTTATTGAAAATACATTTCTTGTACCTTATAACCAGGTGAAATTGTTGAAGAAATCCCATCCACTTGAAATGTCGTGATTGCTGCAATGTTTTTTGCAACTGCAAGTACTGTAATGGTTGGTGATCAGTATGTATAATCATCTCTTTACCCATCAAGTAGTGTTTACACTTTTCGATGCTTTCTATGAATGCATACAACTCTTTTTCATATGTAGGATAATTAGTTACAACACCATTGAATGTTTCAGAATGAAAAGTGATACGCTTACCATGTTGCAAAAGTACTGTGCCCATGGAATAATCACTAGCATCGGTTTGTATCTCGAATGGTTGTCTCAAATTCGGTAATGAAAGGACTAGAGATGAACTGGTCTTGTATTTTAAAACTTCAAAAAACAATTTCTATTTTCCTCCATATTGGAAGCCTTTCTACACACTATTCACTACATGCATATGAGCTGCTATGGCAAAAAAGTTAGCAATAAACCTTCTGCAATACTGAGTTGTGCTTAAAAAACTTCTTACCTCGATTACATTTTGGAAGTGGGCCAATTCAAAATGGATTCCATTTTAGAAGGATAAATTCTCAACTTGCCTCCTCCTACAATGTGTCCCAAATAAACCATAGTAGTCTTTCCAAACTCACACTTTGACTTCTTCAGAAATAATTTCTCTTTCTTCCAAACATCAAGCACCCTTTTCACATGCAAGACATGTTCTTCTCTTGTTTTGCTAAAAATTAGTATATCATCTAAATACAAAATCACAAAGTCATTAAGAAAAGGACGCAAAACATTATCCATAGCATCCATGAAAGTTTCTGGTGCATTACACAAGCTAAATGGCATAACGAGCCACTCAAGGAGTCCTTGTTTGGTTTTGAATGCAATATACCATATATCACTTTTTGCAATTCTTACTTGGTGATATCCAATTCCTAAATCTAACTTAGTGAAAAAAATTTCTTCTTTCAGTTGATCAAGCAAATCATCTATCCTTGGGAGTGGGTATTGATTCTTTACCATTATCTTGTTCAAAGCTCTGAAGTATACACACATGTGGCAAGTCTCATCTTTCTTTGGAATCAAAACTATGGGTGAACTGCATGGAAAAGTGCTTGGACTTATGAGTCCTTTGTCTAAAATTTCCTTGATTTTCCTCTTAATTTCATCATTTTCCATTATCGACATGCAATACATGTTGACGTTTGGAAGAGGGAAATCTTATTGCAACTGAATCTCATGTTAGATCTCCCTTTTTGGAGGAAATCCTGTTGGTTCCTGAAACATCTCATGATGTGAATCAACTACATCATATAAATCTGATTTCAACTTAGGATCGCAATCCTCAAACAATTTGTGATTAACATAAGCTTTAGGCTTAATCATTAGAAGAAAAAAATTCTTACCTGAATTCACCAGCCTTTTTACCTGTCCAACATTTACCATTGCAATATTTGTCTTCTTGCGATGTGCTCTAATAATGTACTCCTTTCCATATTTGAATAAATATTATTTGTTCTCATGGCGATGGAATATCACTTTCCTTTCATACAAGTAAGAACTTCCCAACACAATACCTGTAATATCAAGCGGAACCACATCTCATTCAATTGTGTTGGCAAAATGTGTAGTTATTGTAAACCGCCATATGCACTTCTTTGAAACCTATAAATTTGCATCCTTACAAATCCACCCAAGTGGATATGGTTTTGGATGTGGAATGTTCTCAAGATCAAGTTTCTTGACCAAGTATTTAGAGATTAAGTTTTCTTGTGACCCACTGTCAAACAATGTGTCAATCTTTGTATGTTTGGATATGACCCTCACATGAAACATTTCAATTTGCTCTTCTTCATTTGGAGCTTGTATGTGACAGTTTGATGTACTAGTACTCGGTATTGTTTCAATTTATTTACCCTCCATGTTCTTCAATCCCATGGCTATAATTTTAGATTCATTACCTGAATCCTCTTCTAAATCATATTAAGTTTTAGCTGCAGTCTTCTGTTTCACTTTGTTGTTCTGATGTTTGGGCTACTTTTCAGGTTGTAATTTCCAACAATTTTTTCTCTTCAAGGCCTACTCTTGAACAATGTTTACAGACCACTTTTTCTCCCTCTTTCTTGACAGATGAATCCTTTTTTCCCTTACCTTTTGAGGTCTTCTCTTTTTTTTCCCCTTAAAATTTTGCTTCCTACCCTCATCAGTAATGTTTTTCCCTCTAGCTTCTAGATGTGTGGCCTGAACACAAACTTTATCTAGACTTATAGGGTTAACCATGAGGACAGTATGTCTTAGGTAGCTATGTAAGCCTCCTATGTACCTTAGAAAAGTATCTTGGCTCTGCAAATCTACCGCCAATAAGAAAGCTCTTCTCCTAAATTCTTTGGTGTATTCTTACACATTCTGTCGTTTCAATTGTATAAAAACATTTCAGTTCATTATTGGTTTCTGCATATGAGCTAATGGATAAAACTGTATTTTTATTGCATTAATGAAGTGAGTCCATGATATCATAATCTTACCATGCTTCTTAATCTCCTCCTTTGTCTTTGATTCCCACCAAACAAGTGTTTCACCTTCCATTCTCAATGAAGCTAGTTGGATTTTGGTATCATCATCATGAAGGTTCTGAATTCTCAAATAGACCTCCAATTTCCTAATCCAATTATTAAGCTTTTCTGCATTGTCTTTACCATTAAACATTGGCAATTCAAACTTAACATCAAGTTTTAGAAAATGACTTTTACCAGTGTTTTATGACATCTGCCACTGATGTACTGAAGATGAAGTAGAGGATAATGATAACAAGGTTGAGGATGGTGACTTTCCACTCCCTCCATTTACTTCATTACTCTTTTTTTATTTACCTTCGTCATTTTTACCTCTTGATTATCCATGTCCTTCATTGTGATGTTTGGATCCTTCTCCTTCTAGTCTCTCATTCCTTTCTTGATAAAGGACTCTCACCATCTCAGTCATGTCAAGGAATTCTTTCCTGAACACTCTTTCTTCTTCTTTGGGATCCACCTCTTCATGGATTTATTCTTCCTTTAGAGGCATGCTTAATGTTGCTTCTGCTTCTTTTGGAGGTGAACTATGTGGTGGAGAATGTCGCAACCTTGTCATCCTTTCCTCTGGCTCACTTTGAAACCCTCTTGCTTCCATCAATTTGCCTTCTCCTCTCTTAATCTTGAGCCTAGTAAGCATGTGAACACTTGTAAAAATTTAAACAAATATTTGCACACATCAACACCAGAATATAAACTCTAGATCTGATACCAACCTGTTCTAAAAGGAATATATTATTTTTTTTTGCTAAGTGCCTTTTCAGTTATAAAACATGTGCAATTTGTCTCCATTGGTTTTCTTAAGGAATGAGGAATTTAACCATGAAACATAGATGAATTTGTGAGTTTTAAGGATGTAAATAAAACTAAATAACACTGAACAATATTGTATAATAGATAAATAACATTACACATAAGGTTTACACAGCGGACATGATGAAGCAGTTCACCTCTCCTGGGCTATATATGTTGGTCCAGCTCCAAATGGCATGTCCCTCTTTGTCATTATGGTAATGGTTTTTTTCTCTACATCAATGGCTCCAGAATGCTCCAATTAGTCTACGTAGACTCTTGTTTCACCCAAATTGGTCGAAAATTGACCTCCCTAGCCATTTTCCCAATGAAAGTTACAAATTCTCCACTAAATGTGGAGAATTCCAGTTTCATTGCAGTTAAAATAGCAATTTTCCCAAAATTTAGTGGCGCACCAATTTTTCTTCCAACGAAAACTGTTTGATTTAATGGTGAAAAAGTGGGTGAATGTGATAGGTCGACCTGCCCACTCGATGTTACAGTCCGAAACCTCTGTTGTATACCTCGCATGTGATATGTTATGGTAAGCTGCGAGAGTTACAGTTATAACCATCGGATTTTAATTTTTTTGCAACCGTCAACCACATCTTATGCCACGGTTAATATCTGTTGTATCATGTGAACACCGTTGGGGCCGCCGGGGGTCCCCCCCCCCCCCCCCCATTTGCAAACTTATTAAAATTTATATAGCGCTGGCAACCTATAGGCGTAAGGAACAACTGATAGAGGAGTTGGTCGAAGTCACAGGCATGCCCGGAGGTCACGAGTTCGAACCCCCCGGACTCCACTATAATTTTACACTACATTCTACGGGACACGTGGCAACCTCCAGTTTGACCACGTGTCATCCATATAATGAGCCATGAAACCACAGGTACAACCAAATCAATGTCCCAGCAGATGCCACGTGTCAAAATATCACTAGTCTAGAGAATGGAATATTCTGAAAATATTCCTCTTTTTGCTGACTGTACCTTCATGCTGACTGGGCATCCCAGTCACCCCTGTCACAAAATTTTATTTGTTTGGGAAATCGATCAAAACGTGATATATCCCTCATACAACATTTGTTTTTCAAACCGTTCATGGTGCTAGAATCAGAACTATGATATCTACCTAGTCGCTCGGGTTCGATATAGTTTCGAGCACTTTCAGTTTTGAGAAAATTCATGATCTCCTAATCAATTCACCCTCACTTTATCATGAGTATTATTAACTTGTGGAGGCCCAGATTAAGGTACAATAGACAAGGAATTACAAGTGAATGGATTTTTTATAACAGTTTCATTTAGTGATCAAGTATAGGAAATCCAACACAAATAACTTGGCCGACATGCTTTCCAAGCCACCCACATCGAAGATTACAAGTTTGGGTAATCTTATGCACATGCATCCATTTACCTATGATGCATACATGGAGGCATACTCACAGGATGAGGACATCAAGGATGTGTATCACAAGTTGTAAAGTGAGAATCGTGTGCACGATGGCGACAAAACCATTGAATACCATCGCCAGGATGGCTTACTCTATAGGCTGGGAAAGTTATGTGGTCCTAAAGGTGAGCAACCGCAACAGATTACAAAGAGTGACACCTCCAAGGTTGCAGGGCACTTTATTGTAGGGAATTGCATGTCTAACTTGTAGAGGTATGTGTATTGGCCCTAGTAGCTAGGTTCATAATATGATGCATGATTTGTTGTACCATCAAGCCTAGTCATAGGAAATTGGATTATATTATCCCTTACATGTACCTACTCATCCTTGAGAAAGCATTTCCTTGAAATTTGTGAGATTTTTACCAACAACAAGGAAGGGACATGAATACATGTTTGTGGTAGTTAAAAGATTGAAGATTATGTTTGTATTTATGCCCTGTAAAAATACGAGCAATGGGCAAGAGGCAACGACCTTGTTCTTTGGACAGGTCGTGGTGCACTTTGGCATACAACGGAACACCATTTCAGATAGGGATATAAGATTTTTCAGTGAATTCTTGACTACCTTGTGGGAGAAGATGGACATTCTTACAACCGAGGAGTCCACACTTCTACATGAAAGTCCCTATTTGAAACTTTTTTTGGATACTTGTCGTATTCACCATTGGAAATTGCATATGGGTAGTAAGGAGTAGGGAAGATATTACACAAGATGCTTTGAGGGTTGAAAAATTTATAGAAAAGGTCAACAAGATCCATATATTGGTAAAAGAAACACTGTGGAAGTTGTTCGAGAAGTATAATGTCATGCATGATCAACACAGAACAAAGAAATTATTCAAGGAGGGAGACAAAGTATGGTTATAGTTAAATAAGGAGAGGTTTTAGGGGCGTGGTAAAAAAAACAAGGCTCTAAGGTGTGGCCCCTTTGAGATACTAGAAAAGGGTTGTGACAATTCTTATCAACTTATTTTACCACCATATATGCCAATTTATTTGGTTGTGAATGTGGATAATTTGAAACTATATGAGTCTCCCATGCTAGATCACGAAGAGGAACAAGTCCTATCTTCTGTGGAGGATTTGGCACGAGATGGTCAAGCAGAGTTGACAGAAGATACAAATTTTCAGAAGAGGCCCATAAGTACAAGACAAGGGTAGCATGAGCTTTAGCAGATTGGATTTAAGGGACAACTTAGAGGCAAAACTAAATGGTACACCAAAGAGAAGGTGGAGGAAATTTTTCTTCACCTCGTTTAGAAAACATTTTTGGGGAACAAGAGCCTCCAAAAATGGGGAGGTGTGATTTCAATTGGATCATTGTATTTTTTTCATCCATCTCGATGTGTTTGAAGTGGAAAAAGTGGAGGAATAAACTCACAAGACCATTTTTACTAGCTAGACCAAGTTTGGCAAAACAAAGTCTAAAACCTTCTAGGAGCATTTGAGGCATCAAACAAAATTTTTTATAGGTAAGACTTTGTCACTTTAGTGCTACATCATTTCATATTATTCTAGACACAAAGATATTTTGAACAATGCAAGAAACGCGTCAATCAAAGTCTGTATGAAAAAATTATGCCACTCAAAATTTCACCGTCATGTTTTCACACCTATAATTCGGGAGGATGCCACATTATCATCCATCAGATTGAAGAATTGCAAAAAATTTCATTCATGTGGTTGAAATTACAAGGCCACACACTCACTTGGAGGGAGTGCCACACGAAAACCATGAGGTTGGACAGAGAACCTCTAATGAAGAGGTGGGAGGATTTCAAAACCCTCATTAATTCAAAGTTTTATCCCACTGGTTATTGGGAGTACCAGTGGATCTAGTGGCATTACTTCAAGAAAAATTTGGGCCAAGGCATGCCAGCATAAACCACGAAATTCAGAAAGATGGATATAATGTTGGGTATCTCTCCAAAGAACCCAAATGTACTCCTTAACTATTTGGGTGTCTACACTGGCATCTGCATGAGCAAGTGATTTTATTCAAGCCCAAATCAGTGGACGAATCTTGTGTATAGGCACATTTCCTCAAGAACATATGCTTGAAGAGGGAATAATCAAGTGGATCGAAGAAGAAGGGGTAACATGATGCTTCTAAAGGGGGAAGAGGAATATAAAAGTGGGAGAATTTTAAAATCCAACAGCCAAACTCCATGAGTGTAAATAACTTAGTAACAACGACGACCACTTCAACATTAATGGCAATATAGAGGAGATGTGTTGGAAATTTCATTTAGAGCTAAACCCAAAGAAAAAGAAGAAATATAGCAAGGAGAATAATTGCATAGCCACTAATTCAAGGAATCAAATTGAAAGTATCTCAGATTTGGATGAGAAGATCATTTGTACATCAGTGTAGAAGGAGGTGAACGTTAGCCTTTATTAGTAGGAAGAGAAAGAAATGACTGAACTCTTCTGTATAATGATATAGTTTAAGAAGACAAAGATTGGTGCAATGTTTGACTCAATATCGCACAAAAATCCCATTGTAGCAGAGTTGGTCAATAAGTTGGGGTTGGAATTTCATGATCATCCAAACCCATATCCACCCCAATGGGCGAATAAGGATGCAAATCTCAAAGTAACGAAACAATGAAAAAACATATTTGCTACCAGTGCTAATTTTACTAATGAAATATATTCGGATGTCTTTCCCTTAATTTATGTGGAGTCGTGTTTGGGAGTCCATAGATGTACATGCGTAATATAATATTCATCACGAGAGGTAACCAATATTTTTTCATCAAGGATGGAAAATCATTCATCATTAATGTGCACAAAGGCAAGTCAAAAAGTTTAATTGTAAGTTCCAACCAAGCCAAGAAATTGATCAATTTTAGAAATAAGTATGTTTTATTTTTTTCAAGAGAATATTAGTATATAGAGGATTCAATAAGAGGCAACGAATCCCTAGAGGGGTGTACTAAGAAATAAAAACAACAACTCAAGGAGTTGCTACAAACATATAGGGATATGTTCTAAGAGGATAAAGGACTACCACCTAAGAGGGAAGTGGAATATCACATACATCTACTACAAGAATCCCCCTAGACGAATATTTCGATGTACACGAAGTCTGTTTTAAAAGAAAGTGAGGTGAAGAAATAATCGCAGCAGCTGCATGAACAAGGTGTCATTAGACCGAATACATCACCATGTCAATCACCGAGCATCATTGTGCAAAAGGAGAATGGGACTTGGCGGATGTGTATATATTACAAGGAATTGAACAAAATCCCGCTTGAGAACAAATACCTTATGTCAAGGATAAATGATTTTTTGGATAAAATATAGTATCACACATAAATTATTTAAGGATCATCTTAAATAATTAACAACCCACTTAATATTCACGTTTTCATATCTTTTTTGTGATCATCAAATTGTAAATATGTTAATTCCATATATTAATTATGTTTATAGGATCATTAAGCAAGAGTCAAATTTGTACTTACTACTCACAAGTTTATTTAGGATCAATTGACTAGGGAATACGATCATATTATGGTGGTAGTGGGGGTATGTAAGTTTATGGTGAAAAATCAAGATTAATAAAGTATTTTATTTGGAATTTATAAATTAACTAAGATATTGTGTAATTCTTGTGAGTTTTAAATATTTTTAGACTTTTTCCTTATTATGAAATTGCAATATTTGTTTAAAATGATTTTTTAATATATAAATGAATTGATCACTTTAAATATTTTAAAATAGTTAGATTGTATAGAATAAACTTGGGGTTTTGACAATTCTTCTATACTACTCAAACTTGGGGTTTTAACCATTTTTTATTAAATTTTAAGAAATATTAAGAAAAAATGAAGAAAAACACCAATGATAAAAAAGTTATAACATAGGAACTATTACTATAATAAATCTTAAAATTTTTAAAAAAAAAAGTTAAACATTATTTTATTATTATTATATTAATTGAAACATTTTTCTAATAAATAATCACTCTTTTTACAATAAATTAAACCTAATATATAGTTGTCGCGAATATCAAGCATCTTTACCCTAAAATGCAGTTAATAAAATAACAATATACAATATTTTGCATATTTTTATTGCAATTCATAAGACTATAGAATCCAGTCAAAAACGTTAACTTTTCTCAATTATTATTTCAAATACCCTATTAATTCGCGCAACGATATCTTAAGATGAAACCATATGTTCACAGTTTTGAGTGAAAGTGCTGCGAATTAGGTGTTACTATCGTAGAGTGAGCTTTCGTTTCCTTCACAGTACTATGGATAGCCAAGATAACAATAACGTAGGGGGGACAAGCTCTGAAAGTCCTTCCGGAAAAGCGACGAAGCGGAATACCAAATCAGAGGCCGAACAACAGGGGTATCCAAGCGAGTTACAGAAGCAACCTCGTGACGCTAAGAAAGAACGTTGGAGATTGGACGTGCCGAATGAGTGTAAACAACCATTATATGATCTCAGTCAGGGCTTGGAATTGAGATCTATGGGAGCTGCTGTCAACTGGATGTTACCCTCTGATATCCATGGATTGATAGCGTTGACGAAAGGGCTAGGCTCTGAGAAAGGCGGAAAGGCGATTGATTGGTTAATATCAATAGGCGACCGTATGCTAACCCTCACAAGAGAACTAGGGCTTCAGAATTGCGAAGAAACCCTATATTATCTAATATCAATGGTCCCGAGCATTGTCCCAGGAAGGAAAGAAATTACGCCTACCACGAACATCCCCGCTCAGTTTCCGCCGGAGCAATTTCAGAAACCAACTTTCCAACATCCCGGAGGAGCCGAAAACCCGAGGTCTTCTTCGAAACAGCAGCCCGTTGTACTAGAACGGATTCGACAAAGACCTGCATTCCGTGATTCCGCAGCAAATAATAGTATCCCTCCGCTTACTCTGCCAGAGAATATTGCAACAGGCAGTCTATATCCTTGCAGTGAAATATTTTCATCTACAGTGAATGCCCAACCTCATCATCAATTCCAAAGCTCTGTACATCCGGTCGGAGAAAAGCAGCAGTGGAATCAATTTCGTGATAACAGTAGTGCTCTTCAAGGAGAGAGAACCACGAACAATTATTTCGCCAGGAATAGAGGTAGCCCTAATCTCTCCAACAACTTTCAGCGAAGAGGAATAGATCCTCGCCGCACCCAATTACAAACTTCGTACACGATTGAGGCCAAAGGAAAGGAACCAATAAGCCAGGCAAGCAACACAGCTCCTGTGCAGGCTTTGAGAAATAGCACTGTTAATGCTGTGGATGTCGGATATAATCAAGGAGTTCAAAGTGGATACCTAGCAGGGATGCCACTAAACACACAAGTGCAGAACAACACTATTCAAACGGGAGACAGATTACAGCAGAATCATAGTAACCAATACTTTAGTCCACGTGCCCTGAATCAAGTTTTTATTGATGTTTCAATGAATCCACGCGTCAACCAAGGGATTGCGCCACAGTATGAATTTGATAATATTCAGGGCTGGAACTCAAATGGGAGGGACCCATGAAAGGTACGGAAGACCACCGTCGGCAGAGGAATAAAAAAATTATGTACGAATTCTTAATACATTTGCCACTGACTTGAGTAGAATTTGACAGATTGACAATATGATATTGTGTTTTTCTATTAGTAAGTATAAGGTAACTGCGCGTGAATAGATAGGCTGAACAATGTGAGTACTTTAGTCTTTCCAATAGATAAAATTTTACTTATAATGTATGCATTTTAATGTTTTTGCATACCGTCATATTTGTTTTTATAATTGTGTTTTTGGATTTCGCAGGAGGTGAATGGGATGCAGTTTGAAGAAGATCCAAACAGCTTACAATAGTAAGAGAATTAGAAAATGGAAGTTCAGTAGCATTACTTATCAATGTAGGCCTTCATTACGTTTTAAAACTTGTTTGTATTCGCTATTTGCAAACTGTCTTACAGTTACCTCGATTCCAATTTTATGTACCAAGGTATTTGCGAAGTGCAAATTTTTTTTTCAGTTTTTGGAATTTTAAGTGTCACTGCTTTATTGTTATTGGATGGTTCGTTTTAGGTGCCATTGTTTTATTGTTATTTGATGGTTATTTTGTACGGTAGTAATTTGTATAGCAATGAATATGCTACATGAGATGTATTGTTTATATTGAAGTAGTTTGTTTATATTTAAAGAGATAGGTTTGAAAAAAAAAATTGAGAAGCTATGCATTTAGTTAATGTGGAGCTTTAAGGTTTAATATAGGTTAGAAATGTAATGTAAACATTTGACCAGTATAAGGTATTTTGTACATATAATGTGATAAATGTAAAGTAAGTAAACATTTGAAATGGTGGATTATATTTAGTAACACTAAAAAAAGGTATGGTAAATTAAAAATATATATATAAATAAGTTGTACATAGGATAAATAAATATAAATATAAATAAATTCAAGGTATAGTAAATAAATAAAACCTCTTTTTATACTTACTATAGATGTATGGTAAATAAATAAAAATATAAATTGAGTAGATGTATCATAAATAAATAATTTTTTTTTTTTTGTGTATTTACTCCATAAACATTTTTATATTTACTAAAAATAAAAAAATGAGGTTTTATTTAGGTATGGTTTATATTTACTCTATAAAAAGTAATGTATAACATTTACATTTGCAGTAAATGTAAATGTAATGTGAGGCATAACAAAAAATTACTTATATTTAAGCCAAATTGGTGTATGAGACCCTCTTGTTTGTGGGACAATGGCTGGTTTTGAACCTACAACCTCTTAGGAGGAATCACATACTCTTAACCATTAGGCCAAGTTGTATTTTTATAATATTTAATATTTTATACTAAATAATTATTATTTTATTTATATTTCAATTTTTGTAATACATTTATATTCTATACATACTAATTATTTTATTTATATTTTAAATCTCTTAAATATTTTGATATTTATTAAGTGTATTACTTTCCTTTATTTTAGATATTAATTAATTTCATTTTTTATTTATGTTTTAAATGTAGATATTAGTTACTTGCATATGGTAGATACAAGTTGGATCCTATATGAACCGTGTGCAGGTTCTTCTCTGTTGTAGCTTACAAAATAAAGGAGAGGTTGGAGCTTTGTGTTAGAAAATTATATATTAAAGGGCAATGCAACACAAAATATGCGGAAAACACAAGTAGAAAACACATAAAATAGAGAGTCAGATATACGTTGTTCACCCATTTTGGGCTACGTCCACCCTGAAAAACCAGTCCTTCATTTCTATTATCGAGCAAAACGAAGAGACACAACCTACAACACATCCGTTGTAATATCCTATGTTCTCACTCACAGTCTCCCTATATGTTTCTCCCTCTTAAAATACACATAAAATACACACCCGCAATACAATACCCTCATACATGCGAGGGGTTGCCTTATAGGTCAAGAAACCCTAAACTAAACATAACTTCTACTGTTAAATCATCCACCTAATGAATGGCCGAGATTGACTAGAAATTACTATACTTTTACAAGGATATTTTACATATGTTTTTAACTTCATAAACCGCAGTGCCCCCCCCCCACCCCTGGACCCCATGGTAGAGTACAATTATGGGCGAAGTTGTCGCCCCATTAAGGTACAAGGGTCCAACATTGTGATACAAAATAAACAAGATAATGAAGCTCCACAACCAACAATCTCCCACTTGGAGAGTGATTGTAGCAACTCCACCACTGCTTCATTTGTTGTACAATGACTCGACCTTGGAATGGCGGTTTCTCATCTTCATCATCATATTTGAAGACCAATTTTAACAGAGCATATTGTCAATTTCTCCCTGGTTAAAACTTTTGTTAGCATATTTGTAGGATTCTAGCTATTGTGTATATTTTCCAGCTTCAACGGTCCATATTCCAACACTAACCGTATGAAATGGTACTTGAGCTATATGTGATTAGTCCTAGAATGTAATTATGAGTTATTTGCAAGAATAATGGCACTTTCATTGTCACTGTATAATGCTCCCATATCATGCCTCTTACCCAAATTATCCATAAAGCTTTGTAACCAAATCATTTCTTTACTAGCCTCTGTAGCAGCAACATACTCTGCTTCTGTTGTTGAAAGTGCAACAACACTTTGGATTTTTGAAACCCAACTAACAGTTGTTCCACTTATAGTAAATACATACCCTACAGTGCTCCTCATTTTATCTCTATGAATTGCCATATTTACATCAACATATCCTTGTAGAGCAATGTTTGATCCACAAAATCATAATTCTTGATTTGTGGTACCTCTCAAATATCTGAGAATCCATTTCACTACCATCCAATGTTTTTTTCCTGGACTGTTTGTGTACTTGCTTACAACTCCCACTACATGTGCAATATTAGGCCTTATACATACCATTGCATACATTAAACTTCCAACTGCTGATGCATATGGAACTTTAGACATATAGTCCATTTCTTCTTGGGTCTTAGGGGACATCTCCTTACTAAGTTTGAAATGGCTAGAAAAAGGTGAACTAACTCATTTTGCATTCCGCATATTAAATATTTTCAACACCTTTTGTATGTTCTCATTCTGAGGCAATGTTAATTTGCGATTTTTCCTGTCTCTAGTTATTCTCATACCAAGGGTTTTTTTTCAGCTCCCAAATCCTTCATTGAAAAGGAATTTGCCAATTTTCTTTTGAGCACATTTACTTCCTGCATGTTAGACCCTGCAACAAGCATGTCATCTACATACAATAACAATATAATATAGCTTCCATCATTTTTCTTTTTCAGATAAACACAATGATCAGAGTGACATCTAGTATAACCTTGTTCAGACATAAAATTGCAAAATTTTAGATACCACTGCCTTGGATCCCATTTTAAGCCATACAAGCTCTTCTTTAGCATGCACACTAATTTTTCCTTCCCTTTGACCTCATATCCTTCTGGTTGCTCCATATAGATCTCTTCCTCCAAATATCCATGGAGAAATGTTGTCTTTACATCTAACTCTTCAAGATGTAAATATTCCGCTACTACAACACTTAAAATAGTTCTAATTGAATTCATCTTAACAACAAGAGAAAATATTTTATCAAAATCAATACCTTTCTTTTGTGCAAACCCCTTCACCACAAGTTTAGCTTTGTACCTTTCTTTTCCTCTATCTTTTTCCTTCAACCTGGAAACCCATTTATTCTGCAATGTAGTTTTACCTGCAACCAACCTGACTAAGTCCCAACTCTAGTTATGCATTAAGGAGTTGATATATTCTTTCATGGCTAGCTCCCACTTCTTCCTGGATTCAACCTGCATTGCTTCTTCATAACATTCGAGTTCACCGGAATCTGTCAACAATAAATAATATAACGAAAGAGAGTATCGTTCAGGGGGTCTACTTATCCTGATAGATCTTCTGACACCACTTTCAGGTGTTTGAGGTGCCTGTTGCTGTTGTGGTGGTTGTTGTTGTTGTGGCTGTTGATTATTATTATTTTAAAGCACCTTTACTTTTTCTATGATCTCATCAAGAACTATGTATTCTTTTTTTTCTTTTTCCTGTTTCTTTTCCTGCAATTGATTCTTATACAGGACCTTTTCATTGAATATTACATCTGATGCAGGAGCATCAGGACTTAGCTAACAATGTGATGTTTTGTTCACATGTTGTGTCTAATCCAAAAGAAATAAAAAGTAATAGTGGTATTTTATTTTTAATATTATTTATTTATGAGAATAGTTAGTTTGTTTTGTATTTTTAATCCATTAGGAATAAAATTAGGAATTGGTTTCTCTCCTTGCATGGATATAGAGCCAACATAGGGATAAGCACTTAAAAATATGGAGGTATTGATTTGTTGAGAAAATTCGAGAAGAAACCTATTCTAATAGGAACAGTTTCATATTTCAAGTATAAATAATAGGGAATAAGGAGGAAAAAACCAAGAGTGCCAATGTGTAAATTGCAAATGATGAAATATTAAGTCCATGCATTACTAATATAATTTGTGTTTGGTATTATATCTTTTTTTTTTTTTGTTAGAATCTGCAAATTATATATCTGCGTATATGAATGGGTGAACACAGGAATGGTGTGTATTGTGGCAAAAGAACCTTAGAATTCTTGGAATACAAATGAATGATGTCCAGAGTTCCCATTTACATACGTAAGTTACAACAAATTTCAGAGTGGAGAAGCTGTGATGTTTTGGACCCATGCATAAAGGAAATTGAGAGAAGATTATAGTAAATGGCGTGAACACCCCTACAAAAGATGCGTTGGCAAATATACGTTTGTAGCAAGTGGTTGTAAGAGTTGAATTATCTTGACTGCAACATAGAGAAGTACTCTATCCATCATTTGGTAGTTTGGTATGAAGGTTCATATGGCCGCACTTTAGCAATGTAGAGAAATGCATACGACATTTTCTCCTTCTGCTGACGTCCCATCGATAGTAACGATTTCCTTATTCATTAGCTCAATATTTGTAAAGGAATGACAATTTAATTATTGACTGCATGATGATTTGTGTCGACAGTGGGCTGAAACAAAAAGGCAACATTTTTTTTTTTTTTAAACGGATTCCACATTTGATAATGCAAAAATTTTTGATTCCCATTGTTATATATATACCAATGATCCCTTAAGGATTCCGTCATTTTTTGGAAAGAAGTTTACATAATTAAATAGAACTGCAATAAGGATCATTGTTATATGTTTTAACTGTTATGGAAATCAGAATTGCACATTAAGTGATGAGGAAGGAATCAATTTGAAGAGTGAATCTGGGACTTAGTAAGATGGATTCATTTTTCTATACTAAATTTTAAAGTGGAAATTTGTTTTTCTACATTATTTTTAGTATCAGATCTGTTGAGTTGTGCTTGAGCATTGAATAGAATTCTGCCCAGAAGAGGAGCTAGAATAGGTCGAGGAAGACCTATAGCAAATGCAATCCTGCTAGACGAAGTCCAACACATACGTACAAGGATGGCCACAATGGAAACTATCCAAAGGAGGGTGACAGATGATGGAGTTGTCGGTGCCGATGAAGAAGACACCACTGAAGAAGAAAGAGAGGAAGAAAGTGAGGAAGCTAAAGTTATGAAGATGCTAGCAAAAGCCAGTAGCAGACCAAAGGTAGACGTACCTTTATACGATGGAAATCTTAGTGTGGAAGTACTAATGGAGTAGATCAGTTCATTAGACAAATATTTCGACTATGAAGAAGTCGATGACAAGAAGAAAGTGAATTTTATAGCCATGAGATTCAAAGGTCATGCAACCGTGTGGTGGGATGAATTGATTTTTTCGAGGGAACGAAAAGGGAAACCTAAAATCAAGCAATGGGATAGGATGGTGAGTAAAATTAAAGTTAAGTTCATTCCGAAAGATTATCAATTAAATATTTTTAGACAATTGAAAAATTTAAAGCAAAGAGGGATGACTATTAAAGAATACACTAAAGAATTTTATAAGATGACTATTAGAGCGAGTCATATTGAAGATGACATACAAAAGGTAGCTAGATATATAAATGGTTTGAGATATGAAATATAGGATGATATTAGCTTATTAAATCTGGAGACGATTGAACATGCCTATCAAGCAACTTTGAGGGCAGAAGAAAAAATGTTGCGCAAGCAAAATTAGAGGAATAGAGGCAAGAGTCTGGCATAAGGAAGGGGAACATTTAAATCCAAATTTCAACACTCCAAAAATGAGGTAGTGAGTTCGAGTAATAGATCACCATAAAGAGGAGAGTCTGGTCACAGAGGGTTTGTGCCTAGAGGTAGAGGTCGAGGAAGACATATTCAGTGCTTTACATGTGGTGAGTGGTGACATATGTGATGGGATTTTCATCAGAATAGACCAGAAACCCAGTGAAATGTGAACGTTTCTAAAACAAAGGAAGAATTTTCTCAGACTGCAGCCTCTAATGTCTCTCGCTTACACAATTTTTATTTTTTTTTATAAGTATTTGTTGCAAGTTGACGGCATTTTATTTCCACATTTAGATCATCATCACAAATCGACCAGACTCTGACATCCATACTAAAAACATTAATTTATCTCCTTGAGTTTTAGTATTTAGTTTACTATTGATGATTGTACTCTTGAGCATACCTCTCATACTACAACTAAGTCTGAGGCAACTTCTTATTGTCTTTCTATGATCATCCATTATTTAAAATTAAATAGCCTATATCTTCACTTCATTTTTATTTTTACTTCTTTTGATAATATATATATATATATATATATATATATATAGATGAGACCTCCTCAATATATATATTTCATTTTATTTATATTAGAGTACATGTTTAATGGTTAACTTCGTTATTAATTTATGTATTAATTAACATGATCCCATGTATTCAAAGGAAACTATAATATTCCCTAACTTAGCATTACATCCATATCCTATATACTTATATGCTATACTCGAAGTTGTTAATCCAAGTTGTCATTGATGGCAACAGGTTGAAATAATTAATGATAACATGGAAGATATCATTTGAAGTTCTCGTGATAATGCTGCACTGTGACATATTACTGCACTTGTTGGGTACTATCATGATGGCACAGATGTCCTACATGATTACGCTATGACCCCATGACTGATAAGCCAAACAATGGAGAAGACAAATGAAGGAGAAGCCAAGCAATGGAGAAGGCATTATGTCCTATGCATTTTCTGCACACAAAAATTAAGGACAGTCACAAAGAAAAATTGTGTTTACCACCTTAAAGGCATCCTTATAAATTGACTCCTATACCATCTTTTAAAGAATATTTTTTCCTTTCCAGTGAGCTCTTATTTGTCCCAAAACTCCTAGTAATTTTTTAGATATCAAATTTTCAAGTTAAAAAAAAAATTATATTTCTGATATTGAGCCGACCTATGCTCAGGGACACAAGTCGGCCTCCAAACAGGGACATTTATTTTCATTTGTTGTTGCAAATAAGGCTATAAATATATATAAAATATGTAACTCATTTCACCAACACAGAATTTTGGTTATCAAGCATAGAAATTCGGTTATCAAGCACACAAAATAGAGATTCAGTTCACATCTCGTGAACTCAATATGTAAAGGAGACTCAGACCTAACCACAGTGCATAGAACCTAGATAAACTGAGACCTATGATACGTTGGATTGGAAATAGTACACCTGTGAGAAGTAGTACAATGTCCCTTTTTGCATCTCGGACATTGTAGGAGTAAGCTTGGACAATCACTTGAATGCACAGTATTGAGAGCTCAGAAGAGAAATTTTTTGTGGGTATAAAATTTGGATTAGAGTGACATGTGACTGCTTCTATGGAGGGACTCTAATAAGGACCTGCAGTGGCTTTCATCCAAACAGAACTACTCACATTTGGAGATAGCTAACTCATGATTCCTCTTTCCTTAACATCTCGGCTTTATTTTGCAATCCTGTGGAGGTTGAGTTGACTAGTGGAAGCTTTGTGATAAATCTAGAAGACAATCTTCCCTTGGTAGCTAGGTTTTGTAGGAAAGTCACCATTTGGAGGAGCTTGGTCATCATTACAAGGATTTCCACACTTCTACAGCTTGGTACAATGATCTCTTGGCTTAGAATTGTAGTAACCTAAATTTATTAGTGATCTCTTATGCGAGACCTTCATAATATTCGATAGTAACCTTGCTGTGGAGTTGAAAAATTGTAAGAAATAATAGGAAGTCACAATAGCATTTGAATTATGACAAGGATTGCATAATAGCAGCATTTTGGAACAAAACAAAAGAAGCCTTCTTGATCACTTGTCATGAACATGAAGATTTGAGTTTTTGGAAGCAAGAACAGTGAATGAAAATCAGTGATCAGTGAAGCATTAATAACGGAGTCAAATAGTGGACAAGTGCAGTGAAGAAATAATGAAGTCAAAATCAAGTATGGAACAGTGAAGAATATTTTATAGATGGCAGTCAAGTAACTATATCACACATCTTCTATTAAAAGTGACTGAGGGATTGGTGTCCTTGGAGTAGGAGCTCCTAAACACAAATTTGGTGCCTTGAGTAGGTTCAAAGCCCTAGAGGTCAGAGCCTCATTAAAGTCCAAGTTGGTTCTTGGCAACATGTTGGTGCCTTTTTCATTAAAAGGGTTGGTGCCCTCACTCATCTATTGTATACTATTATTAGAAAGGGAATTGAAATTATTATTACTCCTCAATATTATCATTATACACCTCTCTGTCTTTAATTGTGAAGAATCTAAGTGGCAATAATTAAAAATTGAAAAGAAATACTGATTCACCCCTCTCTCATTATTTCTAACAATTGGTATCAGAGCTAGCTTCTTCATTATCAGCCTAAGAGCTGGAAGAAGGATTATTAGGCACAATGAAGAACTTGGAAGCCAGAGGGAAACTGCATATCTTTGATGGAACAAACGTTAGTTTTTGAAAAAAGAGAATATCCTACTATCTAATGTCTCTTGGTCCTGAAGTACAACACTCTTTTTTGGATGGGTACAAAGCTCCCACTAGTATTCCAACTGATCAAGATGAAAGAAGAGCCTATATTGCTAATTCCAAAGCTTTAAATTCCATCACTAGTGGAATTATCGATTCTGAATTTACGAAAGTCATGGATTGTGACTCAGCCAAAGAAGTATGGGATAAGTTGGTTTCTCTATATTATGGGGACTCCAAAGTTAAGAAGGAAAAGCTTAAAACCTATAGAAGACAATTCGAGAGTCTGAAAATGGATGATGAAGAAGATATTTCATCATACTTCCTCCGAGTAGCTAAAGTGGTTAACTCCCTTAAAGGACTAGGAGAAAATATTGAAGAAAGCACCATTGTTTAAAAAATCCTGAGGTTGCTTCCTGACATATTTGACTCCAAAGTAAGTGCCATAGAAGAAATGAAGGACCTAGATACTCTCAAGATGGATGAACTTGATGGAATTCTTATTGCCTATGTTATGAGGAAAGGGAGCCCAAATTTCAAAGAAGCGGCTTTCAAAGCCTCAAGATCCACAAAAGAAGGAAAAGGATAGAATTGAAACAACGATGAATGTGATACTAAAAACGAGTTAGATCAATTTGTACGAATACTAAAAGGGGAATCTAAGCTAAAAGTTAAGTACCCTCTTATTTGTTTCAATTGTGGAGTAATAGGTCATTATGCTGCAAAATGTCCTCATAAACATGATAGTGGTGATGAAAAGGACTCTAAAGGAATGATGTACAAAAAGAAAGGGTTTAATAAGAAAAGTTCTTCTCCAAACAAGACGAGTCTGATGAAGATGAATTTGTAGTCATAAAAAATAAATCAACTAGAAATGTGCATCATTACAAAGAAAGGGATGATGAATCAAATGAGGAAAGTAATTATGTTGGAAGCAAAGAAATGTTATTCATGGCATTTAAAAATGATGATGACTCTGAATTAGAAGAGGAAAGAAACATGGATAGTTTTCTACTGAGTGCCATTTAAGAAAATGAGAATCTACAAAAGAAGATAATTTCTCTCAAAATAGAAAGAGAGGAAGCAAAAATAAGGGAAGATTTCTTGAACATTAAGCTAAAAGGGAAGGATGTTATCTGTGAAAAACGTGAAGCTGAAATAATATCTCTAAGAATGAAATTCGAGCAAGTTAAAAGGAGTTGGAAAACCTCTCTAGCTCTTGACAACATTCTTAATACTCAATAACCTCAACATGACGAGTCTAGAATTGGTTTCAAAGGAGAATCATCAAGTACAAAGAATAATGCCAGAAGTTATGTTGATGTACTCTCTTTCCATCCAAAAGAAGAAAAGTCATCACGTCAGGAAGAAAGTCCCATCTCAAAACCAAGAATTGAAGAAAGAGCAACTCTAAGGAATAATGTTGGTTCAAAATATGGATACTACAACAAGTATCAAATTATTTTTCTTGGGCATTGTTAAAATTGTAAAAACTTTGGTCATAAAGCTAAGCATTGCAAAGATCATAAGAATGAAGCACCAAGATTGAATGATAAAAAAAACCAACTACGTGGTTGTAAAGATCAAGGACAAATCAAAACTTACAATTCCTTTGATCCTTTGGCTAAGTTTGATCTGTCTTTCTCATTATGTGATAATTATGATCATAATGTACAAAATTTCCCTCTTAAAAGGGAGAAATCTAAAAATATAAATCTCAAAACTGATAAATATGGCCTAGCTCTATGTGCTCATAATGAATAAAATCATTGGTTCGTGGATAGTGGATGCTCAAGAAATATGACAAGTGACCAAAAGAAGTTTATCTCATTGAACAAGAAAAGTTGAAATGGATCCTTTGGAAGTGGATCCACTAAAATCACTGGAGAAGGAACTTCTACCCTTGTCAATGAATTACGAAAGGCTCAAAATACCTTTCTGGTAGAAGGGGTCAAACACAATCTCTTAAGTGTTAGCCACATTTGTGATCAAGGACATAATGTTGTCTTTAGTACAAAAAATTGTGCAATAAGAGACTAATCCTCGGGTGAACTTGTGGCGAAAGGAGTAAGAATGCCAGATAATGTTTATATTCTCAGTAGAATCTAAGAAGATAAATGTTACTTAAGTCAAACAGATGAAAGTTGGTTATGGCACAAGCGATTGGCGCATACAAGTTTTGACAACCTAGTCAACATCAGCAAAAATAATGCAATAAGGGACATTCCAAAAATCTGCAAACCAAATCAAGTTGTATGTGGCCCATGCCAACATGGAAAGCAAGCCAGAACTAGCCACAAACTAAGGAGTTCTCAACAACAAAACATTTGGAAATCATTCATGCAAGACTTGTGTGGGCCAAACAGAACTCCGTTCTCTTCAAGGAAAGGTAATTTTTTCTATTCTACTAAATAGACTGAGATACTAGAATTATGTGGATATATTTCATAAAATATAAATCCGAAGCATTTGAATGTTTTAAGAATCTTAAGGCTCTCATTAAGAATGAGAAATATTCTAATATTAAATGTCTTAGAATGGATGAGGAGGAGAATCTACCTCAAAAGAATTCCAAGGAATTTTGTAAAGAGCATGGAATCGGAAGAGAACTCTCTACTACTAGACACCCCAGCAAAATGAAAGAGTTAGAAAAGGAACCGAACCATTCAAGAAATGGCAAGGAAAATGCTACTAGTAGCTGATTTGCAACCAAAATTTTGGAGAGAAGCAGTTGGCATCGCAGTTTATATGTTAAATTGAACTCAACTAAGACCTAATAATGAAAAGACTCCCTATGAATTATGAAAAGGAAGGCCCACTTCAATAAAATATTTCAAGGTTTTTGGAAAAAAATGTTTCATAAAAATAAATGATGACACCTTTAAATTTGATTCTAGAGTTGACAAAGGAATATTTCTTGGATACTCCAATAGGAGCAAAGATTACAAATGTTAAAATAATTGTCTACAAAGAATAGTGGAAAGCATGGCTGTGAATATTGATGAAGGCCTTGCAGAAAAAAGAATTGAAGATCATGAAGTTGAGCCTTTTTTTGAACAAAGTGAAGAAGAAGAACCTGAAAAAGAAGAGGAGAATGAAGAACCTCAAAGTGAACCTCAAAGTCAATATTCACAAACTCCCTCCAAGGAATCTCTACATGAAGATGGACAAGAAAAAACTTCTCATCACTCTTGTTTATGTTGATGATCTAATATTTTCTAGAAATAATGAAGAAATGAGCAATGAAATTGCTCTAAATATGTCCAAAAAATTTGAGATGTCAATTATTGGTGATTTGTCTTACATTCTTGGGCTACAAATATCTAAAACCTCCGCACGCATGTTTATATGTCAGGCAAAATATCTTAAAGACATGCTCAAAATATATGGGATTGAGGATTGTGCACCTATGAGCACACCTCTGACCACAGATTGTAAATTAAGCAAATATGATGATACCCCTCTCATAGATGTAACTCTTTATAGATCAATAATTAGAGCTCTCCTTTACTTAACTGCTACAAGACCAGATATTATGCAAGGAGTAGGAATGGTAGCAATATTTAGTCAAGTCCTAAACAATCCCATCCAACAAATGTGAAGAGAATTCTCAGATATTTGAAAGGAACAATTGATTTTGGTCTTTGGTATCCTAAGATTTCAACTCTTATTGTGACAACTTAGTCTGATGTTGATTGGGCCAGAAGCGTGGATGATTGAAAAAGTACCAGTGGAAATGCATTATTTATGGGAGATTTTCTTGTATCTTGGCTCAGCAAAAAACAATCATCTATATCCCTTTCTACAACAAAAGCCGAATATACAGCTGCTGCTAATTTTTGTACACAAATTCTATGGATGAAGGAAGCCTTGAAGGATGTCAACATAGAAACTAAGCAGCCACTTACTATTTTTTGTGACAATACTAGTGCCATCAATCTTTCAAAGAATCCGGTGATGCACTGAAGGACCAAACATATTCCAATCAAATACCACTTTCTCCATGAACAAGTTGCTAAACACAATATCAGGTTGCAATACATCAATAGAAAAGAGAAAACTTCTCGTATCTTTACAAAACCCCTTCCACAAGAATCATTCGAGTATCTTCACCAAAGATGGGTGTCATTGCTCTTGCATCACATTAAATCAAGCAGCATTTCAAGGGTACAGTATGTTAGTGGGAGCAACATGACACGGGGAGCACTTTGTCACCCCATTGCCATGGATGTCAAAGGGGGAGAGAAGAAAAATATTGCCATACAATGACAAAGGGGGAGATTGTTAATCCAAGTTGTCACTAATGGAAATATATTGAAAGACTTAATGATAACATGGAATATATCATTTGAAGTTCTCCTAATGATGCTGCACTGTGACATATTACTGTTGTAACACCCCCAAGTTCTATGCTTTTCAAATGAGACATTTGAACATAAATCCAAAGGGGAGTGGACCCCAGTGGATGATTATTGTGTGGATGTGGTTAATTTTGTAATTTTGAAAAAATAAATATAATATTATGTATGCACTATGACCAAAAAGAGAATTGAGATCACTTGCCAAAATCCATGAGGATGGATAAGGCAACAAATCCCCAAAAAGCTTTCAAAAATCCTTGAAAGAAATTTATTTAGATTTAAGGAGAAATCTAAATTTCCCCCAATGAAGAGGAGTAGTTGGGAAGAGGTGAGAAAAGCTGGAAAAGCTGAGGAAAAGCTTAAAGAAGCTTTAAAGAACCCCAAGAGGGGAAGCCTAGGCTAAACAGGAAAGAAAGCATCCTGCTATTCTGGACGCATAATTAGAAACATGCTTTGGGGTATGAGCTTAAATAAGCTGATCCTAGACAGATTAGTGGTTGATCTGTGCTGGGAGGTGATCTCTGCTCGGGGGTGAATCCTGGGAGATAAAGAGGATTCTATGGTTGGGAGGACTGGTCATGGTAGAGGTGTGCATGCATAAATTTGGAGATATCTGTAAGTCTGTGTTAATCATCTTTGTTTTATGAAATGGTGATGTTATATTCCTTTACTCAATTTATGAAATTGTGATATGATATTCCTTTATGCAATTTATGAAATTGTGATGTTATAGGCTTTTATGCAATTTATGAAATTGTGATGTTATAGGCTTTTATGAAATTTATGAAGTTGTGATGTTATAATCCTTTAGGCAAATTATGAAATTGCAATGCTATAGTGCATTAGGGAATGTATGAATTGTATGTTAAGTTGCAGTATGCCACTGTTAGATGGATTAATGGTTCAGTACATTATGTAATTGCAACTACAGCTATTGACAGTAGAGAAAATTGGTTGGGTGTAGAGATGAGTACATTGAAATAATGAGGTTGAGATGATAGATTAATGGAGCAGCCAATATAATAACTATGTGTAGGTATAGATGGCTATCTTCTAAATGAGTATTTAATGCTGTGTGTATAAACAGAAGCTGTTAATAACCCAGTACCCCTGAACATTCAGTTCCAAATAAATTAATCTATCATGATAATACTGATGGCACAGAAGTCACTGTGATCAATAACAGAATCCCAGGACATATAGAAAAAAAAAAATGGGTTTGGGAGACGTGACAACTGCACTTGTTGGGTACTATCATGATGACATAGATGTCCTACATGATGATGCTATGACCCCATGATTTATAAGCTAAACAATGGAGAAGACAAATGAAGGAGAATCCAAGCAATGGAGAAGGCATTTTGTCCTATGCATTTTCTGCACACAAAAATTAAGGATAGTCACAAAGAAAAAAAAAATTACCTCCTTAGAGGAATCCTTCCAAATTGACTCCTACACCATCTTTTAGAGCATAATTTTTCCTTTCCAATGAGCCCTTATTTTTCCCAAAACTCCTAGTAGTTTTTGAGATATCAAATTTTCAAGTTAAAAAAAAAATATATTTCTGATATTGAGCCGACCTATGCTCAGGGACACAAGTCAGCCTCCAAACAGGGACATGTATTTTCATTTGTTGTTGCAAAGAAGGCTATATATATATATAGAATCTGTAACTCATTTCTTCAATACAGAATTTCAATTATCAAGCACATAAATTTGGTTATCAAGCACAGCAACACTCAGTTCACATCTTGTGAATTCAATATATAAAGGAGACTCGGACCTAACCACAGTGCACAAAACCTGGATAACCTCAAAACTATGATATGTTGGATTGGAAACAATACACTTGTGGGCAGTAGTACAATGACCCTTTTTGGAGCTTGGAAATTGTAGGAGGAAGCTTGGACAATCACTTTGAAGGCACAGTATTGAGAGCTCAGAAGAGAAATTTTCTGTGGGTTTAAATTTCAGATTACTGTGACGTATGACTTCTTCTGTGGAGGGACTCTACTAAGGACCTATGGTGGCTTTTATCGAGACAGAACTACTCACATTTGGAGATAGCTAATTCATGATTCCTCCTTCCTTAACATCTCATATTTATTTTGCAGTCTTGTTGAGGTTCATTTCAGTAATGGAATCCTAGTGATAAATCTAGAAGACAATTTTGCCTTGGTAGCTCAGTTTTGCAGGACATTCACCATTTGGAGGAGCTTGGTCATCATTACAAGGATTGTCATTCTTCTGCAGCTTGGTACAATGATCTCTTGGCTCAAAATTGTAGTAACCTAAGTTTAGCATTGATCTCTTGTGCCAGACCTTAATAATATTCCACAGTAACCTTGCCGTGGAGTTGAAAAATCATAAGCAATAATAGGAAGTCACAATAGAATTTTAATTATGACAAGGATTTCATAATAGTAGCATTGTGGAACAAAACAAAAGAAGCCTTCTTGATCACTTGTCCTGGGCATGAAGATTTGAGTTTTTCGAACCAAGAAAAGTGAATGAAAATAAGTGAGTAGTGAAGCATTAGTAGCGGAGTCAAATGGTGGACAAGTACAGTGAAGATATAGTGAACTCAAAATCAAGAAGTATTGAACAGTGAAGAATATTTTGTAGATGACAGTCAAGTAAGTATGTCACACATATTCTATTAAAAGTGACTGAGGGATTGGTGTCCTTTGAGTAGGAGCTCCTAAACACAAAGTTGGTGCCTTCAGAAGATAGGGTCGAAGCCCTAGAGGTTGGAGCCTCATCAAAGTCTAAGTTGGTGCTTGGCAACAGGTTGGTGCATTTTTCATTAAAAGGGTTGGCGCCCTCACTCATCTATTATATACTATTATTATAAAGGGAATTAAAATTCTTATTAATCATTAATATTATCATTATACACCTCTTTGTATTTAATTGTGAAGAATCTAACTCGAAATAATTAAATATTGAAAATAAATATTGATTCAACCCCCTCTAAGTATTTCCAACACAATTATTTATTTATTTATAAGTATTCATCGCAAGTTGACGACATTCTATTTCCACATTTAGATCATCCTTTCAAATCGACGAGATTCTGACATCGATATTAAAATCATTAATTTCTCTCCTTGAGTTTTAGTATTTAGTTTACTATTGATGACAATACTCTTGAGCATACATCTCATACTACAGCTAAGTCTGAGGCAACTTCTTCAACTTCTTATTGTCTTTATAGGAAATCCCTTATTTCAAATTAAATAGCCTATCTCTTCACTTCATTTTTATTTGTACTTCTTTTAATAAACTAGATATATACAGATGAGACATCTTCACTAAATATATATATATATTTCATTTTATTTATATTAGAGTACCTATTTAATGGTTAATTCCCTTATTCATTTATGCATTAATTAACATGATCCCATGTATTCAAAGGAAACTATATAGTATTCCCTAGGTTAGCATTACATCCATATCCTATATACTTATATGTTATACTCGAGGCAATACTTTCATTGACTTCTTACCTCTATTGCTTTTACATTATAGTAGTTTAGTATTTCGGGTCAACCCTCGTTTCCCTTAACTGACTCCGATCTAAATATCACTTACTAAAATACGTTAGTTAAATTATCACAGCTTAATAGGATAAGCTACCTTACGTTTGGGGTTAGAATTTAACATGAAGGTGCCCACCCACATAAATGGTGGCATTAAATATCAAGGTACCTCATTGAATTGCCTATTCCCACTTCGCAAAATTCGTGGAAATTGATGTGTAAAATTGAAGAGACAGGTAGTACCCACTCTTAACTTCTCTCCGTCGCATCCCATGTGATGGGGTACTATTTATTAAAGGTGGATATCTATAGAGTTTAAGTCGTGGGATTTTCTACAAGTTTGATTTGATCATAGATCGTTTTTCGAGACCATTTCATCGATCTGGCTTTTTCCCCACATTTATTGCCATGTGGACGGTAGAGATATTCTGAACTTAGGGTTTTCTGAAGAGTATATTATTTTTTTTTTTATAGTGTTTACGCGTTCATTTATCATCCTCGTTTTCATTTATCTGCACCTCTTCTCGCTCTCATCTGAAATGTATCCACGAATTATCCCACATTTTCTCCATACGGCTTCGTTAATTCAGTCATGTAATTTAACTCCGTCTCGTTCCCTTATTTACTTTAGTTTAGTTAATACGACATTTCCATTTCGATCTGTTCTAATTCCACTATAACTGACAGAATGGAGAAAACGTTTCAGGGGTTTGTAGTTTCGTTAATAGTTATTTTCTCACTGGTTATCACTCTTTGATTTTTCTACTGGGAATTACAGTTCGTTTTGGAGCAACATTTTGGACTCCAGATTTCCGAACCACTGCAACGTTTTTCCACCATTCTTCTTAAGGGTTTTGCGACTAGTTGGTAAGGCTCTCCATCTCCTTTTCGCTTTGTAGATGATATAGGTTCTACGTTCTTGTATGATTGTCGTTAGGTATTTTAGTTTTTAATGGCAGAAAAGCGCCTTGTGTATTTTACCACGCTGAATTCTTGGTGAATAATCCACTGTATCACTAACTTTATTTTCTCCAGCTACACTGAGTGGGATTATTGACCTTCTGGCATTTTTTTGTTTCTAACCTTTCCCTTTGTAATATTTCTGCTTTAGATTTTTAAATTCTAGTTCTCTTGCTATGAGGTTTCTCCTCGAACAATTCGTAAGGTAAATTTGACTTGTTATCTTTGGATAGTACTTATTGTTTCCTTAATATTTAGAACGATGACAATCCCCCTTTTCTTTTTCTTTTATTCGAGTCAGTTATTTAGTCATAAGTTTTCTTTCAGTATTGTTTGAAATTCGATTGGTTCGTATCAATGTTTGAACTTATGACTGTAGCTGGTTAAAGGACATCAATAGATGGAGGTACCATCCCTTGATGTTTCCCTTCCATCAATCTTACTTCTGAAATTTCACCAGGTATTTATGGTATGGTTTTGGATCTCCTCTATCTATCTTCAATGCGCATTGTGCTTATGAGGGTTTCCTAATAGAACTTTAGTTTACTTCTTAACAACCCTTCTTATCTATTCTAATTGTGTTTTTGTACCTACAGGTATGAAACCCAAGAAGCCAAACATTTCAAGGTATATCTTGTAACATCTGGCATAACTCTCTTCTAATTTCCATTATGTGGCAATTTCACTTCATTGTAGTTTCTAATATGTTCGTTTGAATTGTGCAGGTACATCCATGATTCCTCCGCTGGTAATAAAATTACTTTTCCTACTTCTCGACTGTATTATATTACCAATAATAATTCCTTGCTCTCAGGTTGGTGTCAGGTTCTGGGATGTGTCTTCTCTTCTGGTCATCTTTCCAGATTTTCCCAGATTATGGAATATAAAGTTTTATAAAATTATGCCCCTATGACAGTACTGTATTAAGCTTTATTTTGTTTTTTCAAACACCTTTAAGAATTTTCTGGTCATGCAGCCTCCTTTAGGATTGTAATAATTTTTCGTATAATATTACTCTATTTAATTCTTGTTGTAATGACTTCTATTTAGTGGTATTTGTATTCCATTCTTATGATTTACATACCGAGCTTCTGCTTTAACTTGAATAAAATACATTCTTAGGTTTATTCTGCATTTAGGTATATATCTTTCTCATAGCGTACATTTAGGCTTCCATTGGCTTGTCTCATTAACGAGAGTGTAATTATAGGTAGATGTTTTATCATATATTTTTCTTACTTGTAACTTTTTAGTACATATTTTCACTTGTAGTCACAGGGTTTTCATAAAAAAATCCCTGTTATGACTTCTTACTATAGCCTATAATATAGATGTAGGATATTCCTAAATTCTGCATGGGAAATGTCAAAGTCTGTACGATGAAAACACCACTATAATAGCATTTTTCTCCTTCTACACATATGTATCATATTAAAAATTATATATTTGATTTTAATGTACTATTTCGTTGCATGTAAGAGAATTTTATCAAGAATCACTGCTTCGTTTATATTCGCCTTCTAAATATAGTAATTTCCTTAAAATGAAATTCTAAATAATATGTATTTATTTCTTCTGTCTCTAATTATGAATACATATTAAAATAATTAAAGTAGGATTTATGAAAGAATTGACAACTTTAATTATATTATACTTACTTTGTTTAATTCTAGTTCGCTCAAAATTTCATTTCAGCATATTTAATTCTTATACATGTTTCCACTTAATGGTATCTGTACCTTCTCCATGATGTAAACTATTATGACTCAGATCTCAAATTAATTTACATTTCCTTATTTTTCTTTTGAGATTTTGGTCAATTAATAACAGTTTAACTATTTAAATGGAATATAAATATTCTCGGTTAAATCCTAACTTCAGATTTAAATATTTCATCATATTTAAACATTTTGAAAGTTGGATTTAACTCGATTTTGTCCATACAATCATATAGATTCAAAAGTTACTATAGTAATAGAATCTGTTAAATGTATGGGCTAATTATAGATCATTATACTAATTGATAATTAAAATAAGTAAAATCTGCAAGTCCTATTTTCAACAGTTTCACATAATTATATTCTAACCATTTCCAATTCACATATCGTTTAACACATAATTGAAAATCATATAACTCACTAAAATTTTAGGTAGGTGTGCATATGGATTGCTATGACTAGTTCCAGCCAACCCTAGCGGAGACTTTAGATTCCAGTGATATACAACTTTTTGTCTATCTTGGAGGAGCTTATTTAAGTTGTGCTTTCTCAAGCCTGCTTTCAATTTCTAAGTCCAAAAATTTCAAGCAGGGAGTATTTAAACCATGTCTAAATAACGGAGCATGACCAATTCTAAAACCACCAAAATGAAGATAATAATTTTTTTTATCCTTTTAGCCTATTGGCAGATTTTTTTGATTTCATCTTTAGAGAACACGTTTAAGGCCACTATTTGGACAGATGGACCTGAAATTTTTATAGTGACTTCGACTAATTTTAGAAATGACTTCTTCTTAAAAACATAAGACAGACAAACTTTATACACATCACTAGCATGAAGTGCAGGAAGATTCCAATTTTTAGGATTTTCAATAGACTCATGAGTTTCATTTAAGTCTTTAGAGTCAACAGCTTGAGAAGCAACTTCATTAATAATCTTATGATCTATGGATGAGAAAGAGCGTAAAAGATTTGCCATTAAGAATAGAGAATAGGGCTCTGATACCAAATAAGATGATGGACTCAGTAACTTGAATTACTGAACTTTTAGCTGAACTTCCTCACACCTTCTACCACGAGCACGGGAAATATGAGAACACATACGACTCTTTCGGTCTTCAACTCGCTTTACGATGTCGACTTACAGTGATCTTGGAACAAAATCTCCTCAAACACGCGGCCTAGCAAGCTTTAGTATTAATTCAAATAAAAATTTTACATACCAAGTAATGTCGCAGAGTAGAGCCTTTTTAGTCTCTCATCTCTTAAAGCATAATTACAACACTCCTTCACAAACTCATGCACACACAACACACAACTAACACACCAACAATGCACAAACACAAGCATACACACACTTATATAGAATATGAGAAGTATTGAGGGTCCTTGTTACGCATTACTGGCCCAGACGGTGTCTGCTCAATATTTTCAAGTACAATAATAAAAGACACTACCAAGGTATTTTCGGACTTTGGTCACTATCATCATCAAAATCATGGTGGGGTTCACTGATTTCGGATGAAGATGAGGGAAGCTTTTGATTTGCCCAAGATTGATTTAAGCACTCCATATATTCACATTCCCACTAATGGTTGGACTGTGCTTAAGCATCTTGGTACAGGTCCACGAAAATGGTTGCTTTATCCTCGGATACCTTCTCTTTTCCTTTCTTTATAGCTACTTTTCTTTTAGTTGAGACTGTATAAGATTCGTCGTTTAGTAAAGCCTTGGATGATTGTCTTATATCAAACGTTATCGTGTCTCTCGTAACATAGTGATGCAGGGGCATTAGGCACTAGCCAACAATGTAGGAGTTTTGTCCACATGTTGTGGCTAGGAAGGTTCGAAACCACCAAAATTGTAACAGATAGGTGTCAATATCTCAGCTCACTGTTTTGTTTTAGAGTAGTTAAGAGTTGTAGAAGTTGAATAGTTAGTCTATCTGGAATGTTTCAGTTAGTTGAATTATTGTAAGAGACTTTTGAATTCCAGAACGGTCCTCTCATAGGAATCGAAGAGTCATATGTGTATATGTATAAATGTATTCTCGGATGTAATTGAAACAGAGGAGAGCGAGAGAAGAGAGATTCTGCAATAAAATTGTGTCCATAATTACTTCTAATTAAATAGTATCTGTGTGCATTCACCGTAGGGTAGTTCGAATCCTCAAGAGTGAAGAGATCGTTTAATTGCGAAGTAACGAACTCTGTGTATGGAAAAAATTGAACTCTTGTGAGATTTCCCCCTATCTCTGTCGATGGTTTACCTTGATTTATTCGAATAATCCTTGTGCAGTTAACCCAACTCGTAGGTGTGGTTTGTATAGAGGACCCTGGATAATATTCTGAACTTTCCGTATAAGGAGATAACCTGGGTTCACTGGTAGTTGAAGTCGGAATCGGGACTAAGCGTGGAGTTAAGACACACAAAGGAGATTAACCTGACGAGAACCGCAGTCAGTTACTGTAGCAAAACCATAAGCTGTTTTCGGGTTCACCCGCACCACTTTTGCGGCGTGAGTGGTATTTTCCGAAACGGAGCGACTCCATACAGGAATAGACACGTGGCTAGGCCACTGTTCCAAAACCACTGATTAAACTGCGATTTCGCGTATTATTCGTTGTACGAGGACGATGAGAGGAATGAACGAGATCCGTTGATTTGAGATAGGCGCATCGGACGGCGGGCGCTTCACAAAGGTGTGTGAGGTTTAATAAAGGAGCACACGGTTTATTGTAAGCGATTTACACAAGGTACGTGGAAGTGGGTCCCAGGACCGGTACTGTTATAAAGTTCATTTATAAAGTGTTGGCTATTGATATAAAATTCCGGAGATAAATTTAATCAATAGTAGGGGTTTATGAATTAATGTTCTGAAGGGTGGAGAGTTATATAACGTCGGAAGGTGTAATATTGTGATAATATATATGGCGGGAATATAATACAACATCCAAGTCACGACTATATCTATTTGTAAATTCTGTTTGTCAATTGATAAATAAAACAAAAAAATGCAAGTGGACCACGTGGAGCAAAAGAACGAGTGTAATTAGGAGGAGAGTCGACTTTCAGCTGTGTGATTGCGTCATTTGTGGTATCAGAGTTGGTTGACGTTGTTTTGCTGACATGGCAATCCGAGTTGGTAGAGGTGCTGGCAGGAGAAGACCTGTTGCCAACGCTGAGGTGTTGGGAATGTTGCAGAGGGTCGAGGCCAGACTAGATGCCATGGAACAAAGACAACCTAGAGATCCTGAAGACATCAGTGAACTTGAGACAGAAGAAGAAGAAGAGAATGTTGAAATTCCTCCTGACTTGAGGCTCCTGAGAACTGTTCTGGGATCTGCAGTTAAGCCCAGGACTGAATCCAGAGGAGCTGGTGGACTGGATAAATGAACTGAACAAATGCTTCGATTATGAAGAAATAAGTGAAGATAAAAAGGTTAAGTTTGCAGTGACAAAGCTGAAGGGACATGCTGCACTTTGGTGGGATGGAGTGCAGACAGAAAGGAGGAGAGTTGGCAAGCAACCTATCAAGAGCTGGACGAGAATGATGGCCAAATTAAAAGGTAAATTCCTGCCTAGTGATTACCAGCTGACATTGTATAGGGAAATGCAGAACCTGAGACAGAGGTTGCTGACAATAAAAGAGTACACAGAGGAATTCTACAGAGTAAGTATAAGAGCTGGGCAATTCCAAGACACACCAGAGAAGACTGTCAGATATGTGAATGGTCTCAGATTGGAGATTCAAGATGAGATTGGTCTTCTGTTTTCCAAGACAGTAGAAGAGGCTTATCAGATGGCCTTGAAAGCAGAGGAGAAACTCCTGAGGAAGCAGTCTGCCAAGAAGAGAGGTACTTTCCGTGGAAAGGGAAGTCAGGGTGGTAGAGGAAAGCCTGCTACACCCAAGGATGGAGCTAATAGTAGCTCACCTCAGAATGCATCTACAGAGGATGATGCAAGGGGCAGAAGGGGTTCTTACAGAGAAAAAGGAAGAGGAGGCAGAGGCAGAGAATTGAGGTTTTATAGATGTCAGCACGTGGGACACAAGCACTATGAATGTCCAGAGAATGTGGGTGCTGGCCCAAGGAATGCTGTTGTTGCCCAAGCTGGAGAAAAGGCAGAGATTGAAGAAGAAATTATTCCACAGAGGGGAGAATCCTTGGTGGTAAATAAGGTCCTGTTGAAGCAAGCTAAAGAAGTCATTGAGCCTGCACAAAGGAAGACTTTGTTTAGGAGCATATGCAAAGTTCAAGGGAAATGCTGCCAGCTAGTGATTGATAGTGGCAGCACAGACAATTTGGTTTCCACTGAGGTGATAGAAAAGTTAAAGTTGAAGACTAGGGAGCACCCCACTCCCTACAGGGTGTCCTGGCTGCATAAAGGGCACTAGCTGGTTGTGAAAGAACAGTGTGAAATAGCGCTACAAATGGGCAAGTACAAGGACAAAGTGTTGTGTGATGTAATGCCCATGGATGTGTGTCATATATTGCTGGGTAGACCTTGGCAGTTTGACAGAGCAGCGGTGCATGATGGCAAGAAAAACACCTACAAGTTCTTCAAAGATGGGGTACATCATACATTGATACCCATGGAAGAAGGAGAGCCATCCAACAGAGTGATTGATCCAAAGACCTTGTTGCTGAGCGGGAAGGAGTATCTGCAGCAAATAGAAAAGGAAGAGGTAAGCTTTGATTTAGTTTGCAAGCCTAAAGTAGTCCTTACTTCTACAAAGATTTCTGATTTACCAGTAGAAATACAAGAGATGTTAGACAATTACTGTGACATTGTTGTGGATGATTTCCCTGATGAGTTGCCACCTGTGAGGAAGATCAGCCATTAGATAGATTTTATCCCTGGTTCAAATCTGCCAAATAAGGTAGCCTACAGAATGACTCCCAAAGAAAATGAGGAAATCAGGAAACAAGTACAGGAATTGGTGGACAAAGCACTGATCAGAGAAAGCCCGAGTCCATATGCAGTACCAACGGTACTGAGCTCGAAGAAAGATGGACGCTGGAGGATGTGTACTGATTCCAGAGCAATCAATAAGATCATGATCAGGGACAAATTCCCTTTGCCCAAAATTGAAGATTTAATGCACTGTTCGAGTGGTGCTAAATATTTTTCAAAGATAGATTTGAAAAGTGGATACCATCAGATTAGAATATGAGAGGGTGATGAGTGGAAAACTGCCTTTAAAACAAATGAAGGATTATATGAATGGATGGTAATGCCTTTTGGGTTATCAAATGCACCTAGTACTTTCATGAGGCTTATGAATGAAGTATTGAAAGAGTTCATTGGCAAATTTGTGATAGTGTACCTGGATGATATATTAGTTTTCAGCAGAACTAAAGAACATTTAAGACATCTAAATCATGTCTTGAAGAAGCTGCACCAAGTGAAGCTGCTGATAAATTTGAAGAAATTCTCATTCATGAAAGAAGAGTTGGTGTATTTGGGTTTTGTTGTTTCTGCAGAAGGATTGAAGATGGACCGAGAAAAGGTTAAGGCAATTGTGGAGTGGCCTTCACCCAAGAATGTTTTTGAGGTAAGGAGTTTCCATGGACTTGCTAGTTTTTACATAAAGTTTATAAGAAACTTCAGTAAGATTAATGCATCCATAAGTGAGGCAATAAAGAAGAGAAAACATCGATTTAAGTGGACTGCTGAAGCAGAGAGAAATTTTAAAGTTTTGAAGCAAAAGATAATAGAGAAGCCTGTTTTAATTCTGCCTGATTTCACCAAACCATTTCAAGTGAAATGTGATGCCAGTGGGGAGGCCATTGGAGCTGTTTTGAGTCAGGATGATAGCCCTGTAACCTATTTCAGTGAGAAGTTAAATGACACCAGGAGAAAGTATTCCTCTTATGAGAAGGAATTCTATGCAATTGTTCAAGCACCGAAGAAGTGGAGACATTATTTGATGTCCAGGGAATTTGTATTATATTTTGACAATCATGCTTTGCAGTATATTGTACAGCAGCCCAAGTTGAAACATAAGCACGCTAAATGGGTTGAGTATCTCCAAAGTTTTAATTTTGTTTTGAAACATGTAAGTGGCCAAGCCAATAAAGTAGCTGATGCTTGGAGTAGGAGACATTTGCTTGTTCAGGAGACTAATTTTGAAGTTACGGGGTTTGATTTCTAAAAGAATTGTATAAAACAGATCCTGATTTTAAAGAAGAATTTGAAGCATGTAGTAACCCTGTTTTAACAGATAGAAGTCAGTGGCTGGATTTTTTTCTGCAGGAAGACTTGTTATTCAGAAAGAACCAACTATGTATACCAAAATGTTCCATGAGAGAAAATTTGATCAAAGAAAAGCATAGTGGTGGACTTGCTGGACACTTTAGTACTGATAAGTCTTATGAAATTCGAGCAAGTTAAAAAGAGTTGGCAAAGCTCTCTAGCTCTTGACAACATTCTGAATACTCAATAACCTCAACATGACAAGTCTAGAATTGGTTTCAAAGGAGAATCATCAAGTACAAAGAATAATGCCGGAAGTTATGTTGATGTACTTTCTTTCCATCCAAAAGAAGAAAAGTCATCACGTCAGGGAGAAAGTCCCATCTCAAAACCAAGAATTGAAGAAAGAGCAACTCTAAGGAATAATGTTGGTTCAAAATATGGATACTACAACAAGTATCAAATTATTTTTATTGGGCATTGTTAAAATTGTAAAAACTTTGGTCCTAAAGCTAAGCATTGCAAAGATCATAAGAATGAAGCACCAAGATTGAATGATAAAAAAAGCCAACTACGTGGTTGTAAAGATCAAGGACAAATCAAAACTTACAATTCCTTTGATCCTTTGGCTAAGTTTGATCTGTCTTTCTCATTATGTGATAATTATGATCATAATGAACAAAATTTCCCTCTTAAAAGGGAGAAATCTAAAAATATAAATCTCAAAACTGATAAATATGGCCTAGCTCTATGTGCTCATAATGAGTAAAATCATTGGTTCGTGGATAGTGGATGCTCAAGAAATATGACAGGTGACCAAAAGAAGTTTATCTCATTGAACAAGAAAAGTTGAAATGGATCCTTTGGAAGTGGATCCACTAAAATCACTGGAGAAGGAACTTCTACCCTTGTCAATGAATTACGAAAGGCTCAAAATACCTTTCTCGTAGAAGGGGTCAAACATAATCTCTTAAGTGTTAGCCACATTTGTGATCAAGGACATAATGTTGTCTTTAGTACAAAAAATTGTGCAATAAGAGACTAATCCTCGGGTGAACTTGTGGCGAAAGGAGTAAGAATGCCAGATAATGTTTATATTCTCAGTAGAATCTAAGAAGATAAATGTTACTTAAGTCGAACAGATGAAAGTTGGTTATGGCACACGCGATTGGGGCATACAAGTTTTGATAACCTAGTCAACATCAGCAAAATTAATGTAGTAAGGGATATTCCAAAAATTTGCAAACTAAATCAAGTTTTATGTGGCACATTCCAACATGGAAATCAAACCAGAACTAGCCACAAAACTAAGGAGTTCTCAACAACAAAACATTTGGAAATCATTCATGCAGATTTGTGTGGGCCAGCTAGAACTCCAGCTCTTCAAGGGGGAAGGTAATTTTTTCTATTCGTCAATGACTATACTAGAATTATGTGGATATATTTCATAAAATATAAATCCGAAGCATTTGAATGTTTTAAGAATCTTAAGGCTCTCATTAAGAATGAGAAATATTCTAATATTAAATGTCTTAGAATGGATAGAGGAGGAGAATTCACCTCAAAAGAATTTGATGAATTTTGTAAAGAGCATGGAATCGAAAGAGAACTCTCTACTACTAGGACACCCCAGCAAAATGGAGTAGTTGAAAGAAGGAACCGAACCATTCAAGAAATGGCAAGGAAAATGCTACTAGTAGCTGATTTGCAACCAAAATTTTGGAGAGAAGCAGTTGGCATCGCAGTTTATATGTTAAATTGAACTCAACTAAGACCTAATAATGAAAAGACTCCCTATGAATTATGAAAAGGAAGGCCCACTTCAATAAAATATTTCAAGGTTTTTGGAAAAAAATGTTTCATAAAAATAAATGATGACACCTTTAAATTTGATTCTAGAGTTGACAAAGGAATATTTCTTGGATACTCCAATAGGAGCAAAGATTACAAATGTTAAAATAATTGTCTACAAAGAATAGTGGAAAGCATGGCTGTGAATATTGATGAAGGCCTTGCAGAAAAAAGAATTGAAGATCATGAAGTTGAGCCTTTTTTTGAACAAAGTGAAGAAGAAGAACCTGAAAAAGAAGAGGAGAATGAAGAACCTCAAAGTGAACCTCAAAGTCAATATTCACAAACTCCCTCCAAGATCAAGTTTGTTCAAAGATATCATTCGGAATAACAGGTCATCAGAAATATATATGAAGGAATCCAAACTTGAAGCACCCCAAGAAAAGGTGATGTAGCTCTATTATATTTAATAAAACCTAAAAAATTTTCTCAAGCAAGCAAAGATCCTTATTGGATAAAGGCCATGGAAGAAGAAATATCTCATATAAAAAAAAAAAGAGTCTTGGGAACTAGTACCTCGCCCAAAAGATAAAAATATAATTGGAACAAAATGGGTATTCAAAAACAAGATCAATGAAGATGGAAAAATCATTAGAAATAAAGCCAGATTTGTCTGCAAAGGATACTGCAAATCGAAGGAATTGACTTCAAAGAAACCTTTGCACTAGTAGCTCAAATGGAAGCAATAATTTTTTTTTAGCATTTACTTGCTCAAAAGGATTCAAGGTTTATCAAATGGATGCAAAATCAACATTCCTGAAATTATGGAGATCTCAAGGAAGAAGCTTACATGGAGTAACGAGAAGGATTTGATCTTGATGAAGGAAAATAATTTGTATGCAAACTAACAAATTCCTTGTGTGGATTAAAATAAGCCCCTAGAGCATGGTATGCAAAGTTGGATCACTATTTGCCAGAAGAGGGTTTCAAAAATGGAGTGGCATGTAGCAATCTCTACATGAAGATGGACAAGAAAAAACCTCTCATCACTCTTGTTTATGTTGATGATCTAATATTTTCTAGAAATAATGAAGAAATGAGCAATGAAATTGCTCTAAATATGTCCAAAAAATTTGAGATGTCAATTATTGGTGATTTGTCTTACATTCTTGGGCTACAAATATCTAAAACCTCCGCATGCATATTTATATGTCAAGCAAAATATCTTAAAGACATGCTCAAAATATATGGGATTGAGGATTGTGCACCTATGAGCACACCGCTGACCACAGATTGTAAATTAAGCAAATATGATGATACCCCTCTCATAGATGTAACTCTTTATAGATCAATAATTAGAGCTCTTCTTTACTTAACTGCTACAAGACCAGATATTATGCAAGCAGTAGGAATGGTAGCAATATTTTAGTCAAGTCCTAAACAATCCCATCCAACAAATGTGAAGAGAATTCTTAGATATTTGAAAGGAACAATCGATTTTGGTCTTTGGTATCCTAAGATTTCAACTCTTATTGTGACAACTTAGTCTGATGTTGATTGGGCCAGAAGCGTGGATGATTGAAAAAGTACCAGTGAAAATGCATTATTTATGGGAGATTTTCTTGTATCTTGGCTCAGCAAAAAACAATCATCTATATCCCTTTCTACAGCAAAAGCCGAATATATAGCTGTTGCTAATTTTTGTACACAAATTATATGGATGAAGGAAGCCTTGAAGGATGTCAACATAGAAACTAAGCAGCCACTTACTATTTTTTGTGACAATACTAGTGCCATCAATCTTTCAAAGAATTCGGTGATGCACTGAAGGACCAAACATATTCCAATCAAATACCACTTTCTCCATGAACAAGTTGCTAAACACAATATCAGGTTGCAATACATCAATAGAAAAGAGAAAACTTCTCGTATCTTTACAAAACCCCTTCCACAAGAATCATTCGAGTATCTTCACCAAAGATGGGTGTCATTGCTCTTGCATCACATTAAATCAAGCAGCATTTCAAGGGTACAGTATGTTAGTGGGAGCAACATGACAGGGGGAGCACTTTGTCACCCCATTGCCATGGATGTGAAAGGGGGAGAGAAGAAAAATATTGCCATACAATGACAAAGGGGGAGATTGTTAATCCAAGTTGTCATTAATGGAAATAAATTGAAAGACTTAATGATAACATGGAATATATCATTTGAAGTTCTCCTAATGATGTTGCACTGTGACATATTACTGCACTTGTTGGGTACTATCATGATGACATAGATGTCCTACATGATGACGCTATGACCCCATGATTTATAAGCTAAACAATGGAGAAGACAAATGAAGGAGAATCCAAGCAATGGAGAAGGCATTTTGTCCTATGCATTTTCTGCATACAAAAATTCAGGATAGTCACAAAGAAAAAAAAAATTACCTCCTTAGAGGAATCCTTCCAAATTGACTCCTACACCATCTTTTAGAGCATAATTTTTCCTTTCCAATGAGCCCTTATTTTTCCCAAAACTCCTAGTAGTTTTTGAGATATCAAATTTTCAAGTTAAAAAAAAAATATATTTCTGATATTGAGCCGACCTATGCTCAGGGACACAAGTCAGCCTCCAAACAGGGACATGTATTTTCATTTGTTGTTGCAAAGAAGGCTATATATATATATAGAATCTGTAACTCATTTCTTCAATACAGAATTTCAATTATCAAGCACATAAATTTGGTTATCAAGCACAGCAACACTCAGTTCACATCTTGTGAATTCAATATATAAAGGAGACTCGGACCTAACCACAGTGCACAAAACCTGGATAACCTCGAAACTATGATATGTTGGATTGGAAACAATACACCTGTGGGCAGTAGTACAATGACCCTTTTTGGAGCTTGGAAATTGTAGGAGGAAGCTTGGACAGTCACTTTGAAGGCACAGTATTGAGAGCTCAGAAGAGAAATTTTCTGTGGGTTTAAATTTCAGATCACTGTGACGTATGACTTCTTCTGTGGAGGGACTCTACTAAGGACCTATGGTGGCTTTTATCGAGACAGAACTACTCACATTTGGAGATAGCTAACTCATGATTCCTCCTTCCTTAACATCTCATATTTATTTTGCAGTCTTGTTGAGGTTCATTTCAGTAGTGGAATCCTAGTGATAAATCTAGAAGATAATTTTGCCTTGGTAGCTCAGTTTTGTAGGACATTCACCATTTGGAGGAGCTTGGTCATCATTACAAGGATTGTCATTCTTCTGCAGCTTAGTACAATGATCCCTTGGCTCAAAATTGTAGTAACCTAAGTTTAGCATTGATCTCTTGTGCCAGACCTTAATAATATTCCAGAGTAACCTTGTGGTGGAGTTGAAAAATCATAAGAAATAATAGGAAGTCACAATAGAATTTTAATTATGACAAGGATTTCATAATAGTAGCATTGTGGAACAAAACAAAAGAAGCCTTCTTGATCACTTGTCCTGGGCATGAAGATTTGAGTTTTTCGAACCAAGAAAAGTGAATGAAAATAAGTGAGTAGTGAAGCATTAGTAGCGGAGTCAAATGGTGGACAAGTACAGTGAAGATATAGTGAACTCAAAATCAAGAAGTATTGAACAATGAAGAATATTTTGTAGATGGCAGTCAAGTAAGTATGTCACACATATTCTATTAAAAGTGACTAAGGGATTGGTGTCCTTTGAGTAGGAGCTCCTAAACACAAAGTTGGTGCATTCAAAAGATAGGGTCGAAGCCCTAGAGGTTGGAGCCTCATCAAAGTCCAAGTTGGTGCTTGGCAACATGTTGGTGCATTTTTCATTAAAAGGGTTGGCGCCCTCACTCATCTATTATATACTATTATTATAAAGGGAATTAAAATTCTTATTAATCATTAATATTATCATTATACACCTCTTTGTATTTAATTGTGAAGAATCTAACTGGAAATAATTAAATATTGAAAATAAATATTGATTCAACCCCCTCTAAGTATTTCCAACACAATTTTTTATTTATTTATAAGTACTCATCGCAAGTTGACGACATTCTATTTCCACATTTAGATCATCCTTTCAAATCGACGAGATTCTGACATTGATATTAAAATCATTAATTTCTCTCCTTGAGTTTTAGTATTTAATTTACTATTGATGACAATACTCTTGAGCATACATCTCATATTACACCTAAGTCTGAGGCAACTTCTTCAACTTTTTATTGTCTTTATATGGAAATCCCTTATTTCAAATTAAATAGCCTATCTCTTCACTTCATTTTTATTTGTGCTTCTTTTAATAAACTAGATATATACAGATGAGACATCTTCACTATATATATATATATATTTCATTTTATTTATATTAGAGTACCTATTTAATGGTTAAGTCCCTTATTCATTTATGTATTAATTAACATGATCCCATGTATTCAAAGGAAACTATATAGTATTCCCTAGATTAGCATTACATCCATATCCTATATACTTATATGTTATACTCGAGGCAATACTTTCATTGACTTCTTACCTCTATTGCTTTTACATTATAGTAGTTTAGTATTTCGGGTCAACCCTCGTTTCCCTTAACTGACTCCGATCTAAATATCACTTACTAAAATACGTTTGTTAAATTATCACAGCTTAATAGGATAAGCTACCTTACGTTTGGGGTTAGAATTTAACATGAAGGTGCCCACCCACTTGTCATTTGGTTCGAGCACATAAATGGTGGCATTAAATATCAAGGTACCTCATTGAATTACCCATTCCCACTTCGCAAAATTCGTGGAAATTGATGTGTAAAATTGAAGAGACAGGTAGTACCCACTCTTAACTTCTCTCCGTCGCATCCCATGTGATGGGGTACTATTTATTAAAGGTGGATATCTATAGAGTTTAAGTCGTGGGATTTTCTACAAGTTTGATTTGATCATACATCGTTTTTCGAGACCATCTCATCGATCTGGCTTTTTCTCCACATTTATTGCTATGTGGACGGTAGAGATATTCTGAACTTAGGGTTTTCTGAAGAGTATATTATTTTTTTTTATAGTGTTTACGCGTTCATTTGTCATCCTCGTTTTCATTTATCTGCACCTCTTCTCGCTCTCATCTGAAATGTATCCACGAATTATCCCACATTTTCTCCATACGGCTTCGTTAATTCAGTCATGTAATTTAACTCCGTCTCCTTCCCTTATTTACTTTAGTTTAGTTAATACGACATTTCCATTTCGATCTGTTCTAATTCCACTATAACTGACAGAATGGAGAAAACGTTTCAGGGGTTTGTAGTTTCGTTAATAGTTATTTTCTCACTGGTCATCACTCTTTGATTTTTCTACTGGGAATTACAGTTCGTTTTGGAGCAACATTTTGGACTCCAGATTTCCGAACCACTGCAACGTTTTTCCACCATTCTTCTTAAGGGTTTTGCGACTAGTTGGTAAGGCTCTCCATCTCCTTTTCGCTTTGTAGATGATATAGGTTCTACGTTCTTGTATGATTGTCGTTAGGTATTTTAGTTTTTAATGGCAGAAAAGCGCCTTGTGTATTTGACCACGCTGAATTCTTGGTGAATAATCCACTGTATCACTAACTTTATTTTCTCCAGCTACACTGAGTGGGATTATTGACCTTCTGGCAGTTTTTTGTTTCTAACCTTTCCCTTTGTAATATTTCTGCTTTAGATTTTTAAATTCTAGTTCTCTTGCTATGAGGTTTCTCCTCGAACAATTCGTAAGGTAAATTTGACTTGTTATCTTTGTATAGTACTTATTGTTTCCTTAATATTTAGAACGATGACAATCCCCCTTTTCTTTTTCTTTTATTCGAGTCAGTTATTTAGTCATAAGTTGTTTCCTTAATATTTAGAACGATGACAATCCCCCTTTTCTTTTTCTTTTATTCGAGTCAGTTATTTAGTCATAAGTTGTTTCCTTAATATTTAGAACGATGAAAATCCCCCTTTTCTTTTTCTTTTATTCGAGTCAGTTATTTAGTCATAAGTTTTCTTTCAGTATTGTTTGAAATTCGATTGGTTCGTATCAATGTTTGAACTTATGACTGTAGCTGGTTAAAGGACATCAATAGATGGAGGTACCATCCCTTGATGTTTCCCTTCCATCAATCTTACTTCTGAAATTTCACCAGGTATTTATGGTATGGTTTTGGATCTCCTCTATCTATCTTCAATGCGCATTGTGCTTATGAGGGTTTCCTAATAGAACATTAGTTTACTTCTTAACAACCCTTCTTATCTATTCTAATTGTGTTTTTGTAACTACAGGTATGAAACCCAAGAAGCCAAACATTTCAAGGTATATCTTGTAACTTCTGGCATAACTCTCTTCTAATTTCCATTATGTGGCAATTTCACTTCATTGTAGTTTCTAATATGTTCGTTTGAATTGGGCAGGTACATCCATGATTCCTCCGCTGGTAATAAAATTACTTTTCCTACTTTTCGACTGTATTATATTACCAATAATAATTCCTTGCTCTCAGGTTGGTGTCAGGTTCTGGGATGTCTCCTCTTCTGGTCATCTTTCCAGATTTTCCCAGATTATGGAATATAAAGTTTTAGAAAATTATGCCCCTATGACAGTACTGTATTAAGCTTTATTTTGTTTTTTCAAACACCTTTAAGAATTTTCTGGTCATGCAGCCCCCTTTAGGATTGTAATAATTTTTCGTATAATATTACTCTATTTAATTCTTGTTGTAATGACTTCTATTTAGTGGTATTTGTATTCCATTCTTATGATTTACATACCGAGCTTCTGCTTTAACTTGAATAAAATACATTCTTAGGTTTATTCTGCATTTAGGTATATATCTTTCTCATAGCGTACATTTAGGCTTCCATTGGCTTGTCTCATCAACGAGAGTGTAATTATAGGTAGATGTTTTATCATATATTTTTCTTACTTGTGTTGTAACTTTTTAGTACATATTTTCACTTGTAGTCACAGGGTTTTCATAAAAAAATCCCTGTTATGACTTCTTACTATAGCCTATAATATAGATGTAGGATATTCCTAAATTCTGCATGGTAAATGTCAAAGTCTGTACGGTGAAAACACCACTATAATAGCATTTTTCTCCTTCTACACATATGTATCATATTAAAAATTATATATTTGATTTTAATGTACTATTTCGTTGCATGTAAGAGAATTTTATCAAGAATCAGTTGCTTACTGCTTCGTTTATATTCGCCTTCTAAATATAGTAATTTCCTTAAAATGAAATTCTAAATAATATGTATTTGTTTCTTCCGTCTCTAATTATGAATACATATTAAAATAATTAAAGTAGGATTTATGAAAGAATTGACAACTTTAATTTATATTATACTTACTTTGTTTAATTCTAGTTCGCCCAAAATTTCATTTCAGCATATTTAATTCTTATACATGTTTCCACTTAATGATATCTGTACCTTCTCCATGATGTAAACTGTTATGACTCAGATCTCAAATTAATTTACATTTCCTGATATTTTTCTTTTGAGATTTTGGTAAATTAATAACAATTTAACTATTTAAATGGAATAGAAATATTCTCGGTTAAATCCTAACCTCAGATTTAAATATTTCATCATATTTAAACATTTTGAAAGTTGGATTTAACTCGATTTTGTCCATACAACCATATAGATTCAAAAGTTACTATAGTAACAGAATCTGTTAAATGTATGGGCTAATTATAGATCATTATACTAATTGATAATTAAAATAAGTAAAATCTGCAAGTGTTATTTTCAACAGTTTCACATAATTATATCTTAACCATTTCCAATTCACATATCGTTTAACACATAATTGAAAATCATATAACTCACTAAAATTTTAGGTAGGTGTGCATACCGATTGCTATGACTAGTTCCAGCCAATCGTAGAGTTCTCTCGGTAACTCACTCTCGAGCGGAGACTTTAGATTTCAGTGATATACAACTTTTTGTCTATCTTGGAGGAGCGTATTTAAGTTGTGCTTTCTCAAGCCTGCTTTCAATTTCTAAGTCCAAAAATTTCAAGCAGGGAGTATTTAAACCATGTCTAAATAACGGAGCATGACCAATTCTAAAACCACCAAAATGAAGATAATTTTTTTTTTATCCTTAGCCTATTGGCAGATTTTCTTGATTTCATCTTCAGAGAACATGTTTAAGGCCACTATTTGGACAGATGGACCTGAAATTTTTATAGTGACTTCGACTTCTTTCAGAAATGACTTCTTCCTAAAAACATAAGACAGACAAACTTTATACACATCACTAGCATGAAGTGCAGGAAGATTCCAATTTTTAGGATTTTCAATAGACTCGTGAGTTTCATTTAAGTCTTTAGAGTCAACAGCTTGAGAAGCAACTTCATTAATAATCTTATGATCTATGGATGAGAAAGAGCGTAAAAGATTTGCCATTAAGAATCGAGAATAGGGCTCTAATACCAAATAAGATGATGGACTCAGTAACTTGAATTACTGAACTTTTAGCTGAACTTCCTCACACCTTCTACCACGAGCACGGGAAATATGAGAACACATAGGACTCCTTCGGTCTTCAACTCGCTTTACGATGTCGACTTACAGTGATCTTGGAACAAACTGTCCTCAAACACGCGGCCTAGCAAGCTTCAGTATTAATTCAAATAAAAATTTTACATACCAAGTAATGTCGCAGAGTAGAGCCTTTTTAGTCTCTGATCTCTTAAAGCATAATTACAACACTCCTTCACAAACTCACGCACACACAACACACATCTAACACACCAACAATGCACAAACACAAGCATACACACACTTATATAGAATATGAGAAGTATTGAGGGTCCTTGTTACGCATTACTGGCCGAGACGGTGTTTGCTCAATATTCTCAAGTACAATAATAAAAGACACTACCAAGGTCCTTTCGGACTTTGGTCACTATCATCATCAAAATCATGGTCGGGTTCACTGATTTCGGATGAAGATGAGGGAAGCTTTTGATTTGCCCAAGATTGATTTAAGCACTCCGTATATTCAGATTCCCACTAATGGTCCGACTGTGCTTAAGCATCTTGGTACAGGTCCACGAAAATGGTTGCTTTATCCTTGGATACCTTCTCTTTTCCTTTCTTTGTAGCTACTTTTCTTTTAGTTGAGACTGTATAAGATTTGTTGTTTAGTAAAGCCTTGGATGATTGTCTTATATCAAACTTTATCGTGTCTGTCGTAACATAGTTATGCAGGGGCATTAGGAATTAGTCAGCAATGTAGGAGTTTTGTCCACATGTTGTGGTTAGGAAGGTTCGAAACCACCAAAATTGTAACAGCTAGGTGTCAATACCTCAGCTCATTGTTTTGTTTTAGAGTAGTTAAGAGTTGTAGAAGTTGAATAGTTAGTCTGTCTGTAATGTTTCAGTTAGTTGAATTATTGTAAGAGACTTTTGAATTCCAGAACGGTCCTCGTAGGAACCGAAGAGTCATATGTGTATATGTATAAATGTATTCTCGGATGTAATTGAAACAGAGGAGAGCGAGAGCGACAGAAGAGAGATTCTGCAATAAAATTGTGTCCATAACTGCTTTGCAACTGCTTTGCTTCCAATTAAATAGTTTATGTGTGCATTCACTGTAGGGAGTTCGAATCCTCAAGAGTGAAGAGATTGTTTAATTGCGAAGTAACGAACTCTGTGTATGGAAAAAATTCGACTCCTGTGAGATTTCCCCCTATCTCTGTCGATGGTTTACCTTGATTTATTCGAATAATCCTTGCGCAGTTAACCCCACTCGTAGGTGTGGTTTGTATAGAGGACCCTGGATAATATTCTGAACTTTCCGTATAAGGAGATAACCTGGGTTCACTGTTAGTTGAAGTCGGAATTGGGACTAAGCCTGGAGTTAAGACACATGAAGGAGATTAACCCGACGAGAACCGCAGTCAGTTATTGTAGCAAAACCATAAGCTGTTTCCGGGTTCTCTCGCACCACTTTTGCGGCGTGAGTGGTATTTTCCGAAACAGAGCGACTCCATACAGGGATAGACACGTGGCTAGGCCACTGTTCCAAAACCATTGATTAAACTGCGATTTCGCATATTATCCATCATACCAGGACGATGAGCGGAATGAATGAGATTCGTTGATTTAGGATAGGCGCATCGGACGGCGGGTGCTTCACAAAGGTGCGCGAGGTTTAATAAAGGAGCACATGGTTTATTGTAAGAGATTTACATGAGGCATGCGGAAGTTGGTCCCAGGACCGGTATTGTTATAAAGTTTATTTATAAAGTATTGGCTATTGATATAAAATTCCGGAGATAAATTTAATCAAAAGTATGGGTTTATGAATTAATGTTCCGAAGGGTGGAGAGTTATATAACGTCGGAAGGTGTAATATTGTGATAATATATATGGCGGGAATATAATACAACATCTAAGTCACGACTATATTTATTTGTAAATTCCGTTTGTCAATTGATAAATAAAACAAGAAAATGCAAGTGGACCACGTGGAGCAAAAGAACGAGTGTAATTAGGAGGAGAGTCTACTTTCAGCTATGTGACCGCGTCATTTGTGGTATCAGAGTTGGTTGACATTGTTTTGCTGACATGGCAATCCGAGTTGGTAGAGGTGCTGACAAGAGAAGACCTGTTGCCAACGCTGAGGTGTTGGGAATGTTGCAGAGGGTCGAGGCCAGACTAGATGCCATGGAACAAAGACAACCTAGAGATCCTGAAGACATCAGTGAACTTGAGACAGAAGAAGCAGAAAAGAATGTTGAAATTCCTCCTGACTTGAGGCTCGTGAGAACTGTTCTGGGATCTGCAGTTAAGCCCAGGATTGAAGTATCGAGTTATGCAGGGGGACTGAATCCAGAGGAGCTGGTGGACTGGATAAATGAATTGAACAAATGCATCGATTATGAAGAAATAAGTGAAGATAAAAAGGTTAAGTTTGCAGTGACAAAGCTGAAGGGACACCCTGCACTTTGTTGGGATGGAGTGCAGACAGAAAGGAGGAGAGTTGGCAAGCAACCTATCAAGAGCTGGACCAGAATGATGGCCAAATTAAAAGGTAAATTTCTGCCTAGTGATTACCAGCTGACATTGTATAGGGAAATGCAGAACCTGAGACAGAGGTTGCTGACAGTAAAAGAGTACACAGAGGAATTCTACAGAGTAAGTATAAGAGCTGGGCAATTCCAAGACACACCAGAGAAGACTGCCAGATATGTGAATGGTTTCACATTGGAGATTCAAGATGAGATTGGTCTTCTGTCTTCCAAGACAGTAGAAGAGGCTTATCAGATGGCCTTGAAAGCAGAGGAGAAACTCCTGAGGAAGCAGTCTGCCAAGAAGAGAGGTACTTTCCGTGGAAAGGGAAGTCAGGGTGGTAGAGGAAACTCTGCGACACCCAAGGATGGAGCTAATAGTAGCGCACCTTAGAATGCATCTACAGAGGATGATGCATGGGGCAGAAGGGGTTCTTACAGAGATAAAGGAAGAGGAGTCAGAGGCAGAGAATTGAGGTTTTATAGATGTCAGCAAGTGGGACACAAGCACTATGAATGTCCAGAGAATGTGGGTGTTGGCCCAAGGAACGCTGTTGTTGTCCAAGCTGGAGAAGAGGCGGAGATTGAAGAAGAAATTCTTCCAGAGAGGGGAGAATCCTTGGTGGTAAATAAGGTCTTGTTGAAGCAAGCTAAAGAAGTCATTGAGCCTGTACAAAGGAACACTTTGTTTAGGAGCATATGCAAAGTTCAAGGGAAATGCTGCCAGCTAGTCATTGATAGTGGCAGCACAGACAATTTGGTTTCCACTGAGGTGATAGAAAAGTTAAAGTTGAAGACTAGGGAGCACTCCACTCCCTACAGGGTGTCCTGGCTGCATAAAGGGCACCAGCTGGTTGTGAAAGAACAGTGTGAAATAGCGCTACAAATGGGCAAGTACAAGGACAAAGTGTTGTGTGATGTAATGCCCATGGATGTGTGTCATATATTGCTGGGTAGACCTTGGCAGTTTGACAGAGCAGCAGTGCATGATGGCAAGAATAACACCTACAAGTTCTTCAAAGATGGGGTACATCATACATTGATACCCATGGAAGAAGGAGAGCCATCCAGCAGAGTGATTGATCCAAAGATCTTGTTGTTGAGCGGGAAGGAGTATCTGCAGCAGATAGAAGAGGAAGAGGTAAGCTTTGATTTAGTTTGCAACCCTAAAGTAGTCCTTACTTCTACAAAGATTTCTGATTTACCAGTAGAAATACAAGAGATGTTAGACAATTACTGTGACATTGTTGTGGATGATTTACCTGATGCGCTGCCACCTGTGAGGAAGATCAGCCATCAGATGGATTTTATCCCTGGTTCAAATCTGCCAAATAAGGCAGCCTACAGAATGACTCCCAAAGAAAATGAGGAAATCAGGAAACAAGTACAAGAATTGGTGGACAAAGCACTGATCAGAGAAAGCCCGAGTCCATGTGCAGTACCAGCGGTAGTGAGCTCGAAGAAAGATGGAGGCTGAAGGATGTGTACTGATTCCAGAGCAATCAATAAGATCATGATCAGGGACAGATTCCCTTTGCCCAGAATTAAAGATTTAATGGACTGTTTGAGTGGTGCTAAATATTTTTCAAAGATAGATTTGAAAAGTGGATACCATCATATTAGAATAAGAGAGGGTGATGAGTGGAAAACTGCCTTTAAAAGAAATGAAGGATTATATGAATGGATGGTAATGCCTTTTGGGTTATCAAATGCACCTAGTACTTTCATGAGGCTTATGAATGAAGTATTGAAAGAGTTCATTGGCAAATTTGTGATAGTGTACCTGGATGATATATTAGTTTTCAGCAGAACTAAAGAAGAACATTTAAGGCATCTAAATCATGTCTTGAAGAAGCTGCACCAAGTGAAGCTGCTAATAAATTTGAAGAAATTCTCATTCATGAAAGAAGAGTTGGTGTATTTGGGTTTTGTTGTTTCTGCAGAAGGATTGAAGATGGACCGATAAAAGGTTAAGGCAATTGTGGAGTGGCCTTCACCCAAGAATGTTTTTGAGGTAAGGAGTTTCCATGGACTTGCTAGTTTTTACAGAAAGTTTATAAGAAACTTCAGTAAGATTAATGCATCCATAAGTGAGACAATAAAGAAGAGAAAATAGCCATTTAAGTGGACTGCTAAAGTAGAGAGAAATTTTAAAGTTTTGAAGCAAAAGATAACAGAGAAGCCTGTTTTAATTCTGCCTGATTTCACCAAACCATTTCAAGCGAAATGTGATGCCAGTGGGGAGGCCATTGGCGCTGTTTTCAGTCAGGATGATAGGCCTGTAGCCTATTTCGGTGAAGTTAAATGACACCAGGAGAAAGTATTCCTCTTATGAGAAGGAATTCTATGCAATTGTTCAAGCACCGAAGAAGTGGAGACATTATTTGATGTCCAGGGAATTTGTATTATATTTTGACAATCATGTTTTGCAGTGTATTGTACAGCAGCCCAAGGTGAAACATAAGCATGCTAAATGGGTTGAGTATCTCCAAAGTTTTAATTTTGTTTTGAAACATGTAAGTGGCCAAGCCAATAAAGTAGCTGATGCTTGGAGTATGAGACATTTGCTTGTTCAAGAGACTAATTTTGAAGTTGCGGGGTTTTATTTTCTCAAAGAATTGTATAAAATAGATCCTGATTTTAAAGAAGAATTTGAAGCATGTAGTAACCCTGTTCTAACAGATAGAAGTCAGTGGCTGGATTTTTTTCTGCAGGAAGACTTGTTATTCATAAAGAACCAACTATGTATACCAAAATGTTCCATGAGAGAAAATTTGATCAAAGAAAAGCATAGTGGTGGACTTGTTGGACACTTTAGTACTGATAAGACTTATGAGCAGCTGAGTCACTTTTATTTCTGGCCCAAGATGAGAATAGAAGTGGACAAGTTTGTGAAGAATTGCAAGATTTGTGAATATGCCAAAGGAAGGAGCCAGAACGCAGGATTGTACACTCCCTTGCCTATTCCAGACAGGCCTTGAGACATGGTGAGTATGGATTTTGTTTTAGGATTACCCAAGACTCAGAGAGGGAATGATGCAGTCTTTGTTGTGGTGGACAGATTCTCCAAAATGGCACATTTCATTCCATGCTATAACACTAGTGATGCCACCCATGTTGCTAACTTGTTTTTCAAAGAAGTTGTTAGATTGCATGGGTTACCCAGGAGCATTGTTTCAGACCGAGACACCAGATTTGTGGGACACTTTTGGAGGACATTGTGGAAGAAACTTGGTACCAAAATAAGTTTCAGCTCAGCTTATCATCCCCAGACTGATGGACAAACTGAGGTTGTGAATAGAAGTCTGGGAAATTTGTTGAGGAGTCTTGCAGGAAAGCATCTCAAGCAGTGGGACCATATTTTGCCCAAACAGAATATGCATATAATGATTCACCATACAGAAGCACATGGCAGATTCCATTTCATATTGTTTATGGAATGCACCTCAGAGGAATATGAAAGTTAAGAAATCTGGGAAGAGCAAAGTTAAGGAGTGCAGATGGTGAGGAATTTGCTTCAGAGATCCAGGCCATTCATGAACAAGTGAAACAGCAACTACAAGGCAGCAACATCAAATACAAAAACAGAGCAGACTTGAGCAGAAAAGAAGTTCATTTTGAAGTAGGAGACCTGGTTTTGGCACAGTTGAGGAAGGAGAGATTCCCAAAGAAGCAGTACAACAAGTTGAAGTTCAAAAAGATTGGGCCATGCAAGATACTTAGGAAGTTTTCTGCAAATGCTTATGAGATTGAATTTCCACCTAATGTTGGAATATATCCCATTTTTAATGTTGCATATTTGTACAAGTATGAAGATGATGGTGCAAAGGAAATATCAGCAGACAGGGAAAAGGTTGAGTGGAAAGAACAGCTACCTACAGCACAACCATTGCAACCAGAGAAGATATTGGATAAAAGACTAGTCAGGAAGACTAGAGGACAAGAATACTATCAGTACTTAATCAAGTGGAAGGATAAACCAGAGGAAGATGCCACTTGGATGACTGAAGGAATGTTGCAGAAGATAGGCAGATCAGTGGAAGAGCTCATGGACAGGAGCCCATGAAGAAGATTGCCCTCAGGAGTCTGATGCAGGGGCATTAAGCACTAACCAGCAATGTAGGAGTTTTGTCCACATGTTGTGGCTAGGAGGGTTCGAAACTACCAAAATTGTAACAGCTAGGTGTCAATACCTCAGCTGACTGTTTTGTTTTAGAGTTGTTAAGAGTTGTAGAAGTTGAATAGTTAGTTAGTTTGTCTGTCATGTTTCAGTTAGTTGAATTATTGTAAGAGACTTGAATTCTAGAACGGTCCTCTCATAGGAACCGAAGAGTCATATGTGTATATGTATAAATGTATTCTCGGATGTAATTGAAACAGAGGAGAGCGAGAGCGAGAGAAGAGAGATTCTGCAATAAATTTGTGTCCATAATTGCTTCCAATTAAATAGTTTTTGTGTGCATTCACCGTAGGGTAGTTCGAATCCTCAAGAGTGAAGAGATTGTTTAATTGCGAAGTAACGAACTTTGTGTATGAAAAAAATTGAACTCCTGTGAGATTTCCCCCTATCTCTGTCGATGGTTTACCTTGATTTATTCGAATAATCCTTGCGCAGTTAACCCCACCCGTAGGCGTGGTTTGTATGGAGGACCCTGGATAATATTCTGAACTTTCCGTATAAGGAGATAACTTGGGTTCACTGTTAGTTGATGTCGGAACCGGGACTAAGCCTGGAGTTCAGACACAAAAAGGAGATTAACCCGACGAGAACCGCAGTCAGTTATTGTAGCGAAACCACACGCTGTTTCCGGGTTCTCCCGCACCACTTTTGCGGCGTGAGTGGTATTTTCCAAAACGGAGCGATTCCATACAGGAATCGACACGTGGCTAGGCCACTGTTCCAAAACCACTGTTTAAACTGCGATTTTGCGCGTTATCCATCGTACCACGACGACGAGCGGAATGAACGAGATCCGTTGATTTGGGATAGGCGCATCAGACAGTGGGCACTTCACAAAGGTGCGCGAGGTTTAATAAAGGAGCACACGGTTTATTGTAAGCGATTTACATAAGGCACGTGGAAGTGGGTCCCAGGACCGGTATTGTTATAATGTTCATTTATAAAGTGTTGGCTATTGATATAAAATTTCGGAGATAAATTTAATCAATAGTATGGGTTTATGAATTAATGTTCCGAAGGGTGGAGAGTTATATAACGCCGGAAGGTGTAATATTGTGATAATATATATGGCGGGAATATAATACAACATCCAAATCACGACTATATCTATTTGTAAATTCCGTTTGTCAATTGATAAATAAAACAAGAAAATACAAGTGGACCACGTGGAGCAAAAGAACGAGTGTAATTAGGAGGAGAGTCGACTTTCAACTGTGTGACTGCGTCACATAGAGATTCTTCTGTGGAAAGAGATATTTATCATCAGATTTCTTCCACCTGTTAACATATGCCATTGGGTCTATCTCTATGTCTAGGAAAGAATCTTTCTTGCTTTTACGGAATTCAGGCATCGATAAGACTCGCATCTTGACTCCATCTAATAATTCCCATTTGAAAATTTGGAACATGCTGACAGAGCGTTCTATGGCACATTGGATCCAATGTTTACAAATATGATTGATGCTTGTGTTTTGTTGCCAACCTAACTAAAAAATCATGTAAGAGAATACCTTAGTTGACAGTAATAGACTTATCAGACAGACTACATCATCCGTCGAATTTGCGGCCATAACAGTGATAGTAACCAATGCCTTCTGATTAATCAGCGATTTAATTACTTTTATCCTTCCTTGACATTCTTCAAGTGTTTTGATGAGAGACAATTTTTCAGGGAATTTGAGTTTATGAAACTCTTTAAGCTAAAGGTTCAGCTTCTTGATTTTTTCAGTGTTATCAGCTAACATAGAATCCTCAATTCTTTCAGGTCCATAAATTTGTGCAAAAGGATTCACGACAATAGGATTTCTAAATTCGATACTTTGATAATCCCATGGAGTAGAGAAAGTTCTCAAACACTGCAACATTCTCACAACACATTGAGAGGCTCTTACTTGAGGTTTCTTCGTGAAATGTCTTTCTTTAATTTCCCAATCAGCGAATGGTTCAAATAGCTCATACTGGGGAAACGAATCTGTACCTGTATAATTTTCATCATTTCTTTGCAGAAATGGAGCATCAATTTCTTCAAAAAGATTAGGAATTCTTAAAGACTTCAAAAATCTTTGAACTCCTTCAGTCATGTTTATTTCATCCAAATCCAACATCTTGGTTGAAGTATAGATTGCAAAAGAAAAATCTACACCATCAATAATCTGATAATAATTTAAAGTTTGCAACACTTTGATCATTTCTGCTGTGTATTCCCTTGACCAGTAGTCATCCAAAGTTTTAAAATAAAGCTTCACTTTCATATTGGGTAAAAGATAGACTTTTACTAGTTCTTCGTCTAAACCCAATAGAATTGCAACATTCTTAGATTGCGAGGCTTGACATCTTTGTATCCATTGATTTCTTCTTATTATAAGCCCGACAATTTTCTTAATCTCTGCAACCAAATCACCAAGAACTAATTCAAAAATCTGAAACCTTTTGACAAGAGTTTCAAAACTATCATGTTTAGAAGTTTTCCCTAGAAGAGAAAATATATCAGTTCTTTGATTGGAGCAAAAATGATTGTGAGCTTTGTTCATATCTTTGGTCAAAACGTCTGCTAAATAATTGGAAATACCTGGAACCCATTCAACATCAAAATCATACATTTGAAACCAAATTTGCCATGCCAGTAGTCTTCCCCTTGCTAATTGTCTTGATATTTTCGCTGATAAGAAATACTTGAAATTCATAGAATCTGTTCGTATCAAGAACTTGGCAGACGCTAAATACAACTCAAATTTTTGTATGCCATTGAAAATAGCAAGAGTTTCTTTTTCAACTATAAAATAATTTTTCTGGTGAGGCAAAGATTCACTTGATGTATAAGCACATAAAATTTCTTCGCTGGTTCCCTCCTTTCTTTCAAAAAGGACAGCGGCCCAAAAGGAATTAGATGCATCAGTTTGGAGAATTAAAAAACCATTACCAGGAGGATTGAGCTCATGGAGCTTCATGCATTCAACTTTTAATAATTTCACTGCTTCAGTAGCTTCTGGCGACCATCCAGAATGAAAATGTTGGCGGATTGGGGCAGTGTTTTTTGATAATTTAGGTATATTTATGAACATAATTGAACACACCTAGAAATCACTGAATCATTTTAGTGTTGGTTAGGACATTTGGAAATTCAGAAAGCTTGGTCAAGATATGAGGCGGCATCTGAATTTTTCGATTTATCACATGAATACCCAAAAAATCAATATTGTCTTGGAAAAGAAGCATTTTCTTTTCTGATAAAACTATACCATGATTTTTTGCTTCTTCAATGAATATCTGCAAATTCTTGAGATGGGTCTCGAGATCTTCACTGTGAATCAAGATATCATCAATATATACAACAATAAAATCATATTTACAAAAAATAAAATCCATTCGCCTTTGAAAGAAGGCGGGAGCATTTTTAAAACCAAATGGAACAACTTTCCACTGGTAAAATCCGACGGGGCATGTAAACGCTGTTTATGACGGTTTTCTTCTTTTATCTGTATCTGGTAGTAACCATATTTCATATCAAATTCACTGAAGACCTTGATGTTCTATATCTTATGCATAATAGTTTCCTGGTGGGGCAGAGGATAGTTAAAGCTTTTAGTGATAGCATTTAATGGTTTGTAATTAATAACCATTCTAGCTTTACCCGTGACTATTTCAGAATGATTCCTAACTAGAAAATCAGAACATGAATAATGAGAAGAACTAGGTTCTATCAACTGGAGACTCAACAGTTTTTCAATCTATTTTTTAATTTCTTTTTCATCTGTTGGAGTGCAGGGTATTAGTTTTCCTTTAACCCCATTGTCATTAAGAGTGTCTATATCTTGCTGGGGACTCTCCACACTCCAAAATAATTGAGGATTTTCAGAACAACTTTTCAACAATTCATCATAAATAGCCATTTGTGCTGGAGACCAATCAGGATTTCTGTTTGCTTTTTGTCTAGTCTTTGTTTGACTCCTTTCTTAATAAATCTGCAATACCTCTTGCCAATTATTGGAATCATTCAGAGGTCTTCTTGTACCTACTTTCTTTTGGTTGTTTTCTTTGCAAGCTTCAGAATTAGCCAAAGTCAGTGTTGGAACTGAAATTGCCTTTTTCTTGATATTGAAGATGACTTTATCTTCATGAATTGTAACGGGAAATACAGAATTAATGAAAGGCATTCCAAGAAACAAACTTGCAGAGGTGTCATAATGTTGGACTGCAAAAAAATTTACAATACTCCCCCCAAGTTTTAAAGAAACATTGTCAACATAGTGGGTGAGATTGACAGAGCCACCAATGGTCTCAGAAACAAGAGTATTTTGCAATGGTTTCCATAAACCTTTAAAGAGAGAAGGGCGAGCCAATTTATTGGAACCTCCAGTATCAATGAAGGCATCGACATTACTCCATTCTCCTTTGAATTGCACTTCAACAGGGATATACAAAAGATTGTTAGTCTTAACAATATTCTTGAGAAATGAACTTTCTTTGGTATTAACAGATGCTGGAGCTGCGAAAGATGATGACTGAGAGACTGTCTTTGGATAAGGGCAAAAGGAATTCAAAGTGGGTGGTGGAGGCAAGAAATTTAGAACGGATTGTGAACTCTTTATACTGATATCTGTAGGAATAGATAGCGAGGGAATAACAGAGACAATATCATCTGAAAGATATTCATATGTTTCATCAGTATAATCATCAGAGCTAAATTCATCACTAAAATGCAATTCAGGTTCAGGCTCTGGTTCAGAGCAGGTATCTCCATAGCATCGATTCATTTTTGACAGGTGTCAGGGACTGACTCAGAATCTGAGAAAGAAGCATTAGTTAAGATATATACATCTGAGACTTCGTCATTTGACTCAGCCATAGACCAGTTATCTACAAAATCATCTATTTCAATACAGGTTTTAATTTATTGGATGAACTTTTGGGGCACTTTCGAGCAAAATTACCTTCTTGCTTGCAAATGAAGCGTGCATTATCTTTTTTTGGTTGCCTCCACTTTTTCAAATATTTAAACTTTCAAAAAGGCCTTTCGGGATTAGCTACTCGCTTAGGCTTGAATTTTCCATACCGTTTAGATTTTTTTTCTTAAACGGTGTCCATGGTAATACAAAACGACAAACATCAAGACCAGGGGAAAAGTCTTGTGCTTTCTTCTGCGAGCAGAGATATTTAACTTTTTTCTGACAGCGAAATAGGAGATCTACCCAATAAGTCTCTTCAATCTTCTTCCCTTGGACTTCTAAATCTTTCATAATCAAATCTCCTAAATTACCAGGCAGCTTAGACAAGAATGAAATATTCTGTGTAGAGTCATTGGTAAAATTGGCTTTATATATTTTGGCCATATAATCATTACCAAATTGGTCTAGGAACTTTAAATCTTTTAATTCCATTCGTCCTAAATCTGTTATCATCTATTTCTTTTCATCTGCCGGTTTTGGAACACACTGGGTTTTGAGTAGCAATTCTAAAGTGGCTAGACCTGAAGCAACAACATTCATTCTTTCTTCTTCTGATGGTCCCATCCACCAGTCGTATACAATGTCGGCCATTCTTTTTTCAGCAAGGGCAAAAATAGATATATTATCTAGTCTAGAGACAACTTGCATTTGGTATAGGGCACCAATCCAAACTCTGATAGATTCAGCTGGATTTGATGATTTATCTAAATCCAAAACATATCCACTGGAATTAGTGGCGAACAAATCTTCTTAGACCCTTGGATATTTTGGAATTTCACGGAACACATGGGCCTTTTGGAGAGAGGGCATGATAAAGGATGAAAACTTGGTAGCAGCATTTTCTAAAGTGACTATTTCACTTTTGGGTTTTTGAAAAAGCAATGGTTTTGCTGGTTCTAGTTTAGTTTCAGAGGCTTGGGCAGTACTAGACTCAGCTTCACTTCCTGCTTGTTTTTCATCAACATCCAAATAGTTCAGAGTATCCATAGAGATTGAAAACGTTGGGGTTTTAGATTCTCTCTGTTTTCTTTTTCCTTTTTTCTTCTCTACGTTGGCACTCTTCTTGTTGTTCATCATGGAGAAGCTTAAGATTAGCAATAATTTTTTCAGTCTGGGATCCGAGATCATCCATGACATCTTCGGCATGTGCACACCAAGTAGCAAGATAATTACCAATATTATAGGTTTGATCTAGGTCATTAGTATTCAATGCATTATGCTCTATCAATGGAGCACAATCAGCTCGTGTTGCTGGCTACTTGGACATAGAAGAGGTGGTGCTAAATTTGGTTTTTGGAGGCCATTTCCCACCTTTCACAAAACGATGATTAGCATATTGCCATTCTTCAACAAGAGAAAAATGAGTGCTAGAAATATGGTGCATCTTATTTACAGCAACAAAAGGCTTAGATTCAGGTATATACAATTCAGTAGAAGACAAAACAGGTTCTGAAGGAAAAACTTCTTCAATCAGAGGAAGATCAACTCTATTTGAAGAAGATACTTCAGTAGTAGAAACATGAACAACATAGCGACGGGGCTTGACAATCGATCGATGAATCTCTGGTTTTTTAGGAATCAGTTTGACTTGGCCATTACTGAGAGAGACTTGCTTAAGTTTATTTTTAGGCTTCTTGTCATCAAAGATTGACTTTTATTGAAAATACCAGTTATTAGGTAATTCAGTAGGGTCATAAAGAACACCTTCAACTTGGGCATTGGAAATACCAACAGTAACACAATCTTTCAAGACAGGTTGTTTAAGTTTTGGATGAGCAGTACTGGTTAAATGAAAAGATTTTTGAACCAATACAGAAAGATAATCATTGTCTTAAATCATTTGGGGTCCTTGAACTCCAACCATAAGTTTCCAGCATTCCTTAAAATGGACATAAGTTAAACTAATTGAGTAATCAGGGAATATAGTCCCATACTGACATCCTGTAGATAGATTACCCATAATAGTTCCTATTCAGGCATGATCATAATTTTGATGATGGGTGTCAAGGATTTCAGCTATACAGGGAGTAATGTTTTCTTCCTGTTTTACCTAGGCTTTTCCTCATAGAGGTACTTCAAAGCTATCTTTTCTGATTTTCCAGTTTTTTCTTCCTCTTTGCAATTACTTTCCTCTTTATTGGAGAAATTAGATGTTTATCTCCAAATATAATTTTGGTAATATTCCTTTCAAGGATTTTTGGAAGGTGTGGAAAAATCTCATCACCTTATCTACATCTTCATGGATTTAGGTTTCGGATCTCAATTCTCAATCTAGTCATTCCACACAAAATTTTTCATTTTATTTTTATTAATTAAAATAAAATAAATCCACATACTAGTTCTTCATTGGGGTCCATTTATCCTTTGGACTTATTCAATTTTCAATTAAAAAACATAGGAACTTGGGGTATTACATATTCTCCCTCTAAAAACAAACACCATCCTCGGTGTTGAAAAAAATAACAATTCACTGTGTAAATAGTGATGGATATTTTTCTATCATATCAGCCTATTGTTCCCAAGTAGTATATTTGGGTGTAAAGTGTCTCCACTGTAGCTTTCCCTTCGCTATGGTCCGGTTCTGAAGTTCAATTTTTTCCCGCTCCAAGATTTGAAGCGGCTCTGGAAGGAATTCCCTTTCTGGTTCCACCTGAATCACATTCTAGTTAATAACATGAAACACATAATTAACCTTAATACGAATGGGTAAGACCAATTTATAGGCCACTGGTCCCACTCTTTTTGAGCACTTAAAATGGTCCATAGTATCGTGGGGCTAATTTTGCACAAATTCCGGTGTGCAATGTACTCTTCTGAGGCTTAATTACATCATCACCCACACTGAATTCCTAGTGAATTTTTTTTTTTCTGCGTGAAGTTTTTGTCTGTCCTGAGTTGTTTTGATATTTTTTTGAATCTGTTTCACCACTTTTTCCATTTTTTGCAAACCTTCTTGTCCAAGTATCAGTTTATCTTCAAGTTGACTCCAACTTAAGGGTGTGGCACTTTCTTTCATAAAGTGCTTCAAATGGGCTCATCTTTATGGAAGTTTGGTAGCTGTTGTTGTAGGAAAATTCTACTGTGTAAATAGTCTTCCCATTTGGTTGGCCTATCCATAACATACATCCTTAACATATTCTCCATAATTTGGTTTATTCTTTTGATTTGGCCATCAGTTTGGGAGTAGTATGCAATACTAAAATTTAATTTAGTACCCATGCTTCCAAACAAGCTCCTCCAAAAGGCTGCAGTAAATTTTTCATCGTTGTCTGAAATTATCATTTTAGGTACCCCATGTAGTCTTAAAATCTCCTTCATAAACACATTTTCTACTTGAGCTGTCCCAAAGGTAGATTGAATAGATATAAAATGAGCAGCTTTAGTTAAAGTATCCAATACAACCATAACAAAGTCACGCTGATATTTGGTTCTTCTAAATCAGTAATAAAATCCATAGAAACAGTTTCCCATTTCCACTCTAAGATAGGTAAAGGATTCTGCAACCCAGTAGGACGTTGATGTTCAACTTTTACCTGCTGAAATTCAATGCATCTAGCCAAGTAACTTGCTACATCTTTTTTCATTCCAGGCCAAAATAAATTCTTCCTCAACGCTGTAAGTAATTTCTGGTATCAAGAATGTCTAGAATAGGGCTTTTTATGATATTCATCCAAAATTTCTTTATTTAAGGAGTTTACATTAGGAATGTACAATCTATCTGTAACAGATTAGTCCCTTTTGAATTTGTGTATACCCTTTCATTTCTTTTTTTTCAAAATTTCAGTTTGAAACTTTTCATAATTTTGGTCTTGATTTACTACTCCTTGAACCAGTCCCTCCAAGTCAAAGTTGACACTACTTCCAATGGTATTCATACTTTGCTAGACATTTCTGCTTAATGCATCTGTAATATTTTTTTATTTACCTTTGATGTGTTTTATTTCCATGTCAAATTCACTCAGGAAAGAAAACCACCTAGCTTGCCTAGCATTCAGGTCTGGTTGAGTGAAGAAATACTTTAGGCTGATGCGATCTATCATCATCACAAATTTCTTTCCTAGCAAGTAATGTCTCGACATCTTAAGACTATGTATTGAAGAATCTAATTCAAGATCATAAACACTATAATTTTTTTCATACTTCTCTAGTTTTCTAGATTATAGGCTATAACAATTTTTTTTTTAATAGTACTCCTTCTAATACTTCTCCACAAGCATTTGTGCATACTACAAATTCCTGATCTGGGTTAGCAATAATACATTCCATTTCAACCATAGTCAACTGGTGTTCTGCTTGACGATCTTCTAAGGCAATGTTGATTTTGGAGATGCTCCTTCCGACATCATTCACCGTAGTTGCCTCTCTCTGTGATTTTACGATCTGGATATTTCAATGTAGGAAGTTCCTCAATAAATGAGGTTCTCCACAACCCCAACACTTTATAGATTCTTTCATCTCAACAGTCCCTTCACTTTTATTATTTCCATTCATTTGTCTGGACCCAGTTTGAGATTGAGCTGTTTGATTTTCACCCATTTTACTGAACTTTCTTTGGTGGTTTCTCCCAAAGTTTTCGAGATAGGCTGGTTTTGTTTTCTTTCCACAGAAGTCACATTTTTTTTTCAATTATTTCCTTGTTTTGTCTTAGCCTTGAGTTGTTGGTAACACAATCTAGCCTTGCGCACCACTTCATCCATCATTTTTGGGTTGTCAAACTCTATATTTTATTTATAAACAATGGGAAGACAGTCTAGGAACCTCTATACTTTTGCCTTCTCCTCTCTGATATTAGGTACATATCGTAACAGATTTGTGAATTTGGTTACAAACTCATTAATCGTATGTTAGGTCCCTATATTACTAGTATAGTACCTTATTATTGTTAGTGTAACCCCCTTATTGTTATTATTGTACCATGAAACCCTCATTTTGTTATTATTGTGCCCTTAAATTATTATTGTTAGGTCGGCTAGGATTACATTGTGGCCCACTAGGATTACATTATGGCCCCATGGACTCCTATATATAGAAAGGAGGTTTTGTAAATTGTATCATCAAATAATTGTTCATTTATGTGATGTATTAGAGGTTTCCCCCTCGAAGTGGCTCATTTCTAAGGCGTTGATATCTCTTTTCTTCTCTTTTTGGAGCTGGTTACACAACATTTGGTATCAGAGCTTTGGATTCTAGGGTTTCGCTGCTCCAAACAGGCATCGTGGCATTTTTGCTATAATTGTTTTTCTACGAAGGTTCAGAAGCTGAAATTTTTATGGTGCGAAGCCAAAATCCTGAGGAAGATTGTCTAAAAATTTCAGAGCTTGGTTCACAATATTTTCGGAGATATGATCTGTGGAAGTTAGGTATTTTTTCATGCTCCTAAACAGGTCATCGTGGCATTTGCGCTATAAAGTTTTTTCTATTGAGGTTCAGAATCTGAAATTTTTATGGTGCGAAGCTGAAATCCTAAGAAAACTCGTCAAACAATTTCAGAGCTTGGTTCACAAGATTTTTGGAGATATGATGTGTGGAAGGTAGTGCTTTTTCAGGCTCCTGAATTTCATCTCAAAAAGGTGATCGTGGGAAAATTTAAATAACTCTCTCTATGGGCATCAGATTGGAGTGCCGTAAAAAGTGGTCACAAGTACACAAACTGCAGTTTCGTAGCTATCAATTTCAGAGGTGAAGGACAAAACAGTGACACGTGGCAAGTCGTACAAGTTCTCTATACTGAACCAGTCCATAATTAGGTCATTGTGGGAGATTGGACATAACTTTGTCTTGGAGAATCCAAATCAAGTCAGACCTATGGCATTCAAAAGAGAATTCAAAGGACTACTTCAGTGCTAAATTTCAAATATTGAAGAGACACAATCACATATATAATACAATTTCAATATCGAGCTCCTCAAAAGCAAGTAAAAGGTGTGTATTTTTTTTCCGAATTGCATAAGTCTTGTTTGAAGAATCAAGTTGAATTGATTGCAAGGGCATATTGTAGAATATATATCAGTTTTGGATTATAAAATGGCCCCTAAAAGGAATTCAACACCTATTAAGCCTTTGGAAAGCTCTACTATGACTCATGAAGATGAAGAATTGCAACATGATCTATCAAAATTACAAGAGCAAATGTAACAAATTTCACTCTCGCAAAGAGCAACAAAAAATGAAATGGAAGTTTTGAAGAAAGACGTGGAAGCTAAGATGGATGGCGTGGAAGCTAAGATGGATGGCATGGAGGCTGGCATGGAATCTAATATGGATGAAATGGAAGCTAAGATCGATAAGAAAATGGAAAACATGAATAATTTTCTAAAAGCAGACATGGAAGGTTTGACAAAGTTGATACAAAAAAGGTTTCCTAATGGTGAAAAGATAGTAGAAGAACCTCATGATGAAAACAAAATAAATGTTAATTGTGATTTCATAAACTCTAATGTTGGCGGGAAGAACCACCATATTCCAAAGATGGATATGAGGAAGTTTGATGGAAAGGATCCTGTAACATGGATACTACAGATGAAGCAATATTTTGATCTCTATAACGTGCAAAACACACAAAAGGTATGCATAACAACTTTACATTTAGAACAAAATACATTTGTATGGTATCTATGGCTTTGCTCCCGTAAAAAAATTGTCACTTGGTCAATTTTTACGGAGGAAATGATATCACATTATAAGGATACAAAGAGCAACACCTTCTTTAGCCAATTGATAAATCTCAAACAAAAGGGTTTAGTGGGGCAGCACATTGAGGACTTCCAAAAATTGAATATAAGGGTAATTGATATTCTAGAGGAACACAAGATTGATCTCTTCATAGGCACTTTAAATGATAACACTCAACATGAAGTTCACGTTTTGGAACCTGATTCATTGGAGAAGGCATTCAGGTTGGCAAGAAAAGGGGAATGTAAAATTATGGCAACAAGGAAGCCTACCACTCAATTCTATAAAGAAAGAAGTGTGTCTACGCCTAGATTTCCACAACCTACAAGGTTGACACCACAACAATTGGAAGAAAAAAGAGTAAAAGGGCTTTGCTACAGTTGTGATAGCAAATACACTAAAGGTCATAAGTGTGTCGAGAAGAAATTATTTTACATAGATTGTGAAGAGGAAGAATAAAATGAACAAGAGGATATACACCAGGAACCATCCCCAGAAGAGGAAGAAATGAATCCGACCATATCGTGTAATGCACTGGCAGGAATTACCACTCTTCAAACTCTCAAGATAAAAGGACAAATCAAGAAGAAAAATGTAATAGTGTTGATTGATTCAGGTAGCACCCATAATTTTATTCATTGTAAGGTAGCCAAGGAATTAAATTGTTTCCTATACCCAGTACCAGAATTTCAAGTGATGGTTGCAAATGGAGGAACTATAAATTGCTCTGGAAAATGCCATAATATCAAGCTAACCATGGGGGAATATGTGTTGACTAGTCCAATTCTTTCCATTCCTATGGGAGGTGCTGAAGTTGTACTAGGAGTACAATGGTTACAATCTTTGGGGATGGTAGCTTTTAATTTTCAAGAACTTTTCTTGAATTTTTTTTTCAGAAGGAAAGGAAGTCGAATTACGGGGTATTAAAGGGAATCCGGGAAGGATAATAAGCTCTAATGGCATGACAAAGCTTCTAAAAAAATAACAACGAGACGTAATTGCACAATTATGCTCACTAGAAGTTCCGTCTTCAAAATCATCTATTTCTGCAGATCTCCAACAAGTCTTGGACAATCATTCCAAGGTGTTTGAAACTCCCAAAGGACTCCCACCTATTCGTGATCATGATCATGCTATTCATTTGATTCCAGGAAGTGTTCCTCCAAACATCGGGCCTTATAGATATCCTTACTTCCAAAAGAGCGAAATTGAACGTATGATTGCAGAAATGTTAGAGGCGGGTATAATTCAACCTAGTAAAAGTTCTTTCTCTGCTCCTGTAGTATTGGTACACAAGAAGGATGGATCATGGCGAATGTGTCCGGATTATAGGGAGCTCAATAAACTCACCATTAAAGAAAAATTTCCCATTCCTGTGATTGATGAATTATTGGATGAATTACATGGAGCAATTTATTTTACCAAGTTGGATCTTTGTTCAGGATATCATCAAATTAGAATGAAGACTGAAGATATTCAAAAACAACATTTCGAACTCATGAGGGTCATTATGAATTTTTGGTCATGCCTTTTGGCCTTACCAATGCACCTTCTACATTTCAAGGGTTGACGAATTCCATTTTCAAACCCTTCCTTAGAAAATTTGTGCTAGTATTTTTTGATGATATACTAATCTATAGCAAGTCTTGGAAGGATCATGTTGAACATGTTGACAGGGTGCTCAAACTATTGCAGGAGAAACAATTATATGCAAAAACATCCAAATGTTTCTTTGGAGTACAAGTGGTGGAATATCTGGGTCATATTATATTTCACGAGGGTGTTAAAGTAGACCCTAACAAAATTAAAGCCATTAAGGAATGGAAAGTCCCCAAGACAATAAAGCTGTTGCGGGGATTTCTCGGGTTAACAAACTATTATCGCAAGTTTGTTAAGAATTATGGGAGAATAGCAGCACCTCTAACAATATTATTGAAGAAAGATGCATTTTCATGGACTCCTGAAGCAACTAAGGCCTTTGAACATCTTAAAGAGGCAATGTGCCTAACACCGGTCTTAGCTATGCCAGACTTCACAAAAACCTTTATTGTGGAATGTGATGCCTCAGGAAATGGAATTGGTGCAGTTTTAATGCGGGAAGGAAGACCCATTGCTTTTGAAAGTCGTCCAATCAAAGGAAAGTATTTACAGAAACCTATTTATGAGAAGGAAATGTTAGCAATACTGCATGCACTAAAGAAATGGAGAACTTACCTAATGGGAGGACACTTCAAGGTAAAAACTGATCATGATAGTCTTAAACACTTTTTGGAACAAAGACTATCTTCAGAAGAGCAGCAAAAATGGGTCACAAAGATGTTGGGTTATGACTTTGAAATAATCTACAAAAAAGGAAAGCTTAATGTTGTTGCAGATGCACTCTCAAGAAAGAATGAAGAAGTGGAAGCATTGCTTTGTGCCATTTCTATTATCCAACCAGATTGGATAACTGAAGCAAGAGATGAATGGAAGAAGGACAAAGATGTATGGACATTCATTCAAAAGTTGCAGCAAGATCCTAGTACATCTGATACATTTAGTTGGAAAAATGATTCCTTATGGTACAAAGATCGCTTATATCTTTGTAAGAATTCCCAACTAAAACAAAAGATTCTTCTGGAATTGCACACTTCTCCTTTAGGAGGACACTCGGGATTTTTAAAAACTTACCACGGGGTGAAGAAAGAATTTTTTTGGGATGGCCTTAAATCTGATATTCAAAAGTTTGTGGCGGAATGTTTGGTTTGCCAGTAGAATAAAGTGGAGACAATTAAGACCCCGGGACTTCTACAACCTTTATCCATTCCAAGTCAACGTTGGGAGGAGATTTCAATGGATTTTATCACAGGTTTACCTAAATCCGAAGGAAAGAATGTCATCATGGTGGTAGTTGATAGACTTACCAAGTATGCACACTTTTGTGCATTATCTCATCCATTTAAAGCAAGTACAGTTGCTACTACATTTATGGACAAAATTCAAAAGTTACATGGAAGCCCAAGGGTTATTGTGAGCGACAGAGATCCCATTTTTACTGGAAATTTTTGGACGGAGTTATTTTCTTGTTTGGGTACTCAATTAGCTCATAGCTCATCGTATCATCCTCAATCTGATGGTCAAACTGAGATAGTAAATAAATGTTTGGAAGGATATCTTCGTTGTTTTGTATCTGATAAACAAACACAATGGGTCAAGTGGTTACCTCTCGCTGAATGGTGGTATAACACTTCCTTCCATACTGCAGCAAAAATGACCCCATTTATGGCACTTTATGGATATCATCTACCATCGATCACATCATATTTAAGGGAAAAGTCGAAGGTTGAAGCAGTGGAAGATCACATCGAGCATCAGTAAGAAGTTCTCCAACTCTTAAAGGATAACCTGAATTTGGCACAAAATTGAATGAAACAATAGGCAGATCAACATCGCAGCGAGAGAATTTTTGATGTAAGAGATTGGGTATTTTTACGGCTACAACCATATAAACAAATGTCCCTCAAGCAAGCTAAGAAGGATAATAAATTATCGCCAAAGTACTATGGTCCTTACAAGGTGTTGCAAAAGATTGGTACTATGGCATATAAATTGGAGCTTCCTGCTTCTTCACAAGTGCATCCAGTTTTCCATGTTTCATGCTTAAAGAAGGTTATAGGTGAAAATCTTTCAGTTCAAACAATATTGCTAGAACTTGATGAGGAAGGAAAAAATCATATTGGAACCTGAAGCGGTCACGGAAACAAGAACTCGACAGCTACGGAATCGATCAATTTCAGAGTATCTCATCAAGTGGAAGAACTTACCCACTGAAGATTCTACATGGGAGGATGAGAATTTTATACAGAAGCACCCGGAGCTACTCAAGCGTTGAGGACAATACTTTTTTGAAGGAGAGGGGCATGTTAGGTCCCTATATCACTAGTATAGTCCCTTATTATTGTTAGTGTAACCCCCTTATTGTTATTATTGTACCCTTGTAACCCCCATTTTGTTATTATTGTGCCCTTAAATTATTATTGTTAGGTCGGCTATGATTACATTGTGGCCGACTATTAGGTGGTTTTCAGAGTCCACTTAATAATGGCCCTGTTTGGTCTTCTGTTATCCCTCGATATCAAGTCTCCTTGACTGATCCATACATAAATGAGTTCTTGAATGCCTATATACAGTTTCATGGTTTCGATGTAGCACCACAGTCTCAAATTGCTCAACTCCATGCATCCATTTGCTTACGTTTTGTTTCCACTTCTATGCCTGCTCTTAATCCTAATCTCAAAAAGAGAGCTCTTAAGGAAGGAGTTATTGTTGGCCCTGGTAATGCTACTCCTCTTCAAGTGGGTTTTTCAGAATGCACTTTACCCGAAGAATGGAATAGCACCTATACTCCTCTGTCCCAGAAGTATCCTCAGTTGCAATCTTCTAAAGAACCCCAACAATTATCTATTGTTCGCCATCCTGATGGATCCTCTAGTCTTCGTTTCACTACTCCCTCACTTTCTCGTTCTCAATCTTCCCGGCATACCTCTTCTTCTTCAGGGGGAAGACACTATAATATTCATCCAAATTTTTCTGCTAAAATAAATCAGATTCCTAGAAGTATGTCTGCTCGACATACTGCTCCTCCTTCAAGAAATGTTCCCAAACACAGTCATCCACCCTCTGCAACCCATGATTTCCAGTTTTGTATCCCAAGTATATCCTATCAGACTGAAGCATCCAAACCTTCTGATCAAGAGACACAACTTTATATTCCAGAGATTAAGTCTTTCAGTCTGCCTAGAGCTCAAGGAGATCTTCCTGCAAAAATCAATGAGAGATATTTAGAGCCTGGAAATTCTAGACGAATTTTCAATAATGGCACAAAGAAAGCAGAAATTCAATGGTTGTCTATGAAGGATGTTGCAAATCCTGATCAATCTGAATCTTCCAAAATGCAGAATTATTCAAATTATCAGATTGCATGTATGTTACAGAATATGGATGATATTGCTAAAGATGTGCTTGAAGTCAAAGAACATATTAAGAGATTACATACTGGTTATAATGAAATATTGGGCATTCAAAATGAACATAGCCAGCAGTTGAATGATATTAATTCTAATATGGGAATTATCTCTAAATCTCTTGATAATCTCAGAATAGCACTCCCTACCCCTACTTCTCCTCCTCATTACAGAGAAGTAGCCTTGTCTAGTTCCAAACTTGCATTAAAATCCTCAGACTCTTCATCGCCTCCCCGAAGCATTCTTTTTAAAGGGGTAGAGGATATTGGTAAAACACAGCTAGACAGAATACAAAAAGGAATTGATTTAGCCAAAGAGAAAACAGAATTAATGAGGACTAGGCTAAATACATGTCCTTCTCTTGAAAGTTTAAGACTCCCTAAAAACTATGTGAGTCTAAAAAGTTTGATTGAAAATGGTCAACCATCTGCTCTTAAAGAGATCTTGGCTATGTCTAGAGTTACTGCTTCTCAGAGAACCCCTGGTGCACCTACTCAAGGTGAATCAAGTTCTAAAAGAAATAGAAATGAACCTTTTAACTTTCCTAATAAAGGTTCAAGGACACAAGATGAAGAAACTGCTCATGATGCATCAGCTACTAGTCCTTTTGGAAGATACTCTGAAAAGTTGCAGAATATGCAGATAAAAATGGAAAACCATTCCAACAAAGGATTTGGCAATACTTTGCTTGTCAATCTTGACTGCCTTAGTTATGAAGAAGTGATTGATGTTTTGCATAATCTTCATGCTTGGGCTCTTCAAAGAAAAGCTGAAACTAAGGGAAGTTGGACTGATATTGTTACCCAAATTGTTTGGTCTTTCACTGGTGTTGTTAATATGTGGTGGGACAAATTGTCTGATGAAGAAATGAATCACATTATAGAAAACCCAGATGATCCCTTAAAAGCTCTGTTTGATGCTTTAAAACATGAGTTTGCAGGGATAGTGCCAGAAGATTCAGCCCATCATGCAGAATTGTTTCTATCACAAAGGCTATGCAATATTGATTATTTGCCTGAATATTATTGTGTTATGCAGAAGTTATTATATCAGGCCAATGATTCACATAATGTTGCCTATTTGAGATATTATATAGCCTCACTTCCAGGAAAGATTCCAGATTTGATTAATCAATACATCAAAGAACAGAAGGTAAATCTTGAAAACTCATCTTTTGCTGCTGTCCATCAAATGGTAGTATCTGTACTACAATCAGAATGTGCATCTACTAAAGCCAAAAAGAATTTCAAGAAACAAATGCATTTTAGCACAAAAATGTGTAATAACTTCCCTGAAACTTTTGATTTTGGTTGTCATTCAAAATCCAAGAAAAAGGTCATCAAAAATAAAAGTGATTGTACATGCACAACAGACAAATATTTTCCAAGAAAGAAAAATTATTATCCTTCCAAGAGATCTTTTAAAGGAAGAAGGATAGTATTTAAGAAAAGGGCCAGACCTTCTAAGAAAGTGACTTGTTTTATTTGTGGGAAAGAAGGTCATTATGATAATGCCTGTAGAGAAAGAAAAGATAAGAAACAGATGAAAGTTATGAATATTTTCTCTACCATGCATGATCCAAAAGAGTGGGATCTTATATCTCATTCTGAAGGTGAGTATTTTGAGGTATCTAGTTCTTCTTCTGAAAACAATGACAGTGATATTTCTGATATAAGAAAACTAGATTTGAGTGATTCATCTGACTCAAATGAAACATTTATTGGTGAAATAAAAATGTTTTCTTCATCTAATAGTTTGAATGAGAAGATTGCAGCAGTCAAGGCAGAGCTGGATCAACTTGCTCCAGTACAGTTTACTGCTAGAAGAAGATTAACAGAAAAACTTGAAAATCTAGAAAAACAGTTGCCTGCTGGAAGAAGAAAAGAAAGATTCTTAGATGATGAATTCATAGAAAAAGAATTTGATTCCCTGTTCAAACCTTTACAGGTTACAGGCAATATATCAGACTTAGGAATGAACAAAATCAATTCTTTGAAAGATCAGATAAGGCATTTAGAATCTAGCATTCATCAAACTAGATATGAAATGCTTCAGTTGTTATCAAAATTGCAGAAACTTATTGCTGAATATGATGATTGCAATTCTAAATTGTCAAGTCTTTTGATCCAAGATATCCCTGTTGCCAGTAGTGATTCTCATACAGAAGATGTCAAGATTATGGGAATTGGAGATAGAATAGTAATTCCTGTCCAGATAAAGGTGCCAAAGATAAAATAATATACTCTTGATGCACAAATTGACTCTGGTGCAATGAGTAGTGTATGTAAATATGGAGCTATCCCTAGTTATTATTGGCAACCTACCAAAGTTACTTTCAGAGCTATTACAAAGTATGTAATGGAAATTAATCATATAGCTCCTGATTTTCCCATCTATTTGAATGATGTTGAAATTAGAATCACTTTGTACAGTTTTAATTCTGGTTCAGATATTTTGTTGGGTCAAGACTTCTTGAATAAACGTTTGCCTGTTACTTTTGGAAAATGAACGGTTTCTTTTACGGCAAAAGACAAAATTGTCTGCTTAAATTCCTCCAGTGATTATCAGATCAGGGTGCAGCCAACCGAACAGGATTTAATTTGTTCTAGTCTTCAGGATCTTACCAAGATCAATAAAATTGTCAAAAATGCTGAAATTCATGGACCAAAAACATTAGAAAAGATATATGCTAAAATCAAGAAAGAATGTACCGCTAGTAGACCAGATGATTTCTGGACTAGAGAAAAGTATTTTATTGCACTACCTTACAAGGAAAATTATGTTCCTAAGCCACAGAAATCCAGTGCAAATCATATGAGTCCTTTTGAGCAAGCTTTTTGTAAACAGGAAATTGCACAACTTTTAGAGCAAAAATTGATTGAACCTTGTAAAAGCCCTTGGGCTTGTCCTGCCTTTTATGTTAATAAACACAGTGAACAAAAGAGAGGAAAGAAAAGGCTTGTCATTAATTACAAGGCCCTAAATGATGCTCTACTTCCTATTAGATATCCATTGCCCAATAAGGAGCTCCTACTTGCTAAAATTGCCAAAGCTAATGTTTTTAGAAAGTTTGATTTAAAAAGTGGATTTTGGCAAATTGGTATTATTCCTGCAGATAGATACAAGACTGCTTTCACTGTTCCCCATGGACAGTATCAATGGACAGTCATGCCTTTTGGTCTGAAAAATGCTCCATCTGAATTCCAAAAGCGTATGGAAGACATTTTTGCTGGGGAGGAGTTCATTATTGTATATATTGATGATTTGCTTGTATTTAGTAAATATGTAAATACTCATAAGCAGCATTTAGAAAGATTTTATGAATTATTTTTTCAGCATGGATTAGTCTTATCAGATTCAGAAGAGAAATTCCAAATTGGCAAGATCAAGATTGATTATCTTCGTTTACACATTGAAAAGGGACATGTGAATTTACAGACCCATGTGCTAACAGATTTGCTGAAGTTTCCAGATGAGATTACAGAAGTCAGAATATTGCAGAGATTCCTTGGTTGCTTAAATTACATCAGACAATTCTATGAGAAGCAAGCAGATGATACAAAAATTCTACAAAAGAGATTGAAAAAGCAAGCCGTGAAATGGACAGATGAAATGACAAGTGATGTCAGAAGAATAAAAGAGAAAATTGCTGAATTGCCAAAATTAAAATTGCCAGAAACTGATCTTCCTTTTATTTTGGAAACTGCTGCTTCTGACCATACTTGGGCTGCTGTTTTATTACAGAAGCATGGAAAGAAAGAATTGGTCTGCGTTTATGCTTCAGGAACCTTTAATGATACAGAAAGGAAGTATCCATCTTCTCACAAAGAGATACTTGCAGTAAAGAGAGGAGTTAAGAGGTTCTATTTGTTCTTGAAAAGTGTTAAATTTCTTGTCAGAACTGATTTAAAGCATATGAAACAAATGTTGGCAAACAAGAGATTACTTGAGCAGGGCAGCACTAGAGTTCTCAGATGGGCACTATGGTTCGATGGTTTTGATTTTGATATAGTGTATAAGTCAGGAGCTGAGAACTATCTTGTAGATATGTTAACGAGGGAAGGCGCAACAGAAATCAAAGAAATCAAAATGTTCAGACCTTTGAGGTTTGATGGAGCTTCAAGTTCAAGCTCAGTACAGTCTAGTCGAGTCAGTCAGGTCATAGTGTGTAGGCAATGTCATTATGAGTATTGCTGGGATTGTCTTGTAAAGGAAGTCTGTAAATTACCATTGTGTCTTAGGAAAATAGTGTTGCAAAAATGGTTTGATTTTGAGGAAGCTCAGTGGATGTATTCTAGAGCGTTACCTTATAGAAATAGGTCTTGGAGCGCATATTATGCATTGTCTAGAGGTCCAGAACAGATTTATTATGTATTCGTCCAAAAGACAGATTGGACATGGCAAGATTATTTTACTATTCACCAAAAGGCTAGGATTCATAGGTCAGTAAGAGTCATATTTTATGCTATAGATATAAAAAGTGCTGTAAATTGGTGGAGTCCATGGTTCAAGTTGTTTCTTGTCAAATACATGCCTAGAGCTGATTGGATAGTAGCATATGATCATAAGTTAACATTGAGTACTTTGATGTGGGAATTGTATATAGCTGCACAGAATGATTATGTCATAGAATTCGAGTTTGCACACAAAGACACAGTTGTGGTACCAAATGAAGAAGATGATTCTTTCAACCTCTTTGTGAGTTTTGAGGGGAGAATCACTGTAGACGAAATTTTCAGGCCATCTCAAGTTTTCTCATTTCCTTTCGCCTGCTGTTTCAGAGAACATGATCCGCCATGGCTGTATATTCCTCATGAAGTAGTTGCTCCCGGAACAGAAGAATTGGTGGAATATTACGATGAGCATTATTATGATCAAGAGCATGACTATGAGGATCATGCCAACAATGACTGATTGTAAGGATCACTCAAATGAAATCCTTACAAATCTTTCTTTATGTACATATTTGGTTTCCGTGGGATTTTACCTTCGAAAATATCCACTGTGTAATGAGAGCCGATGTCCTAGATTCCGGCCTTTGTTTTATCTTTCGTAAAAGTTAGATTGGGTCAGATTCGGTCCCCATATGGCCTAGCCTTTAAGGGACGAGATAACAAGAGGTGGTCCCCTCTTGCCCGAATCTTAGGTAAAGTCTTACTGTTTAATTCCTTTACTCGTGATTGGAATCTTGCATGATAGCCTATCCGAGTACAGATATTTTAGATCCGGTATCTGGTAAAAGTAGTAACCGGGTGACTGGCTAAAGAGTTATAAATACTCACTCTCCCAAGTCATTTGGCATTCAGAGTTTGAGAGTTTTTGAGTCTGTGTTTTGAGTCTGAGCTTTGTTTCCCTGCTCTGCATCTGCGCGAAACCTCGCGATCTGCTTGCATCACGGCGACTAAGTCTCAAAGTTTGAGTCTCTTAAGTGACTTGGCTAGCCTGCGTATTAGTGTGCTCGGCACTAAGAAGAATCTAAAGTGGCGGGGTCATTAGATTGAGTCTGTGATTTGTAAACTCTGAGTCAGAGTCTGTAACTGGCCAGAAAGCCTCCAGTGAGCACGCTCATACTATGAGTATTACATTATGGCCCCATGGACTCCTATATATAGAGAGGAGGTTTTGTAAATTGTATCATCAAATAATTGTTCATTTATGTAATGTATTGGAGGTTGCCCCCTCGAAGTGGCTCATTTCTAAGACATTGATATCTCTTTTCTTCTCTTTTTGGAGCTGGTTACACAACATTGTAAGTTGTCCCAATTTGAGTTTATGAAACTCTTTTACGTTGTTGTCATAATAGCATTCATTCAAGTATCAATTTTTAAACTTGAATTGAAAGTCCTCCCCAGTCACCATTTTTTCATCAATGGAATGAATAATTTTTGTTTCTTCCCACCACAAGGTACCCTTACCTTGCAGTTGATAAATAGCCAACCTACCTCTTAAGTTACTTTCAGATTTGTAAACCTAAAACTACTTTATCATATTCAGAAGCCATGATTCAACATCTTCCTCTTTCTCTCCATCATAGGAGGGAGGTTTAATTTTTCAGAATTCACCTTGTAATTCCTTCTTTCATCTAGACTATTGTCTAGAGACATCATCTTCCTCAGAATTTTTTGATAAATTGACCTTTCCTTTTCTCTTCCTTCTAGAATCTTCACCTTATTGACTATTTCCAGAAGTCAATTCTCTTATTAGTCGGTCCTGCTCCTCACTAGCTAAAGATAGCCCTTCATTGTTGGCTTTTAGTTGAACCATGTCTCGTTGCATTGTATGCAACATAGCCATCAACAGAGAATTTGGATTCGGCGTGTTTTCTCACCCACCTAGATCTAACTACAACTCATCTTCTTCAGTCATAGTTTGCAGTTGTATACTTCAATACCGTTCACTCTACATGAAAATAATATTAGAAAAATTTAAATTCCAAAACTTTTATAGCAACATACATTTTTTGTGTGAGCACATAATTTTCCCAGTGTTTTAACTAATGCTCTGATACCATTTGTAATGTATATCGCTTACACACAATTTTTATTTATTTTTATAAGTATTTGTTGGAAGTTGACGACATTTTATTTCCACATTTAGATCATCGTCACAGATCGACGAGACTATGGCATGCATACTAAAATCATTAATTTATCTCCTTGAGTTTTAGTATTTAGTTTACTATTTATGAGAGTACTCTTGAGCATACCTCTCATACTACAACTAAGTCTGAGGCAACTTCTTATTGTCCTTTTGTGACAATCCCTTATTTCAAATTAAATAGCCTATCTCCTCACTTCTTTTTTATTTTTACTTCTTTTGATAATTTATATATATAAATGAGACCTCCTCACTAAATATATATATTTCATTTTATTTATATTAGAGTACCTGTTTAATGGTTAAATCCCTTATTCATTTATGTATTAATTAACATGATCCCATGTATTCTAAGGAATCTATATAGTATTCGCTAGCTTAACATTACATCCATATCCTATATACTTATATGCTATACTCGAGGCAGTACTTTCATTTACTTATTACCTCTATTGCTTTTACATTATAGTGGTTTAGTATTTCGAGTCAACCACTATTTCCCTTAAATGACTCCTATTTAACTATCACTTACTAAAATACATTAGTTAAATTATTACAGCTCAATAGGATAAGCTACCTTACATTTGGGGTTAGAATTTAACATGAAGGTGCCCACCCATTTGTTGTTTGGTTCAAGCACATAAATGGTGGCATTAAATATCAAGGTACCTCATTAAATTACCCATTCCCATTTCATGAAATTCGTGGCAACTGATGTGTAAACTTGAAGAGACAGGTAGTACCCACTCTTAATTTCTCTCCTCTCTCCGTTGCATCCCATGTGACCAGGTACTATTTATTAAAGGTGGATATCTCTAGAGTTTACGTCATGGGATTTTCTACAGGTTTTATTTGATCACATATCATTTTTTGAGACCATGTCATCGATCCAACTTTTGCCCCAGATCTGTTGCCACGTCGACGGTGGAGATATTCTAAACTTAGGCTTTTCTGAGGAGTATATTAATTTTTTTTACAATTTTTACGCTTCATTTATCATCCTCATTTTCATAGTTTACCAAAGAGGTTTCCCAGAGATGTTTTCTGCACCTCTTCTCGGTGTCATCTGAAATGTATCAATGAATTATCCCACATTTTCTCCACATAGCTTCATTAATTCACTCAGGTAATTTAACTCTCTCTCCCTCCCTTATTTACTTCAGTTTAGCTAATAAGACATTGCCATTTCGATTTGTTCTAATTACACTATAACTGACAGAATGGAGAAATTATTTCAGGGGTTCGTAGTTTTGTTAATGGTTATTTTCTAAGTGGTTATCACTCTTTTATTTTCCTACTGGGAATTATAGTTTGTTTTGGAGCAACAACTTCGACTCCAGATTGCCAAACTACTACAACATTTTTCCACCATTCTTCTTAAGGGTTTTGTGACTACTTGGTAAGGCTCTCTAACTCCGTTTCTCTTTCTGGATGAAATAGGTTCTACATTCCCGTCTGATTTTTGTTAGGTATTTTAGCTTTTAATGGCAGAAAAGTGACTTGCATACTTGACCACGTTGAATTATTGGTGAATAATCCACTGTATCACTAACTTTATTTTCTCTAGCTACACCGAGTGGGATTATTGGCCTTCTAGCATTTTTGTGTTTCTAACATTTCCCTTCGTAACATTTATGCTTCTTATTTTTAAATTCTAGTTCTCTTGTTATGAAGTTTCTCCTTGAACAATTCGTAAGGTAAATTTGACTTTTTATCTCTCTACATTACTTGTTGTTTCCTTAATATTTAGAATGATGACAATCAATTTTTTTTCTTTTATTCAATTCAGTTATTTAGTCATATGTTTTCTTTCAGTATTGGTTGAATTTCAATTCATTCATATCAACGTTTGAACTTATGACTGTAGCTAGTTAAAGGACATCAATATATGGACGGTACCAGCCCTTGAGGTTACCCTTCCATCAATATTACTCCTATAATTTCACGAGGGATTTATGGTATGGTTTCAAATCTCCTCTATCTATGTTCAGTCCACACTATGCTTATGAGGGTTTCCTCATATAACTTTAGTTTACTTCTTAGCAAACCGTTATAATCTATTCTAAGTGTGTTTTTATAACTACAGGTATGAAACTCAAGAATCCGAACGTTTCAACGTATATCATCTAACTTCTGGCATAAATTTCTTATGATTTCCAATATGTGGAAATTTCACTTCATTGCAAAGTTTCTAATATGTTCATTTGAATTGTGAAGGTACATCCATGATTCCTCCGCTGATTGTAAAATTAATTTTCCTACTTGTCGACTGTATTATATTACCAATCGTAATTTCTTACCTACTAAGGTTGGTGCCTCGTTCTAGGATGCCTCTTCTCTTTTTGTCATCTTTCCATATTTGCCTAGATTATGGAATATTTTATAAAATTATACCCCTATGAAAATATTGTATTAAGTTTTATTTTGATTTTTCAAACACCTTTAAGAATTTCTGGGCATATAGCCCCCTTCAGGACTGTAATAATTTTTCGTATAATATTACTCTATTTAATTCTTATTGTGATGACTTATATGTAGTGGTATTTGTATTCCATTCTTACCGTTTACATACCAAGCATCTACTTTAACTTGGATAAAATAAATTCTTATGTTTATTCTGCATTTAGGTATATATATTTCTCATAGCGTAAATTTAGGCTTCCATAGCCTTGTCTCATTAACAAGAGTGTAATTATAGGTAGATGTTTTATCATCTATTTTTCTCACTTATAACTTCTTAGTACATATCTTCACTTGTAATCACAGGGTTTTCATAAAAAAATCCTGTTATGAGTTCTTACTACAGCCTAAAATATAGATGTAGGATATTCCTAACTTTCGCATGGTAAATGTCAAAGTCTGTACGATGAAAACACCACTACAATAGCATTTTTATCTTTATAGACATATGTATCATATTTAGATTTATATATTTGACTTTAATGTACTATTTAGGTGCATAGAAGAGAATTTTATAAAGAATCAGTTGCTTAGTGCTTTCTCTACATTCGTATTTTAAATATAGTAATTTCCTTAAAATGAAATTTTGAATAATCTGTATTTATTTCTTCCATCTCGAGTTATGGATACATACTAAAATAATTAAACTAGGATTTATGACAGAATCAACAACTTTAATTCTATTATACATACTTTGTTTAATTCTGGTTCGCTCAAGATTTCATTTCAACATATTTAATTCTTATACATGTTTCCATTTAATGGTATCTGTACACCCTTCTCCATGATGTAAACTGTTATGGCTCAGATTTGAAATTAATTTATGTTTCCTGACCTTTTTATTTTGAGATTTTTTTCAATTAATAATAGTTTAACTATTTAAATGGAATAGAATTATTCTCGGTTAAAATCCTAACCTCAGATTTAAATCTGTCATCAGATTTATACATTTTGGAAGTTGGATTTAAATTGATTTTGTTCATACAACCATACAGATTCAAATGTTACTATAGTAACAGAATCTGTTAAATGTATGGGCTACTTATAGACATTATACTAATTGATAATTAAAATAAGTAAAATTTGCAAGTCTTATCTTCAACAATTTCACATAATTATATCTTAACTATTTCCAATTCACATATCATTTAACACATAATTGAAAATCATATAACTCAGTAAAATTCTAGTTAGGTCTTCATACCAATTTCTATGACTAGTCTCACCCAACCGTAGAGTTCTCTCTCCGTAACTCACCCCTAAGCTGTGACCTTAGCTCCTAGTGATAAACAACCCTTTGTCTATGCTAGAGAAGTTTATTTAAGTTGTGCTTTCCCAAGACAATTTCCAATTTCTACTTCCAGAAATTTTAGGATGCTTTCTTCCGGTTTTTCCTAGGCCTTCTCTCATAGAGGTACTTTAAAGCTGTCTTTTATGCTTTTCCAGCGTTTTATTCCTCTTCCAAATTACTTTTTCCTTCATTGGGGAAATTAGATGTTTATTTTCAAATCTAATTTTAGTAATATTCCTTCCAAGGATTTCTGGAAAGTGTGGGAAAGTCTCATCACCTTATCCACATTCTCATGGATTTAGGTTTCAGATATCAATTCTCAATATATTCATTGCACACATACTTTTCTATTTTATTTTTATTAACTAAAATAAAATAAATCCACATACTAGTTCTCCATTAGGGTCCGCTTCCCCTTTGGACTTATTCAATTGTTAATTAAAAAACATAGGAACTTGGGGTATTACAGAGCCAAAGAGGAACCACCTGAAGTCGGAGAATTCTTATTGTTGAAAAGGATATTGCTTAAATAAGCTAAGGAAGCTAGAGAACCAGCTCAGAGAAAGAATCTGTTCAGAACTGTATATAATTCAAATGGTAAGTGTTGCAAATTGGTAATTGATAGTGGTAATGCTAACAACCTTGTTTCTACAGAGATGGTGGAAAAATTGAAGTTGGAGAAAACAATACACCCCACTCCTTATAAAGTATCGTGGCTCCAAAAAGGCCATCAAATATTGTAACTGAACAATTCAAAGTTGAAATACAGATTGGTACTTATAAGGATGTTATTTTATGTGATGTAATGCCGACGAATGTATATCACATATATCTGGGAAGGCCCTGTTAGTTTGATCGGAAAGTCATACATTATGTCAAAGAATGTAATATTCCAAATTCGGAACAGCTCATGAATCATGTATTAAAGACGCATTTCCAGCAACATATGCAATAGAAAAATTAAATTAACTCTTGGATCCTATATATTAATCAATATACAATGTTAATCCAAGGATAGAGTTGAATCAAATCAAAATAGGTGCGCTAAACAGACCTCCCACACTAGTGTACCTGAAAATGATCAAAAACCCCAAAACTGCATTTTGCCGGAGTTGCTACATAAAGTGACTACGCAGTATTATCAGGGTTTTAAATCAGAAAACAAGAAGATAAATAGATCTACTCATATATTATACAATCATGCTCATAAACTGAGATCTAGTCTCCTTATACAAAATACAAGATAGCCCGACAAGGGTTTCTTGTCAAACACTCTGCATACAAAATGTGATATTCAACAATTCACTGAATCACCACAGAAACACTAAAGCACATGAGTGTACAAGGATGAAAATATGTCTGATATTATGTAGATCCCTCAAGGGCTTCCTCCCATGAAAGTATGAACCTCTCAATCACAAGGAAACACTACATCGGAGCCACCAAACCATGCATTGAACGCTGCCTTCAAAATAACGCATTCCCTAGCTGTAACAGTGCTGGGAATGTATGGGAAATGTGTGTTTTGATACCACAGATATGAAATCAGATATGGAGCTCTACAAACAGGTCCCTCAAGTGAAGGAAACCTTCCTCCAATGAAAAACTAGTTCAGGAATCGATATTCCAATTCCTTCCACTGCTGAAGCCAGCAACACTGCACGATCTCTGGCAAAAACTGCACTGATGAAGTTGGCTTAATCTTGGCCTAAAAACTTGATGTGCAATGATGAATGAAAACTCTCCCAATGAGGCTCCTCAAAGGGAAGAGGAGGGATTCCCGCTCGGGAACACCCTGTGCTAAACAACACTGCTACTCTCTTGAATAGTAAGACGAAGCAAAAGTCTGAGAAGACATGAAAAATAATCTAGGACATGAAGAATAATGTTTCCATCCTCTTCCTTATATAAGATATGAATTCTCTTTCCCTTGGCTCCACTCAATTAGGTCATCTATTTCCAAAGATGCATCTCCCTCCAAAATTGTATTATTCCTCCTTGGATTCCTCATCCTCCACAATTGTGTTGTTGGCTTAGTCAAAGCAGCTTGATTTTATCCCTGTTCATACTTGGAGGTGTTTTATTAGGCTAGAAAGAGTGTCTCCTTTCACACTTGGAGTGTTTTTATGCTCCTTATGATACTTATGGGCTTTTTTACCCATTTATTCACCGACTAGAGCTGCTTCTAACTCTAATGTTCCATTTATCTTTAAGGCTAAATTTTTAGAACATTACAGTCCTCCCCTCCAAAATCTTTGCTTGTCCTCAAGAAAATGTATATGGAGATAAAAATCCCTCCCCTCCTCCTCATGTGGCCTCCCATCAATATCCTCCATCACTGCATCAAGAGAATTTGCAAATAAACTGTAGTCCAATGTTTCCTCCCAAGTGTGCAAAACGAAATGGTCTACATTAATCAAAGGTTTAAAGTGTGAATAGAAAATTTCTTGCTGTCCCATTGCCTCCACAAAGTAGGGATGATGGTAATCATGGTGAATGAGTGCTTCCCCCACCCATGCTATCATCCAAATGAAGTGAGTCACCCTCCAACATGGTAACTCAAGAAAAATCTCCTCCACCTTGTGCTTCGGAAATGTAGGTGGGCTGAATAAATGAAAATGATAGGAAAGAGGGCCTATTCCACGCTGTCCTCATCTCCATTGATGATAATTATAAAGGGTATGCTGATCTTGGGCTGCTACATGATTTCCATCCAATGGCAAGAAGAAGATTGAGTCTCCAAAGACCCTTCCTCCCAATTCATGAGTCATGTCAACCCAAACCATCCCATACAATATGAATGGCGCATAATCACCACATGGTATCCAAATCAGAAAATGGCTGAAGGTTATGTGCAAGTTTGGATGATACATATGGTCTCTCTGGTGGATGTAGCGTAGTCCTTTCAACTGCTGATTCAAAGCATCAAGTGGCAATTTGTTCTTCAAATAATTTGCAGCTATGCATGTTAGCTCACCTACGATAAAATAGTAAGCTGAAATATATATCGGTTGTGTACCATCAAAGCAATACAACACTTTCCCAAAGTCATGTAGAGATGGGTTATCAATACTACAATATTTAGCCCTAAACTGACCATGAAACCCATAAATAATCTTGCTCTCATGTGGAGCAATGCAGTGTTTACATATGGTGAGAAAGTACAAATACTCAATAGAGCAATCAAGAAGCACATAAATGTATTTCTTACCATGCATCATGTGTGAGCTGAAGGTGAGGTCCATGAGTGAGTCTTCCCATGTGAATCCCCTCATAAAAATCTGCAAGAGGAGAGGGTGCATACTCCCTTTGGAAAACTCCATCAATAGAAACATGCTCTCAAGTGGCAGCACTTTGGGCCTTAGTAACAAGGCTCTTGTCACCCCATGACTTCTCCCTTTGACATTCCACATGCCAAAGCCATCCACCATCATGCTACTATGTGAGAAGATCTTCTTCTGACATGGAAGTCTCTCATGATCTTCCAATGCTGAAGGGTAGCCTCCTTGCACCATGAATGTGCCTTCCTTCTTTCTAGAAATCTCATGAAAAGTATGGGAATAATTTTTCCCATAGTATCCTAAGTGTAACCAAAACAACAAGAAATTTTGTTGCTGCCTCATCTCTCCCTCATACAAGTCATGAAGTAAGATCATGATGGTCAACTTGTATGATGCCCCATACAAACAAGCCTTCTGCTACTCTATCATACGGGTGCCATGACATGTAAATTTTTTTTTATCTCCATCCAAAGCCTTCCTTGAGTAAAATGATATCAGCAATACATGAAAGCAAGGTAGAATAAATACAAGTTGGGAAATGAAAACTGGAGAGTGAATCATAGTTCCACTCATGGAACTAGCGCAGTGCCTCCCTCGCTTGCATCAAAATAAGAGATAACAAGTGCCTTACCAGCCACTTGTTTGCTGCCACAGTCATATCATAAGATGAAAACATGAAGTTACAATATGGTGTCAATGATGCACACCAAGAAACATGTGGCTTCCCCCACAAACCATCCAAAATATAGCCAAAGTCAATGCCACAAGTAGCTACAAGCACATCATCATATAATATACAAGAAGAGATGATTCTTCTTGTTACATCATGCTGCTCAAATAAGGAAAAGAAGTACAATACAAAATATGCAGTTATACCTCCTCCATCATGTACTTGAGGTCTTGAGCTGAAATGGCTCAATTATAAATTCTCCCTTACTCCCAATGAGTAGGAAGGTGGTGGTGACATCTTCTCTATCACCATTCAGGCTATGCATCTATCCATATGCTGAAATATGTCATGCTGAATGCCCTCCCAAGTGAACTCCATCAAATGGAAATATGCATCAAATTGCATAGAAGAGAAGTCCTCATGTGTTGCATGTAATAGCTTCTCCTTGAGACTAGAAGATCTAGTCAAGAAGACCCTTCCATAGGAATAGATGACCGCATCATCCACCATGTATCTGTAATTTCCATCCGAGTCATCAATAATCATGCATGCACCAAGATCCTTGGAGTACTCCACCAAAAGCTGAGATCTCCAATAAGGATCAATCCTCCTAAGAGACAGCGCTGGTGATCTGGCATGTGAAGCTCTCCTCATGTTGTTTCCTACTACTTTGACACCCCCCATGCCAAAGTTCTTCTCCAAACTCTTCACTTCTCCAAAATGCAATAGTAGTGAATCCAAAGACATGATGTCTTCCATCAACTCCAGATCAGGTGGCCTTCCGGGTGGAATGCCTCCATGTAGTGAGACATCAATGTCAAGATTAGATTGCACGTATGATTGGGCAACCTTGTCCCTGCCCTTAATGCGCAAATCAATCTACCTCTCCCTTGCATTAGCTTTCTAAAATAGAGAAGGGTGTGTGCTTCTCATGAACTGATGCTGCTCTTCCTCCCTACCTCCTCCTTCAAGATGCAATGCTGCACAATCATGCTGCTCACTAATTGTGCTTGGACCTCCATGTATGAGATCCTAGGGAAATTCTTGTAAGGATACAAGAATCCCTCCTATTGGAGCATGTGCTCCTCTTCCCTCTGCATGAGGCATTGGATGTGCTCTAGATGTGACAACGATGTTACCCTCATCTCCCTCATTGTGTATGGCCAACATCTCAACAGTTGGATCCTCCTATGAAAAGGAGATCCCTATGCCCTCTTTTTCAAGAATATGAACTAGAGGTCTTGCTTCCAGCAATGTGTAATGCAATATGTCAGCTCCTCCCATGGTTTTCTGAAATGGCGTTTCCTCCATCACATACAAGGGTTTTTTTTTTCAAGTTTTCCTTGCTCATGTGCCTTAGGAAGTTTTTCACCAAACCTACCCATCAATGTTTCTATGAATATTGCATAAGATGAAGTGTTTGCATTCCTTAAAGAACAAGATTCAAAAATCTACCATGCATGAGCCTTACCTCTAAAATGAAGCGTTGCAACTCTGATGGCTACATCTTCCGAAATATGGTGCAGCTGCAAATAGGAATTTAACTCCTTTACCCAAGCTCCAGCTGAAAATGTAGGTGATCTAGAAAAAATATATAGAAAAAATATATATGCATATTACTGCTTGCTCTTCTCCACCTGTATCTTGCAAAACTCTTGGAAATCAGTATGATCTCTAAACCTCTCAGTTTGAGATTCATACTCCTGAAACAAATCACTAAGATTTCTCCTCTTAGTTATTCTTCCTCCTCCTATCCATATCAAGATAGATTTAGGTACTCGACTGCGCTGTGCATCATGGTGTGTAGCTGCATTCTCACACTCACCATGTGCAAATATATATTCGGCTCTAGATTCAACCTTCTTTGGAGATCCCATCTCCAATCTCATCTTCTTCAGCTCTCCTTGTAAGATCTACATAGATTTTGGAAGAAGCTTTGTAAGCTTGTCTTCCTTTCTTCCTTCACATACTAAAGCTTTCTGGCTTCTGCCCATCTCTCCTTCCTCTGATAGCTGGATCTCACATGCTGATCCAGAGATCATGCTTTGATACCACTATAATATTCCAAATTCAGGACATCTCATGAATCATGTATTAAAAACACATTTCCAGCAACATATGCAATAACATAGTGAAATGGACTCTTGGATCCTATAGAATAATCAATATACAACCTAAATCCAATAATATATTTGAAACAAATCAAACTAAGTGGGCTAAACAAACCTCCCACACTAGTGTAGCTAAAAATGATAAAAAAACCCCAAAACTGCATTTTACCGGAGTTGTTGCGTAAACTGAATGCACAGTATTATGAGGGTTTTAAATCAGAAAAAAAGAAGAAAAATATATCTACTCATATATTATATAATCATGCTCATAAACTTAGATCTAGCCTCCTTATACAAAATACAAGATAACCCGACAAGGATTTCTTGTTAAACACTCTGCATACAAAATGTGATATTCAGTAATTCACTGAATCACCATTGAAAAACTGAAGCACATGAGTGTAAAAGGCTATAAATATGTCTGATCTGATGTAGGTCCCTCAAGGGCTTCCTCGCATGAAAGGATGAACCTCTCAATCACAAGGAAACACTGCAATGGAGCCACTAAACCATGCACTGAACACTGCCTCCAAAATAACGGATTCCCTAGCTGGAACAATGTTGGGAATGTATGGGAAATGTGTGGTATGATACCACAGATATAAAATAAGCTCTTGAGATCTCCAAATAGGTCCCTCAAGTGAAGGAAACCTTCATCTAATGAGAAACTAGCTCAGCAACCGGGATTCCAATCCCTTCCATTGTTGCACCTAGCAACACTGCACAATCTCTCGCAAAAACTGTGTTGATGAAGTTGGATGACGCTTTTCCTAAAAACATGATGTGGAATGATGAATGCGAACTCTCCCAATGAGGCTCCTCAAAGGGAAGAGGATGGATTCCCCCTCGGGAACACCCTACGCTAAACAACACTGCTACTTTGCTGAATAGCAAGAGGAAGCAAAAGTCTGAGAAGACATGAAAAATAATCTAATACATGAAGAATAATGCTGCCATCCTCTTCCTTATATAATATATGAGTTTTCTTTCCATTGGACCCACTAAATTAGGTCATCTCTATCCAAATATGCATCTCCCTCTAAAATTGCATTATTCCTCCTTGGATTCCTCCTCCTCCACAACTGTGCTATTGGCTTAGTCAAAGCAGCTTGATTTTATCCCTGTTCATACTTGGAGGTGTTTTATTAGACTAGAAAGTGTGTCTCCTTTCACACTTGGAGTGTTTTTATCCTCTTTATGAGACTTATGGGCTTTTCTACCCATTCATTCACCGACAAGAGCTTCTGCTAACTATAATGTTACATTTATCTTTGAGGTTAAAATTTTCGAACATTACAAAGAAACACTTATACTCTTAAGAAAGATGGGAAAAATCATACACTGCTGCCATTGAAAGCTGAAGCTGATGAGGAAGCACCTGGAACAACGTTATGTTGATGAGTGGAAAAACCCTGTTGCAAGAAGTCGAGAAAGGCGAGGAGATGCATTTTTCCGTTGTTGGGAGACCCAAGGTAATTTTAGCTTCTACAAATTTAGAAGATTTACTTGAAGAAATTTGAAATATATTGAATGCTTTTACTGTAATATTGTGGATGAGTTTCCAAATGACTTACCGCCCATTAGGAGTATTATTCACCACATTGATCTAATCCCTGGATTAAGTTTGTCGAATAAAGTAGCCTATAGGTTAACACCGCAGGAAAATGCCAAAGTTGGAAGACAAGTGCAAGAGTTAATGGATAAGGTATTAATCATAGAAAGCTTCAGTCCATGTTCTGTACGAAAAGTAATCAGTCCAAATAAAGGAGGTGAAAGGTGCATGTGCACAGATTCTAGAGCCATAAATAAAATCACCATTAGGTATCGTTTTACTTTACCACGAATGGATGATTTAATGGATTGTTTGGGTGGATCGATTTATTTTTCCTTGATAGTTTTGAAGAGTTGGTATCATCAGAGTAGAATGAGAGAGGGGTATGAGTGGAAAACTGCATTTAAAACAAATAATGGTTTGTATGAAAGGTTAGTAATTCCTTTCGAACGAACTTATGCACCTAGTACCTTCATGAGGTTGACGAATGAAGTTTTTAAGGAATATACGGGTAAATTTGTAATTTTTTATATTGATGATATTCTAATTTTTAGTCGAAGTAAAGAGGGGCATCTAGAACACCTTAAATTAGTTCTAAAGACTTTGAAAAAACAAAAACTGCTAATAAATTTGAAGAAGTGCAGCTTTATGAAAGAATAAATAATTTATTTGGGATTTGTAGTGTCTAAGGAAGGATTTAAAATGGATCTGGAGAAAATACAAGAAATCGTGAATTGGCCAACTCCTATAAGAATATTTGAGGTAAGAAGCTTCCATGGTATTGCAAGTTTCTACCGAAAATTTATCCAAAGTTTTAGTCAGATTTGTGCACCCATTATTGAAACAATCATAGAAACTAATCAGCCATTCAAATAGATAGAAGCAGCAGATCGAAACTTTAAATTGCTAAATAAAAAAATTACTGAAAAACCAGTCTTGGCTTTGCCAAATTTTGAGAAAGTTTTCCAGGTTGAAAGTGATGCTAGTGGAATTGCGATTGGAGCAGTTTTGAGTCAATATCAGAAAGAAATAGCATACTTTAGTGAAATACGAAATGAAGCAAAGAAGAACTATTCATCTTATGACAAGGAATTTTATGTTGTTGTATAGGCTTTAATAATGCATTACAATTTATAAACAATCAGCCAAAGTTAAATCAGAAACATGCCAAATGGGTAGAATATTTGCAGAGTTTCACTTTTGTAATCAAACATATGAGTGGTAAATTGAACAAATTTGTTGATGCTTTGAGCAGGGTAAACTTAATTATGTAGGAATTACAAGTTGGTGTTGTAGGGTTCAAGTAGATAGTTGACATGTATAAATATGATGCAGAGTTTAAATAAACTTATGTACTTGTGGAAAATCTAGCAGTCCATAACAGAAGCCAGTGGTTGGATTATCTTATCCAAGGGGGATTGCTATTCAAAAGTAATAAATTATGTATTCCTAAATGTTCTACGAGGGAAAAAATAATCAAGTAAAAGCACAGTGGAGGCCTATCTAGACATTTCAGAGAAGAAAAAAACATTTTCTCAGGTAAATACCTTTTATTACTGGCTATTGTGAAACCAGCTCCAAAAATAGAAGAAAAGAGATATCAACGCCTTAGAAAAGAGCCACTTTGAGGGGGAAGCCTCCAATACATTATATGAATGAACAATATTGGGTGATACAGATGGAAAAACCTCCTTTCTATATATAGGAGTCCATGGGGCCACAATGTAATCCTAGTGGGGGCACAATGTAATCCTAGCCGACCTAAGAATAATAATGTAAGGGCACAATAATAACAATATGGGGATTATATGGGTACAACAATATCAATAAGGGGGGCTACACTAACATAATAAGGGACTACGCTATTAATATAGGGACTTATCATGCCCCTCTCCTTCAAACAAATGTTGTCCTCAATGCTTGATTATTTCTTGATGCTTCTGTATAAAATTATCATCCTCCAATGTGGAATCTTCTTCAAGAAATTTCTTCCACTTACTGAGATACTCTGAAATTTATCATACTTGTCGAGTTCTTGTTTCTGTCTCTACTTCAAAACTTCTTTCGATGTGATGTTGATCTTCCTGTAGTTTCTGCACCAAAGATAGGTTATCCTTTGAGAGTTAGAGAAATTGTTGTTTATGCTCGATGTGATATTAAACTAATTTATCATCCATATTAGCTATTATTTGATCTTTCAAACCATCCAACTTAGCCTCCATTTCTACTTTTAAACCATCTATGTAATCTTTGGTTGCTCTTCATAAGATCGAAATTTGTTGCACTTGGTACTGTAATTTTGATATCTCATAATGCAATTCTTCCTCTTCATGCATCATAGTATAGATTTTTGAGGGCTTAATGGGCATGGAATTATTTTTTGGAGGAATTATAGAACCCAATACTGATAAAAATTCTAAAATATTCCCTTGGAATGACTTCAAACTGTTTTTTCAAACAAACACTATGCAATTTTAAAAACCAAATACACACCTTTTTCTTGCTTTTGAGGAGCTCAATATTGAAACTAAATTATCTCGATGATTTCAGATCTTAAATACCTGAAATTTGGCAATGATGTATCCCTCTGAATATTTTTTCGAATGCCACGGGTCTAACCTGATTTAGACTCTTCAAGGAAAAGTTATGTCCAATATCCCACAATGACCTGAGTATGGACTGGTTCAGTAGAGCGAAATTGTAAGACTTGTCACGTGCCACTATTTCCTTCTTTGCCTATGAAATTTATAGACAGGATCTACTATCCATGTACTTGTGGCCACTTTTACAGAATCGAAATCCAATTCTCAGAGAGAGAGTTATGACCTTTTTTCCACGGTCACCTATTTGAGATTAAATTCAGGAGCCTGAAACAATCCTAAATTCCACAGATCATATCTCCGAAAATATTGCTAACAAAGATCTGAAATTTTGATAGGAGGTTCTTCAGGATTTCAGCTTCACTTTTTGAAAATTTCGTCTTCTGAAACCACATAGAAAAATATTTATAGAGAAAATTCCACAATGACCTATTTAGGTTAAATTCAGGAGCCTACAAAAAACCTCTAACTTCCACAGATCATATCTCCGACAATATTGTGAACCAAGCTATAAAATTTTGCGATGATGTTCCTCAGGATCTATGCTTTGTACTCTAAAAAATTCAGCTTTTGAACCTTCGTAGATTTTTTTTTTATAAAATTCGAAGATAACCTGTTTGGAGTAGTGAAACACTAGAATCCAAAGATCTGATACCAAATGTTGTGAAACCAGCTCTAAAAATAGAAAAGAAGAGATATCAACACCTTAGAAACAGGCCACTTCGAGGGGGAAACCTCCAATACATTACATGAATGAACAATTCTTGGATGATACACATGACAAAACCTCCTTTCTATATATAGGAGTCCATGGGGCCACAATGTAATCCTAGTGAGGCCATAATGTAATCCTAGCTTACCTAACAATAATAATGTAAGGGCATAATAATAACAATATGGGGGTTACTGGGGTACAACAATAACATTAATGGGGGCTACACTAACATAATAAGGGACTACACTGTTAATATAGGGAATTATCACTCACTAAAGATGCAAACTGATGATAAATGGTTTCTAGAAAAATGCAGGATTTGTCAACATGCTAAGTGGAAAATTCAGAATACAGGATTGTATCAGCCATTACCAATACCCAAACAACCATGGGATGCAGTTAGTATGGATTTTGTTTTGGGTTTTCCAAAAACGTAAAGAGGAAACTATTCCATTTATGTTGTTGTGGATACATTTTCTAAAATGGCTCATTTTATTACATGTAACAAAACAAGCGATGCAACCCATATTGCTAATATATTTTTTCAGAAGTTGTAAGATTACATGGATTACCAATATACATTGTGTTTGATAGGGATACCAAGTTTGTGGGAAATTTCTGGAGAACTTTGTGGAAGAAACTAGGTACAAACCTTAATTTCAGTTCGTCATATCATCCTCAAATGGATGGACAGCCTGAGGTAGTGAATAGAAATATGGGAAACATATTGAGAAGCTTGGTGTATAAAAATCTTCAACAGTGGGATTTAGCCCTTGCTTAGGCTCAATTTTCTTACAACGATACTCCAAATTGAATTATTGGTATGAATCTATTTCAAATTACTTTTGGAATGCATTGAAGAGGTGTGTATGAGCTTAGAGATCTAAGAAAACAAGAGGTAAGGAGGGCAAAGGCTGAGGAATTTCCAGAACAGATGCAGGAACAACACGAAGATGTCAAAATCAGATTGCAGGAAATTAGTAGCAAATACAAGAAAAGAGCAGTTATGAGGAGGCGAGAAAAATAATTCCAAGTGAGTGATTTGGTTATGATATATTTAAGAAAAGGAAGTTTCCCTGTTGAAACTTATAAAAAATTAAAACTGAAGAAGATAGGGTCATGTAAAATTGTAAGGAAATTTTCTTCAAATGCATATGAAGTTAAATTGCCAATAGGAATTGGAATATCACCAATCTTCAATGTTGCAGATTTGTATCTATACCGAGAACCAGAAGAATAACCACAAGGGGACTCCACAACAGAAGAAAACCTAACAGTAGATTGGGAAGAGAAGATGTCGAAAACAGGAAAGAAAGAAGTCAAAGCCATTTTAGAGAAGAGAGTTTCAAACAAAACGATGAGCCAAACCTATTATCACTATTTAGTCAAATGGAAAGGACAGCTAGTGGAAGACGCCAGTAGGATGACTGCAACAGAGCTACAGAAGTTGGTAGTAGATTCTAAAGCATTAAAAGATCAATTTTATTCCTCGAGAGTTTGATGCAGGAGCATCGGCACTTAGCCAACAATGTGATGTTTTGTTCACACGTTGTGGCTAATCCAAAATAAATAAACAATAGTAATAGTATTTTATTTTATTTTATTTTTAATATTATTTATTTATGAGAATAGTTAGTTTGTTTTGTATTTTTAATCAATTAGGAATAAAATTAGGAATTGGTTTCTCTCCCTGCGTGGATATAGAGCCAACATAGGGATAAGCAATTAAAAATAAGGAGGTATTGATTTGTTGAGAAAATTCGAGAATAAACCTATTCTAAGAGGAACAACTTCATATTTCAAGTATAAATAATAGGGAATAAGGAGGAAAACACCGAGAGTGCTAGTGTGTAAATTGCAAATGTAAAAGGAAATTAATGAAATATTCACTTCATGAACATGGTCTCCTATGAGCTGCGAAACTGGTCCAATTTTGAATAATTTTGATTATATTTAGTCTAGCGCCAGGGTTTTTGGGTGGGTCAAAGCCCTGAAAGCACTGTAAGGGGAAAAATGGTAAACCAGGTGTCTGAAAACCACATGTTACAGACCATAGGAAAGTTTAGGCTAGATTATTATAAATAGTGAAACATTTTGAATTGTAAGGTAGGGAATGAAAAGCTATTGATGCGAACTATGGTTTAAGATATTTATTCGGGTCATTCGAAAATGAGTCCCGCTGGTTGTGTGCGCGGAGATCCAGAGTCCAAATATGTGTGGACCTAGCTGCTGTGTGCGCAAGCTAGGATGGGTATTGTAAGAATGAATTGATGAATTGATGAATAAGAAAGGTTTCTTGAGAAGTGAATCTATGTGTATTGTTTGTGTGAATTATTGGTAATTATTGCATTATGTGAATTTTGTATTCAAGCTAAGAAATATCTGTGTAAGTGTGTTTGTTGTATCTATATCTGTTCTATTCTGTTTTATGAAATATTGTGATACTGTCATAGAAGTATATAATTATAGATCAAGCACACATGGATGCAAAAAGAGACCTATCGACCCTGCGCAGAAAGAGGTGATCTGGGTATCACAGGACTTGATGCAGCTCTGCTTGCCTTACCTATCCTTTCTCAGGGTGCAGAAACAAGGTTCCAGCACCCACCCATACTACTTCGGGTGAGACTTTGACCTGCACAAGCAGGCCACTGTTGAAAGGGCTAGTAGTATAAGGGTTTGATGGAAAACCTTGAACTCTGAACCTGGGTTGGGACTCCTCGAGCCAAAAAATGGTTCCATTGCTGAGACCTTGAGAATTTTGAGAAAGGGATCGGGTAATGACAAGAGAGTATTGGAAGCCTGAAAGGAAGGAAATTGAGGAGTGATTCGAAAAGCAGATCCAGGAATTTGCAGTAAAAGTAAATCGCAGCGAGAAGTTAATGACAGAAAGGTGGAAAAATAGGTACACTCTTACCAAAAGATACGAACTATTCTTTGTAACATTTGAAATTACGCTTTAGGAGTGGTAAGCTAGGCTTGTAGAATTCCAGAAGTGTTGGAAGGACGAGTGAGTCACTCAGTGGACCCCATAGCTGATCCACCAGCTAGAGAGGACTGATAATACTATCACACGCATAGTAGATCACTAGGTGGATAGTGTGCTAGGAGGATTTGTGATAGAATTTTCCATTGATCAGTTTGTCTACTACTCTCAGGTCGAACGACAATTATTTAAAGCGTTCTGGGGAAAGCTTCTGAAGACATTACCGTTGTTGATTAAGATATTACTATTTGAAAACAACATTCTGTGTATTCATACCAACTGAATGAACTCGGATCTAGAAGAGAGGGTGACACGCAGTGGTAAATACTATCGGACCAGCCTTGACGGGGGGAGATACACCTATAAATTTTTGTGAGAACCGGCTACGTGAGACCCCTTGGCTACACCACCGCCCAGGCCACACAAATGTAAGAAGTCACCCATTCCACCACCTTTGTCGGAGAGTGATATGGATGCGCATTTGAGACTACCTACCTTTAAGGGGGTAGGGGATGAGGATGTGGACTGAATTTGTTTTGTTGCAGACTCCATATGGACTGCACAAGATGTGACAGACGATACGGTGAAGAGGGTGCAGCTTCCCCTGGAATTCAAGGACAGAGAATTGGACTGGTATATGCGATACATTTCCCAGAACGAGAGTGCGCCTATTCAAGATATCAAAGATGCTTTGAAGCAACTGTTCCGGAAGCCAAAATCTTACTCTCAGTTGGCAGTAGAAGTAAATTACTTCAAGAAAGTTGCGTCTGAATCTATGTGGGTGGTTGATCAATGGTTGAAAAAATCAATCAGGGAAGGAGGGCTTGAATATGACGATAGCCTACATATGAAATGGTTCATTGCTATGCTGTTACCCCACCTGCATACGCCAATGAGTCACCAAACCTTTGAGTTGCAGGAAAAAGCTATGGAAGTCGCTATGAAATTAGAAGCTACACCCAAAGAAGATAATTCAATAGGAGTATAGCAAATTCAAGAGCAGCTTGGAGCCATGCACACGGAAATTCAGAACCTATGGAAGGAGCGAGGCAAATAAGCCCATGCAGATCTATGGTGTATACGATGTCGGGTATTTGGCCATAGGAAGGATCAGTGCCCTCTATTGGTAGATTACATGCAGGTAGGAGGACCTAGTCTGGTACGCCTAGGAGCAAGTGGGGAACCCATCCTGTCATGACTAGGCTTGAGTGGACCTACATTGTGGTGCGACAACTGCCGCGTAGCGGGGCTGCATGATACGAACCATTGCCCTCGGCTAGGTGCGTATGTCCTAGAACTAAACCAACAGTGGTGCAGGTTCTGCTGGTCGATGGGACACGATGAGCAGAATTGTTGCACTTATGACTTGATGATAGATCGTGGAAACTTGTATAGGGTACAATCAGACCCTGCATCACCAATAACGTCCACAAGCTTAAGAGGCTCTCCAGCAAGGGGCAGAGGAGGTCGGGGAGGAAGCGCAGGACAAGGATGTGGGTAGCTAATCTATTATAACTGTGAGGAACTAGGAAATTTCACCAAGGACTGCCCAAAACCCACCAGGAAATCGTGCAAATAATGTAGACAGCTGGACCATGTGGTTGAATATTGCCCAATTTTAATAGCCAAGATGTAGGAAAAATAACCCAGCCCTACGCAGAATGTGCAAAGAGTTAAAGTTGAGCTAAGAAACATAGACCCAAGCGTGAAAGTCATAACACGCAGTGGGATGGTCACCCAGGGAGCAAAGGAAGAGCCTGTCAGGGATCCTACGGCCTCTTAGGAAGGATCGAACATCAGCAAGGGACAAGAAACAATAACAACTACTGCGCAGATGCTGACACACCTCAAGATAAAGCAGGGGGTTGAGCCCTTTCTGCAGGCATGTCTGAAGCTGCTACGTAACCCACAGGGTGTAGAGAATCTTCAAGCATTAATGCGTAGCTGCGCAACTCGGCCCGATCCGATTCCCAAGACCAAGGATGTACACAAGCTATACCGATATAAAAAAAACACACCGGAAGAGAAATGCGGTTGACTGTGTAGATTGGTGACTACGAGATGGATCAAGTTATTTTATACCTTGGATCAGATGCGAATGTATTACCAAAACAAACATGGCAACAAATGGGAGAGCCTAAATTGGAATGGTCCACCATCCAGCTGCGCATGGCCAATCAACAAAATATCGTCCCTCTGGGAAGGCTACCAAAAGTCATGGTAGATATCGCAGGGATAAAATTCCTAGCTCACTTTGAAGTAATAGAAATTGTTGAGGATGCAGATCCCTACCCTGCACTCCTAGGACTAGACTGAGCCATAGATATGGGGGGTGTCATCAATCTCAAAAATCATAGCATGGTGTTTGAAAGTAATGCTATGCGCATCATAGTACAACTGGATCCTGCAGAAGGTGCACGATATACAGAGCCAACACGTGATGAGGAAGAAATATATCACATGTAAAAATTGACTACGTAGGATGAAGAATGGATTAACCCTATAGCGGAAGGAGTAATCAGTTGGGAAAATGATATCGAATGCTTCTCCAACTCTGATGGGGAACTGGGGAATTGGCAAGGCCAGTTGCAAGAGGTTTCGATGTTATGATGTCTTCGGGTCACAAGGAACTTCTTTTGCATCTCTGCCACAGCAAGAGAACTGGCCTACCTTGACGACGCAGGTGACATTGAGGAGTTTTTAAGCGAATTCGAAGCAAAATTTCCTAAGTAACCTAGGCTAGGGGCACTTCTGCTAGCCCTGCGCGGAACATGTGTGCATTTGTGGGTTACACATGGTCTGGTATGCCACACTTGGGAGGAGTGTCAGGATAAGATGATCGTGCGATTTGTAGCCCCAGCTGAAAGACAGATCTAGAGGTTCCTTGGGTCAGAGGACCCACACAGATATTTCCTGGCATGGGAAACACAATGGTGCGACAGGACCCCAAATGAACAATTTCGCCTGGTTGTCCATGACCTAGGCTTGCGTTCAACTGCGTGGTATTTAGATGCGGAGTTACACCAGTGCATGCGCAATTGGGAGAATTTGCGAGCTACATTTCTGCGAACCTTTAAGGTGAAAAATGGCACAAGGTTTTTCGACACAAATCTGCCATAAATAAATGCCCTAACCAAGGGAAAATCACGTCTGTCAAGAGTTACAGTGGCCAAGTTGCTGGAGTGGTACCTGGACGGTATTACAAAACACCTGGCACCAACTTTAATTCGAAGTATGTGAAGAGCACGCAGGCATCATCCAAAATCTATAAATCCATGGGAAAGCCCTCAGCTATGAATAACGACCATCAGACCACTACACTTTGGTGAGAAAGGAACCTTACCATTACAAAAAATGGGCGGCTGGCCATCAATATGGCAATTTATGGTGAGTTTGTTTCGGACGATCGGTGGTAAGTTTCAAGTGAGGTGTGCTCTACCGTTGGATAGTCCTGGACAATATAAGGTCAATAGGATAACTTTGCTGAGGGCTCCATATTGTCTCTGTACCCTGCCTCTATTATTCTCCTTCTTGCTTATTGGGATCTTTAACATTTTCTGGGAATCTTGTCCTGTTGTTGATATGACAGTTCCTAACCCACAAAAAGCTTCGGCACCTACTAGCTCAGCGCCTGCAGACATCGTTTTGAGAGGGTTTGGGGATGCCAATATTGATAAGAGGATTGGCCTCTGGCTCCTTGCAGGGAGAATTGACTTCGAATCCTGTGTAGAGGGGCACCACAGCTACACGACGAAAGTTCCTGACCTTTAAAAACTTGGAATAATCGCAGGCCCCAGTGGGGTGGCCTCAGACGATACCACGATCGAAGGTACATAATTGACATAGTTAACCACTAATACTGATGCAATCAAGTCGCAGCCAGTCCTGTGCATGGAAGGGATGAAGTGATATAGGGGTATGCTGCGACTTCTCCGCAGTTCCAGACTACCAACCAGCGAAAGACATATTTTTTTGCTACCTCACACTATCATGGTTGGTGACAAGGCCTACCTATAAATATACTTGGAGTAGCTACCCCGTGAGGGTTGTAGGGTTTATACACCGCTATGCTTCAATAGATCCGTAAACGTGACCGGATTGGGCAACATCAACGTGAAATACCCCTGGAAGTTTTGGCACAACGGGTTGCATTCATCATGGAAGAAACAAATATTATTAAGGAGCAGCTTACTCTGGGCACTTAGTTGGTCGAGGTGGCTATGCAGCTCTGGACAACGGTCTGGTTCAACCCCATGCTTCAGCATGCCCAGGAAGAGTTATGAAAGACATAAGTTGCTTTCGATCAAGTCGAAGCTACCTCGCCTTCCCTCATCCCTAGACAACGTCTAGCCCTCTAAAAAACCTGCAACCCCTTCATAGACACGATTGCAGATATTTGCCGCGCCAAGAATGTCGTCATAAAGTGCTTGAAAACATGGGGTGATAGTGCCTTCTAGATATCTCAGGGTGCTTATACCGCCATTGTGCACCTCCCCCCGATATTAGAGTAGGTTACCATGGCTTCGGAAGGCCCTGCCTCCCTGAAGCTTCTCAATATCAGACAACGAGCTACTGCCCAAAGTCAGGAAGTGCTCCCTCTGCTCATCATCGCTCTCGATACCTTGCATGCGCAGATAGCGACCACACCACTACAGTGACTCCGGATGAGTCACAAGATTGTGTTGGGGGAATGTTGTAACACGGTCTCCTACGAGCTGTGAAATACGTCCAATTTTGAATACTTTTGATTATATTTAGTCTAGCGCTGGGGTTTTGTGGTTGATCAAAGCCCCGAAAGCATTGTAATGTGAAAAAGGGTAAACAAGGGGTCCGAAAACCACGGATTACGGACCATAGGAAGGTTTAGGCTAGATTATTATAAATAGAGGAACATTTTGAATTGTAAGGTAGGCAATGAAGAGCTATTGATGCGAACTATGGTTTAAGATATCTGTTTGGGTTTTTGGGGAAAGGACTCCTACTGGCTGTGTGCGCGGAGATCCAGAATCCAGCTGTGTGCGAACCCTGCTGCTGTGTCCATAGGCTGGGATGGGTATTGTAAGAATGAATTGATGAATTGATGAATAAGAAAGGTTTCTTGAGAATTGAATCTATGTGTATTGTTTGTGTGAATCATTGGTAATTACTGCATTATGTGCATTCTGTATTCAAGCTGCGAAAGATGTGTGTAAGTGTGTTTGTTGTATCCGGATATGTTCTGTTATGTTTTATGAAATATTGTGATACTGTCATAGAAGTATATAATTATAGATAGAGCGCACCTGGATGAGAAAAGAGACCTATCGACCCTGCAGAGAAAGAGGTGATCTGGGTATCACACGACCAAACGCAGCTCTGCTTGCCTTACCTATCCTTTCTTAGGGTGTAGAAACCTGGTTCTAGCACCGACCCATACTACATAAGGTGAGACCTTGACCTGCGCAAGCATGTCACTTCCGAAAGGGCCATTAGTATAGGGGTTTGTTGGAAAACCTTGAACTCTGAACCTCGGTGAGGACCCCTCGAGCCAATAGGTATTATATGTTTTTTTTTTGTTAGAATCTAAAAATTATATATGTGCGTATATGAATGGATGAACACAAGAATGGTGTGTATTTGGAACAACGATAGTGGCAGAATAACCTCGGACTGCTTGGAATACAAATGAATGATGGAGTTCCCATTTACATACGTAAGTTACAGGGAATGTCAGAGTGGAGAAGCTGCAATGTTTTGGATGCAGGCGTAAAGGAAGCTCAGAGCAGATGATATTAAATGGCGTGAGCACCTCTGCAAAAGATGCGTTGGCCAATTTTCGTTTCTAGAAAGTGGTTGTAAGAGTTGAGTTATCTTGACTCCAACACATAGAAGTACTATGTCCAGCATTTGCTAGTTTGGTGCGAAGGTTCATATTGCCGCACTTCAGCAATGCAGAGAAATTCCTACAACATTTTCTCGTTGTGCTGACGTCCCACCGATAGTAACTATTTCCTTATTGATAGGGTCAATATTTGTAATGGAATGAAAATTTCATTATTGATTGCATGATGATTTGTGTGGATAGTGGGCTTAAACAAAAAGGCAACGTTTATTTAAAATAAAAACAGATTCCACATTTGCTAATGCAAAAAAATTTGATTCCCATTGTTATATATATACCAATGATCCCTTAAGGATTCCGTCAATTTTTGGAATGAAGTTTGTATAATTAAATAGAGTTGCAATAAGGATCATTGTTATATGTTTTAGCTGGTATGGAAATTACAATTGCACATTAAGTGATGAGGAATGAATCAGTTTGGAGAGTGAATCTGGGACTTAGTAAGATTGATTCATTTTTCTATACTAAATTTTAAAGTGGAAATTTTATTTTCTACATTAGCATCTCTGCTCCTAATGATTTTGTGATTTTCATAATCATATAAGCGATAACCAAAATCATTAATGCCATATCCAATAAAGGAACATTTCTTTGATTTTTCCTGAAGCTTTGTTCTATTTTCTTTATTAATATGGACAAAGGCCTCACAGCCAAAAGCCTTTAAAAAAGAGTACTTTACCTTTTTACATGTTCATGCTTCCTTTGGAATACCACCATCCAAGGAACTTGAAGGCCCTCTGTTTATTAGATAAACAATAGTATCTACAGCATCTGCCCAAAATTGTAAAGGAAATCCTGCATGTAATCTCATGCACCTTGCACACTCCATGAATTTTCTATTCATCCTTTCTGACACACCATTCTCTTGTGGTGTTGTTGGAACTATCTTCTCTCTATGAATTCCACGCTCTCAAAAACACCTATCAAACTCTTTTCTCCAATATTCACCTCCTCTGTCTGATCTGAGACACTTCAACTTCTTTCCTATCTCAATCTCAACCAAAGCTTTCAATTTCTTGAAAGTATAAAATACATTAGATTTATTTTGAATACAATAAATCCAAGTTTTTCTAGTTGCATCATCAATAAAAGTAACATAATAATGAGATCCACCAAGAGATGATACCTGATCAGGTCCCCATACATCTATATGCACAAGCTCTAATTTTTCGCTCTTCTTTTCTTTCCCAACTCTAAGAAATCTGACTCTCTTCTGTTTTCCATAAATATAATTCTCACAGAAATCCAAATCAACATTCTTCAAACCCAACAAAAAAATTCTTGAGTGAAAAATATTCATCCCCTTTTCACTCATGTGTCCGAGCCTATGGTGCCATAATGTTGCATCTGCTCATTTGGAAGTTAAAGCATTAACAAAGTTAGAAATACCATTGCATAAATATATTGTACCCACCTTTTCACCTTTTGATATTACCAGGGCTCCTTTGGTGACCTTCTGTTGAGGCCTTAGAAATCCGTGGCAACAACAAAGGGGAATAACCACCCGGTCCTGACATTAAAGCAATTCCTTTTCTGTTTGGGGTAGTGGCTACGACTATGTAATGTTCCAAATGGGGAAGAATAATCTAAGTAGGGAATATCTTAAGATATTCCACTATGGATTCACAGTAGTATGGAAATACACCAGTAATTCTAAACCAGAGATAGACTTAAGGGGGTTTTTACTGGATATTTCACCTTTAACGAGAGGGTGATATCCAGAGGCTACCTAACCTGTTTCAGACTCTGTCTATAGAAAGTTGGTGAAACACAAAAAGTATGGGAATAAAACAATACTATTGGAGTTTTCAGCCCTTTGGATCCTTATATATTCAGATCTAAATAATGGATCCAAAAGAGGAGAAAAAGCCAAACAGAAAAGGAGTGGGAAATTCTATTTTCATGAAAATATGCAATAGGCTCAAGGGAAATGCTGTATAAGAATTCCAATGCATAAATAACATAGAACAGGGCTGGTTTCTGCTAGATTAGGTTGTGTGGGACCTCCATGCTAAATTTTAGCTGAATAAAATGTGTTTAACGACGTTAAATAGATCTCCCACAAACGACACTAGCTGAAAATTTGCCAAAGGAGAGAGTTGAATTGAAAGAAAAACCCCAATTTAGAATTTTTGCAGTTTTAGCTATTAGTCACTGGAAACTAGCCATTACACTTTCATTAGTATGACAACAAGAAATTATATTGACAATGAAGTTCATTTGAATAAGTAGTAAAGTTACATGAAGCAAGAGCAAGAATTCTTCAGAGATTAAAGCAGTAATACATGTAAAAGTTGCAGAAATGACTTGACAGCATCCTATTTGAGGAGATTAAGCTTATGTAGCTTAAAACTCAGATCTGCAACTGATATATGGCTGAAACATCAGATCCATACCAGATCTGGAAACTACACAACCTTCTTTAAAAATCCCCCTTGGGGTTTTAACAAAATATTGTATAAATAAGTGTAGATCTAGCTTTTTGTATATAGAACTGCAGGAAACTTCCAAGATTTGCTGAGGATGATTCTTATTAAAATCAAGATCATATTTGAAAAATATGGAACAACAAGCTACTTTATTATTCTTCAAGGTGAGAGGCAAGCCTCAATCACCTGAGATCAATTACAAGGAGAAATCCCAATGGCAGTGAAAGAAGTACATAAAAATAATGCAGTTCACTAGGGATACTGCACAGTAGCTTGAATAAAATGTTACAGCAAATAAATATTATAGAGCTGAAGAAAAAATATGATGAAGACCCTCTTCCGATTGGTCAAAAGACACCCTCCATGAGAGGAGACTCCACAAAATGCTAGATCTTTGTAGATCTAGTTCACGACTTCCTGCAACTCATAGTAGCTGCAAAATCCTCAACAGGACCAGTGCTGCTAATAGAGGTGGAGCTTGGCCAAAATGCTGGATAGTTTAGAGATGCATCACAATCTCCTTTAAAGAGCTACTCCATGGAAGGAGGGAGGATTCCTAGATAAGGAATCCCCATTCTCTAGCTAAACAACCAAGAGAAGTAGAGTTGCTGCAACAACCTCTGTAATTCGAAATAACATCAACAACCCTTCCTTGAGCCCTCTCCTTCCTTTTTATAAAAATGGGATGTGAAAAACCCTAAACCACTTCAATTGCATTATCCCCTTTCACACTGAATTCCTCCTTCTAGAACTGCGTTGATCACCTAGGAGGTTCAATGCACCTGGATTGTCTTGTGATTTGGTCCTGTTGACCCAGTCAAATAGCTTAGCCTTGTTCATACACAAGTGCTTTTTATGCAACCAGCTTATATTTAATCCTCTTCACATTGAGCATGTATTTATTTATTTTTATCTAAGGAGTGTTTCATGTCCTCCATTAGTCTATTATTCATAAACATGAAAAATAAAACAAAATTATAATGTTCCAATTAGCTTAGCTAATTTAGGAACATTACTATCCTCCCCTCCAAAATGTTGCTTGTCCTCAAGAAACTGCAAGGATAGAACTGAAGGATGTCTCCTCCTCCTACTGTAGCATCCCCATATGATGGACTCCTCCAAATAATGAGATGTTGTGTCAACAATGGATCTCCATATTGCCCCTCCCAAGCATGCAAGTTAGCTGAATAGCTATCAACATGAAACAATCAAATACTCAAGAAGGCAATAAGGTGCTGCCTAGAGGCTGCTTTGAGGCATGGAATCTGAAGTGTATTTGGAAATAAAATCCCCCATGTGAGTTCTCCATCCTCAATCAATCATCCACCAAAAATGAGTCACCTCATGACATGGCAACTCTATGAAAATGTTCCTCCACCTTGAGCTCTTGAAAAATAGGTGGGCTGAAAATCTACACATGGTAGGCAAGATGGCCTACCCCACACTGTTCTCCTCTCCACTTGGGATAAGTGTAGAGTAAAAAATGATCTTGGGCTATAAGGATAATTCTCTCAAGTGGCATCATGGATATTAGATCTGCAAATATCCTTCCTCCAACGCTGCAAAACTAGATGGCACAAGACACTCCATATGTGAGGGATATGAGATAGTCATCACATGGCATTCCATTACATACATGGCCCACCTCCAAGAGAAACAAGTGTTTGGATATGGTGGCCACAACTTCTCCCATGTTCCCATTAGAACATGTGCTGCAGAAAATGAGGGGATCTCCTTCCCCAAAGGACACACTCATCTCATGTATCTCCTCCTCAATCATGCTCTCAATAGACATAATGACAATATCAGCAAAAAGGAAACATGAACATCTTCATAATGAGGGAAATACTAAAGGTTCTATGTGATGCAAGAGATTACCAACAGTCTCCCAAATCCTCACAGTGCAGTCTTCTCAATTGCTGCCTAAGAAGAGTATATGGAAAATTTCCTCCTATGACCTGGTTAATCATATGAATAAAGAATCCACCTGTAAGGAAAACATCTTTGCCCAAGGCCACATAATAGATGGATGTCTCCATCATGCAATTTATCCCATTGAAGTTCATGGAGCTCAATAAATATCTTTCCCTCTTGTGGAGCAATGCACTTCCAAGAGATGGTAAGATAATGCAAGCAAAATCTCTCACCATATTTTGGAAGCAATAAGATACATGGATTCATGAGTGAACCCTCAAGTGTGGTTTGGCACACTTCCATGAAGAGAAATGAACCAAGCTCTGCATGCAAATCCTCTTCTCCATGCTTGGAAACCCAAGACAAGAAGAATACATCATCTTCCTCACCTCCTCTTTGCTCACCAAGTGAATTGAATGAGAAGTGATCCTGGGAATACTCCATCAATAAATCCTAGCTCCACAGTGACAGACCTGTTGGCCTATACAACTAGGCTCCCATCACCACATACCTCCAATATTTGACATGAAAAATGTCAAAGGAATCTCCCATAATGAAGCTATATATGATAATTCCTTCCCATGAAGAAAGTCCTTCCTGAACATCTAAGGTGAAGGAGTAACCCCTTTGCACTATGATAGTGCCATCTTCTACCCCTGCAAAATCATGAAAACTGTGAGAGAAAATCTTCCCTTTCTCTCTCAAGAACATCCCAAGAAACAAAATCCTTTGCTTCTTTCTCATACTTCCATCATCCCATCCATGTAGTGACAACATGGTTCTTGACATGAAAAATGTTATGCCAACAAAATGTGCCCATACTATTTACTGCTCCATGATGCAAGTATCCTGCCACATACCCTTAGAAAGAGTGTGATGATCAAACTCTTCCAAGAGCAGCTAGTGCAGCCAAGCCTCCTGCTCCCTGGTATCAAAAATCTGCAAGTGGCTTTCTAGACTCTTGCTTTCCGTCCTTCATATTGGTACACCTCCCATGAGGGACACCATCATCCCAATTTAGATTTTTTCACTCCATGGGATCTTGAAATGCAAGCTTCTCTTCATCACCACTTTTTTACAATGCAATGCAACTCTGTTGCTCTAAATCAGCAGCATGCAAAGATGTAGATCTCCTCATATAATGTGATGAAATGAGCATAAAGAACCTTTGATCATAATTTGGTGAATAGAAGAAAAACTTCTTCCGCAGCTATGTCGCATTCCTCCATTTCTGAACATGAAGGCTACTCCTCCAAGGTTGTGACAGTGCCGATACAAGTCTCCACATTTTCAATCTCCTTGAGATCTTCTTCAATGCCCTTCATGATCTGAAAAGGGAGCAGGGACATCTTCTCACTCATCATTCTTTCAAGTGGTGGAGCCATGCTTTGGTTTTTATTTTTATAGCTCTCCTTCTTTGTGAGGATAGGAAGTGCATGGATCTTCCTCTCCTTCTTGAAACCTTTTGCAGGTATCACTGCAACTTTCTGCTTATTGAAACCCTCTAGGAGTTTAATTTTATTCCTCCTTATTTCTTCTGTCTAACCTCTTTGAAGAGGCTCTTCTTGGATCCGAAATATGATTAGGTAAAACTCATCTCCTTCAGCTTTCTGCTCTCTGGTTTTCTTCTTGCTTCTTCTGATAGCTTGATCTCACAGGCTGAGCCAAAGATCATGCTCTGATACCACTTTAATGTTCCAAATGGGGAAGAATAAGGTCAGTAGGGAATATCTTAAGATATTCCATTATGGATTCACAACAATATGGAAATACACCATCAATTATAAACCAAAGATAGACTGAAGGGGGATTTTACTGGATATGTCACTTCTAAGGAGAGGGTGAGATCTAGAGGCTACTTGGCCCGTTTCAGACTCTGTCTATAGAAAGTTGGTGAAACACAAAAAGTATGGGACTAGCACAATCCTATTGGAGTTTTCAGCCTTTGGTATCCCTATATATTTATATCTAAATAATGGATCCAAAAGAGGAGAAAAAAACCAAATAGACAAGGAGTGGGAAATTCCACTTTCAAGAAAATCTGCAATAGGCTCAAGGGAAACGATGTATAAGCATTCCAGTGCATACATAACGCAGAATAGGGCTGGTTTCCCCTATTTTAGGTTGTGTGGGACATCCATGATGACTTTTAGATCAAAAAAATGATTTTAAGGACCTTAAACAGATCTCCCACAAACAACACTAGCCGAAAATCAGCCAAAGGAGAGAGGTGAATTGAAAGAGAAACCCCACTTCATAATTTGCACAGTTTCAGCTGTTAGTCACTGGAAACCAGCCATTGCACTTGAATTTCAGTATGACAGCAATAAATTATATTGAAAATGAAGTTCCTTTGAAGAAGTAGTAAATTTACATGAAGCGAGAACAAGAATTCTTCAGAGATTAATGCAGTAATACATGTAAAAGCTGTAGAAATGACTTGACAACGTCCTGTATGAGGATATTCAGTTGATTTAGGTTAAAAATCAGATATAAAACTGATCTATGGCTAAAACATCAGATCCATACCAGATCTGGAAACTACACAACCTTCTTTACAAATCCCCCTTGGGGTTTTAACAAAATATTGCATAAATAAGTGTAGATCTAGCTTTTTATACACAGAGCTGCAGGAAAATTCCAGGATTTTCTAAAGATGATTCTTATTAAAAGAAAAATCATATCTGAACAATATCGAACAACAAGCTACTTTATAATTCTTCAAGGTGAGAGGCAAGCCTCAATCACCTGAGATTAATTACAACGAGAAATCCAAATGGCAGTGAAATCAGTACATAAAAATAATGCAGTTCACTAGGGATAATATGCAGTAGCTTTAATAGAATGTTACAGCAGATAAATATTACAAATCTGAACCAAAAATATGATGGAGACCCTCTTCCGAGTGGTCACGAGACACCCTCCTTGAGAGGAGGCTCCACAAACTGCTATATCTTTGCAGTTCTAGTTCACCACTTGCTGCAACTCATAGCAGCTACAAAACCCTCAACAGGACCAGCGCTGCTAATAGAGGTGGAGCTTGGCAAAAATGCTGGATAGTGGAGAGATGCATCACAATCTCCTCCAAAGAGCTACTCCATGGAAGGAGGGAGGATTCCTAAACAGGTAATCCCCCTTCTCTAGCTAAACAGCCAAGATAAGTAGAGTTATTGTAGAAACCTCTGAAATTCAAAATAACATCAACAAACCTTCCTTGAGCCCTCTCCTTCCTTTTTATAAAAATGGGATGTGCAAAACCCTAAACCACTTCAATTGCATTAGCCCCTTTCACACTGAATTCCTCCTTCTAGAACTGCGATGATCACCTAGGAGGTTCAATGCACCTGGAATGTTTTGTGATTTGTTCCTGTTGACCCAGTCAAATAGCTTAGCCCTGTTCATACACAAGTGCTTTTTATGAAACCATCTCATATTTACTCCTGTTCACATTGAGCATGTATTTATTTTATTTTTTATTTGAGTATTGCATGTCCTCCATTATTCTATTACTCATAAACATGAAAAATAAAACAAAATTCTAATGTTCCAATTAGCTTAGCTAATTTAGGAACATTATAGACTAGGTGTGATGGGACCAATTTCCTAGTTTTTGTTTTTAGATGACATATTAAATTTAATCTAACATGGGATATAATATCTCAATGCGATCTAGAAAGATATCTATTGAATCTGTCATTAAATCAATTCAGATTTAATAGATTTATTACCATGTAAAATGATCCTCTCGAAAAATTAATTAATCAAAAGAAAATGAAACATATATCACATTGTCTGATGACCATATATAAAATAACTAATTTCAGTCTTTATACTGTACATTAATGCAACCGATATTTCAGACATAAACAATTAATTTCATACATGATTCATGAAAGCTGTGTTCATCACTAATTTTCAGAAACAAAAATAACATACATGATATTAGTACCAGTTGCATATTACTCTTTCTATCATATCAGTGATAATAGGTCGTATTCAATCCTTCAATCAAGGATTTTCTCAAAGAATACAAAATTGCACGAGGCATTGATTAAAAAAAATGATGTTTATAACTAAATATAACTGTGTTCCATTATTTCATGAAGGCATTCACAAACTTACTTACAATTAAGCATTCTTTGCAAATCTTTTTAATAAAATTCTTGACCATTCTCTAAATGCATGAGAAGGGTTTAAATACTTAAACTAACTACAAACTAAATTAAACATTTTACAAAAAAGTAGAGGAGGTTTCAAACAACCTTACTCTAAATTGAACAATAATCTAGGAATTAAAAACTAAAAATCCTAATTTTAAGGCTTTTACATATTTTGCGGAGTATGGTCATGTAATTTGCAGATATATAGCAGTGTCTTGAGCTGAGGTGGCTGAGATATTCGTGACCGGATTTGATTTTTGAAGATGGAATTTTAAATTTTTGACTAAGACTTTTTAGCTGATTCTGTGAGAAGTAGAAGAGTCTGTTGCTGATGATAAGGTTTGATCAGAAAATTCCAAGAATTTTCTTGATCAAAATTATTAACTTTCCTGATTTATTTTTCTTGTTTTTCTGTTCTCTATGTCCATTTCAATTCTATTTCTTTTGTTAATGAAAACACATCAAACGTGTTTTCTTCAATAAGTCCTGTTTTGAACAATTGGTCACATAATAGCTGTATGACCTCATTTAATTTGTTGAATTTTTTAATTGCTGCTTTTTCTGCTCGAGAAATTTTTGTTTTCCATTCTCTAAACAATAATTCTCCATGAATCTTATCTATATGAGGTAGATTAGCTTGTTTTCCCATATCTGAATCTTTCCATTGCATATGTTCTTCAATTTGTTTTTGAAGTTTCTCACATTCAAGTTTTTGAATGGCAATTTGCTGAATCATTAATTTGTTGGAATCACAGTAAGAATCAGTCATAGCAACTTGGTGACAAATTCCTTTTGTTGCTCTTTAATCATTGTATTTAACTCAAGTTCTTATTGAATGAACTTTTTTTATTGTGATTGATTCTCATTCGGCCATGGTTCTCTCCAGTTGTATCTGTCTATCTTTAAGTTCTGTATGATGTTCAAATTTAATTTTTACAAAATCTTTATGGAACTGTTCTAAATTTGCTCTGATATGTTTTGTAGAATTGAATTTCTCTGTATCTAACATGTGTTCCAATTCCTTTATCCTTGACTCCCTCTACTTCAAAAGTGCTTTGATTTCACTTGCCTTATCTACAGTAGCTGTAGCATAAGCTCCTGCATATTGTGATAGTTTAGTCAAATTCTTAGTCGGATCCTCTGATGAATCTTTCCATAGGATGTCAACTGATTCATCTATAGATTTAAGAGTTATTTCATCTATGCTTCTTCTTTTATTTCTTTTGACTATAGCTCTATGGCTAGGACTGTAGAAGATATCCAATGATGGAATGTCTTCTATTTGCAAAATTATTTGATCTGTGGAATGGGCCAGAATAATCTCTCTGCTTTGTGTTGCTTGGATTGTTTGTAAAGGGTTGACCGTTTGAACTATCCTTTGGGATGGGTCTTGTGTTTGAAAACCTACTACTTGACCAGTAGTGACCTTTCCTTTAGAATTTTTTATTGCTTAGGAAAATTGTTCCCATTCATTTATTAGGTCTTTTCCTTCAAATGATTTATATTGATCTTCTATGATCTGACCTTTTGGAACTGTTTCTATATTTGATTCAGTGACATTGTTGTTTATTTTTCCTTGCAACTCTATATTTTGAATAATTTGTTCAATTTCTGAATTGGCTTTTGTAAACTCAGCCTCATCATCAAATTGATCGGTCTTATCATATTATTGTTGAGACTGATCAGATTCATTTTCAGAATCATCCTTTATTTCTTCATCAAGACTAACACTTGGAGTGAATTTTTCTTCTTCCGTAACTAGAAAATTCAAAGGAACATTCTTTAATCTCTTATTTCTATATTCCTGAAAAGATTCGATATCTTCTTGACTTTATTGATTGGAAACCCTCTTAATAACATCGGAAAAATCTTCGACTGCTTGAAAGAAGTCATCAAACTAATCCTTTTATTTTAAAAAATGCTTGGTCTTAATTCTTAATTTCATCATTGGGATCATACAGTCTCCCAGGCATAAATGCTAAATTTAACATCTGAATATTAGGAGCCTCTTTGTATGTATGGCCAATATTGGCTAAAGAAAAAGTACCACACTGTACAGGGAATGAAGTCCAAATAGCTTTTTTTTCATCCTTTAACTGTTTGGTGACACCATTAATAAGTTGATAAGCTATTTCTCTCCCAAAAAATCTATCTGGAACATGTGGAAGATCAGAACTTCCAAATACTCAAACATAAGTAAATTTCTCTTCAATAAACCATCAGGCTGTAGGAACAATATCTCTACTAACTTCCTTGGAGACCCTAAGGATATTTTTATCAAAAACCATTTGATACATAGGCAGCATAACTCCATAAAAGACTTTATAGAAATGCAAGTGTGATTTGGAATCCCAGAGTTCTTCATGTTAAATATGGATTGGTGTAGGGTCTGTAACGGTCCATTTCGAACCCATGATAGGAAATGTAGAAATATAACAGATGGAATCCATAACATAAGCGGACATGAAAAAGGGTGAATTTTCTTGAGGGGAAGCATTCCTTTTATTTCTATATTTAGCAATGGTTTGGCTAAATAATTAGATAAAAGGTTTGCCAAATTCAAAATGGATGAGTTGACGATTGCGTCAATTAAGGGAACCGAGTCTCTCGAGAACCTAGTACAATCAGGTCTAGCAAATAACCTACACAACATACCAGCAACAAAGAAATATGCATGAGGGATTTGTACAATGGAGTATGTACCGGATTTTTCTTGCTTTAGTTTTCGATCATTGTCCTTCCACTCATGGATGAACTTGATAGGATTTGGATGTTTAGCTTTGAAAGTTTTCACATATCTATTGTCATAATTTTGTTGCGGAGCTGGTAAATGATACACGGCTACCAAATATTTAGCTTTAAAAGAACCTATAGTCTCTCCTCTGGAATTCTTAAATACTATGTCTTCAATATTCAAATTTTCAACTTCCCACTTGATCATATTTGTCTAAGGAATAATTTTTGGTCTGATAGCTATCTTATAAATGAAGGAACATGCAACGTCGAAAAGAGTGGCATCGGAAGTGATATCAGTGCCTGTCGCAGATGTATTTGTTATCACTTTCGGCTCTTCATCCACAAATAGTTTATACATAGCGTCCCATGACGGGACACCGAAATACTTATTACTTACAGTGTCTAAGAATAGAGAAGGCATATCTATATCTTCTGAAGGCAATGCTTGAGAGATTTCTTTACCTTTCTTACTCATCTGGGACTCTCTCATTTCGATAACTGATTTTCTGATAATGAAAATGAAAGATATCATATAACAAGAATTTACAAAGACATATCAGAAATTTATTTCAAACTCACGTGAAACTCTGTCAATGTTATCAATCATCTCTTCATAATTCATTATGATTTCATAATTTAATGCTTGACATCACTTCACCTGGCTTTGAATGCAATGCTTATTAATCATTTAAAGCTCTTAAGATCTAAAATTCAATTCGATATGACATAACTTTCTTTTCACACGCTGAGATTATTAAATGTGCAAATCATAATGATTTATTATAATATTTCGTGATGGTTTCGTAAACATTGTGAAATGTGATCTTTGTAAATCGTAGATTGCAAGATTTAAAAGATATATTTAAGTCCATACTATAATTTGCGCGTGATGCGATTTGCAAAATCTAAAAATGGATGCGATGCGAAAAAGATTTATATTTTTGAGTTTATTCGCTTCGTCGGGTCCGCGGTTATCACAAGTTTTATCACTTTGTTCCTTTAAGTTTTAACTAAATCGAGTGTGATGCGAAAAAAGGAAAGTAAATATTTCTAAAGAGCGAATTTTGTTGTTCACAAATTTTATTCTTTAAGATTTATTTTTCAAAAAATAACATTTATTATGAGCGATGTGCCTTTTGGGCAGAATTTTATTTCCTAAGTGTTTTTTGAAAGTATATATTAAAAAGGATTTTCTTATTTATTTCTAAAGGGTCCCTATTTATAAAAGTAAATGGGTGGTTGTTGTATAGTACAACACCTTGCAAGTTTTGTCTGTGAAAGTTGTCACACAACCTTCACTACCTAACTACCCTGTTGAAATCATATTTTTCTTCAGATCTGGAACATATCTTACCTCCTTTAATATCCATTGGTTTCCATTCTGATGTTTTACAAGAACTTTACCCATTCCAAAAATTTTACATGGTTTATCATCTCTCAAAGGCACTTGTCCAAAATCTCCTTGAACATAGTCATGAAAATATTTCTTATCAGGTGTGACATGAAATGAGGCCCCTGATTATACCACCCAAGAATCAGTAAAATTTTCGAAAGAAAGAATCAAAGAATCTTGTCACACATCACTGGTCACATTTGCTTCATGATTGTTTTCTTTTCGTGTGTCTCATTCTTTTCTCTTCCGAGATCTATAGTCTTTCTTCAGGTGTCATTTCTTTCCAAATTTGCAGCACACTATCCCCAATATGGACTTGGATCTGCCTTTTTTTGATTGCCTGTGATATCCTGAGCTCTTTCCTCTCTCCATTTTTCTTCCCTGGGACTTTTCGCTCAAAGCATTACCCATTGTCTCACCAGATATTTTCTGTCGCATTTCCTCACTAAGGATAGCATCGGCAACATCATCAAACTTTAAAGTACTAGATCCAGAGACATAGTTACTAATGTCCATAACTAAACCATTCCATCTTTCTCGCAATGAGCATAAAAATAACAGAACCCACCCCTATAGAACTTAACTGACTGGTCACTGTATTAAAACCATTTAAATGGTTTGCAACAGATCCACCTTCTGAAATATTCATATTAAATAAATGTTTCATAAGAAATACCTTGTTTGAGGGCGATGTTTTTTCATATAGTTTTTAAAATTCCTTAATCAAACCATTTGTTGTTGTTTCCTTCGAAATATTGAAGGCTACCGATGGTGCAAGGCACAACCATACTATTCTGAGTGCCTTTCTATCGAGAATCCCAATTATTCATCTATCATAGCCATCAACATATTTTTTTTCCGCTCTGTTATGGTTCATGTAATTAGCAAGATTGACAAAAGTCCAACTGTAGGGTAACATCAAACTGCTTTGAGATTCAAGGATCTAGCCCTCTTGAATCCAGAGAGGGATCTCTCTATAAATGAGTTTAAAGATGTGATCTTTAAACCCTGAAATGTGATATTAGGCAAGTTATGAAGAGAATGAGTTTTGTTTTGTTTGTTTTGGTTGGGCAAAGACATGATGAAGATGAAGGGAGTTCAAAGTGAAGGGTGAAGATGTCTGCAAGTGAAGGAATGATTTGGCTAATAGAAAAAGGCAAAGATAGTTTTAACCCATTGGGCTATGGAGTCATAAGAGGATTTTAATTGGACAGCAAGGTTGAAGAAGGATCCATGGGGCAAGTCACTTATGTCAAAGGATCTCTTAAGGTGATTTATGGAGTGAAACAGATAGGAAGTGGAGAACAAAACAAAATGGAGAACAAAGCACAATCTAAGATCAAGTAAGTGCTTTAAAACTATCTTTCTTTCAACATGTGCTTAGAGAGACAAAACATAAAATAATTCTGTGATTAGGTAAGTACTTTTAAACTAGCCTGCATTGAAGTACTTTGAGTTTAGAGAAACAAAATATAAAAGCATTCTGAGATCAGGAAGTACTTTTAAAGTAGCCTGCTTTGAAGTAATTTCAGTTAACAAACATTCAAAAATAGTTAAAACAGCTTAAGATCAAGTGAGTACTTCGAAACCAACCTGATTTCAGCATATTCTAAAGGAAAACACTGATAATCATCATAATGAGAAATCTAGATCAGGCTAGTACTTTGAAACCAACCTGCTTTAATATACTCAGTATTAACAAAAGAAAAACATAGAAAATAAAGCTTTTAGTAAGAGTAGGGTACTACTGAGAGTAAGTCCTAGCTCTATGTTTGTTGTTCATTATCAGAGAAAATGAACAGAGTGAAAACAATAAAGAAAATAACAATTGACAGTGAGAAAGACATCACCATTGAAACAAATCAGGATCCCATAAATCAGCAGCTTGTATTTGATGTTCAAACCAGTTACAATCAACAAGCCCGGAGGGTCTCTACAACTTCAAACTTCTCATATCAGCTTATTTGTCTTCAAATTGCACACAATGCATTAGTAGCTTCAGAAAACTATTACATGCATTCAGATGTCCAGAGACCAACATTTCCTTATGTTCTACAGAGGTATTTATAGAGAAATGAAGAAGTGGGAGGATTTCCCAAGGATCAAATATCATTAATTATGTAATCATTTCCGACTCTGCTCCATAACATCTGTTCCTGCCTTTCGAGGCATAATGATCGAAAGATGTGCTTCTGGACTATTCTTAATCTTCTAAAATGGTTCTGCCAACAATCAGATATAAGATTCTTTGATTTGTATTAATTGTTCAGCTGTCTTCAGGTAAACACCTCTTGTTCAGGTAATGAATAACCTTCCTTTGATTTATGTGAGGCTGCAGGTGTCTTAAGGAGTTGGAGAGGGTTCAATTGGCCTCAGCTGATGGTAGTGGAAGCTTTCTTAGCTTGACAGATGTCTTTGTATTTCCTTAAACATCTTTAATTTACTTGAGAACTGTGTTTTAGGACTTTAATCTCCTTTTTCTGGTGTGTTTTGTCTTCGACACTGATACTCTTTGAACGGTGCTCGATTAACTGTGTTTTTTGGTGTGCAGGGCTATACAAGGGTTGAATGGCATCAATGCCTCATGAATTCATTGATAAAATGCGAATTTAAAACCTTGCAAGTGATTTTGTGGTGAATCGCAGGCGGGAGGATTGTCACCCTCGGCCTGTGAATTTTTCTTTAGCATGGTGGAAAAAACCATTTAAACCCTGCAAAAATACGAAAAACTATTAAAAAATCCTGCATATATAGGCTGACTGCTTCAGAAGGCATGTGGAGGGAGCATGGTCGTTGGATGGCATCATCCAACGGTTGAGGTTGATCGTGAGGAGTGAATGGCAAGGCAGAAGAGAAAATCAAATCAGAGCCGTCGATCGCGCAGAGATCGAAGGTCGGGAGCATAGGTGGAAAGTCAAACGGAGAGATCGGACGATGAAATTTGGGCCATCGATCTGCAGATCAGATCGACGGCGGAGATGCTATTACCACTGCGTCGTACCCTAAGTTATCGCGTGTGCATCTCCAATGAGCGATCACCGTCCAATGAGCAGCCTCGGATCGGACGGTGTACGACAATATCGTGCGGGGTCCACGTCCGATGTTTAACGCGCGATGGACGGAGGTTTGGTGAACAATGCCCATTCCACGCGTCAATCGGTGAGTGGAATCACTTCCGATCAGGGAAAAACCGCCCTGCGTGTGAAAGCGGTGCGATGGATACCGCCGGTTTCTACATAGTGACCTTGGCGGGGACCACCGAGTGGATGAAAATAGATCGTCGGATCTGTGATTTAAACAGAAGGTTGTGATACGATCGCGCGGTGAACAAGAGTGGGGACCACGGGCACGATGGGATTTGCGAGGACCATTGGATCAGTCGGGAAATCAACGGTGCGAAATGCTCCCGATGACCAAACGCGCTAAGCGCTTTTTCGGAGTAGCGCTTTGTTTCGGCACCCGAGTCACATGGGGGAAGAGGTCAAGGGGCCGGGCCGAAGGGGGCTAAGACCCATATATGTCCAAAATGTAGGTTTTTCATGGATTTCAATGGTTTTCAAGGCTAGAAATGGGCAACGATAGAGGGAAAAAGAGGAAAATAGGCTAAACAAGGGGTAAAAAAAAGGGTTAAAATGAGGTTAGTTTCTGGGTGAAGGAAGGGGAGAAAAGGGAATTTCGCAGCAGTCTTTCTCATAGAGTTTTTAGAAAAATTTATGAGTTTTGAAGGGAAACAGTAGTGAAGACTTGGATAGAGGAGATGATGTTTATCAGAGGCTTCAAGAGATAATATTTCTGCAATGAAACTGTTCCTTGAAGGCTAAACAATGTTTTGGCCACCTTTTGATAGAAATTTTTTTATAGGTGGCCAACAGTGGCTCCACTTGGGGATGGTGCCTTCTTGAAGGCATCAAGAACTTCAGACTTGCATTCTCTGGGAGGCTGATTCAGTGCTTCATCCATTAGGCTGGCTTCTTTGCTTGGATGCTCTTCTTTTTCCTGAAAACATGTTAGCAGCTATGGAAAACAATGGATCTTCATCAACAAGCTTTCTACCTACCCAATCCTATTGATCTAACATTTTTTCTTCATTTTAGAGTGCACTTGGACTGGAAAACTCTTTACAACATTTTATTTCTTTTGAAAATAGGAAATCTAATCTATTTCTACTTCTTATTTCTCCATGGACTCAGATTAAACAGTTAAATCCATATGATTCTCTACCTAATCTATTATCTGTTGGGATTAAACTGTCCAACAGATTTTATTCTCTAAATTCTACAACAAAAATTTAAAAACAGTCAAGTCAAGATTAAGTAGTTTGACTTGCTGTGATCTATGGCATAAAAAACAAGTTGCACATAGATATTTATTTTGTAGAAAAATTTAAATAAAAAATGGAAGGCTTAATATCTGACTTTGCAAAGCACTTCCTTCACCTTTCTATAGCTCTGATTGGCTGTTGATTGAGTTGTTATTTCTTTTTCTCTGGTTCAGATTTTGAGCTGATTAGATCCAGATTTACCTCTATTTTGACTCAGAATAAAACATAGTTTGGAGTCAATTCTTGATTGGAAACTTAGGTTCAGGTTTTGAGCATGTTTGAACCTTTAATTTCTAACCTAATCTATCTATTGATAAGCCAAGATTAAACAGTTTGGCAAATAAAATTCACTATCCCATCAGCAGTAAATTTAAAACTAATTAGTGAAGATTACGATGTTTGAATAACTAGGAGTGTGTTTTTCAGGATTGGCATTTGAGCTTGCACACTTTCAAATTTGTTTGTCGTTTTTGGTATGGGGCTATACCTTTTTTTTTTTTTACAATCTTCCCTCTTTTCTCTTATTTTTTATTATTTTGTATATATATATATATATTTTTCTTTGTGAGACTTGAACAAAGCAATGGTATTTACAATGAAAATGAGAGTTTTTTTTTTTTTTTCTTAAATACAACCTCATCAGTAGTAATGCTTAAGGACCCTGCCATTAACAGGATCCCCAAACAGATCTGTGCCATCTAACTCTTGCAGAAAAAAGGCATTTGGACCAATGGTGGACTGAATAATGTAAGGACCTTGCCACAAACACTCAAATTTTCCATGTTTACCCTTATCCTCTCTTCTGGAGTCCGACTTGAGTACCTTGTCTCCAATGTTGAAATCACAAGCCTTTTTTCTCTTGTCAAACAATTTCTTTATGTTCTCTTGCAGCTTCTAAGATCTATTGTAAACCTCTTCCCTTATCTGCTGGAGATGTATTTTCTGATTGATCCTCCTTATCATGCTGTCCTCTTCTGACTGTATTTCTTGGACTAAATTTATCACTAGTACACCTAGGCTGGTAGGAAACACTGCATCTGCTCCATAAACAAGCTGGTATGGGGACATTCCAATGGACTTATTTGTGGTCAACCTGTATACCCACAAAGCATGCACTAACTTGTTATGCCATGATTTTTTATTCTCTTCAAGAAGCTTCTTGATGATGGTCACCAAAATTTTATTTGATGATTCAGCTAACCCATTACCTTGAGGGTAATAAGCAGTAGAATGACCAAGTGTAATCTGATACCTGTGATAAAAATTAATCATGTTTTTGGAACCAAAAGCAGCAGCATTATCAGTAATAATCTTCCTGGGGCAACCAAATCTGGACAAGATATAGTCTTCAAGAATTTTTATAATGACAGAACATGTGGCATTTCTAGAAGGGATGACCTCTACCCACTTTGTGAAATAGTCACTGGCTGTGAGAATCCATTTTTTTTTGGGCAGATGAAGCAGGATGGATTTCTCCTATGAAATCTAGGCCCCATTGTTGAAATGGAGCTTCAACAGTGATATGTTGTAATGGTAAAGGAAGGAGTTTTCTTTTTCCCTCAAAAACTTCGCATTTGTGGCAAGTTACTATCATTTTATGGAGATATTGGAAGAGGGTGGGTCAGTAATAGCCAGCTCTGAGAATTTTATTAGCTGTGGTTTTCCAGTAGAAATGACCTCCACACTCTCCTTCATGGAATTCATGCTTGATATTCTCTGCATCAACTTTAGGGAAACATTTAAGCAATAAACCTTTAGTATTTTTCCAATATAAACATTCATTCAAAATGAAATAATTCCTAGCTTTCAACTTTAAAACCCGTGCCTTTGTTTTTTGATAAATCAGGAGGAGCATTAAGATATGTAAGTACATACAAGATATCAGTGTACCAAGGTGAGCTTTGAAACTTCTCTTCCACAGTGGGAGTAGGTAATTCTTCCTGTTCATCCAAGGAATCTACCATGTTGATGTCAAGGGCTTGTAGATTAGATTCAGCCATTAATTGAGCTAAACCCTGACCTTTAATGAGTTTGGTGGGTTTGATTTCCAAATCATACTCTAGTATTTCTGCAATCCATTTGCCCCTCTTTCCATCTGGGTCTTGTGACAAGATGTCTTTTACCACTATGTTAGGCACATAAGCAATGATGTGAGAATGTAGAATATACACCCTGAAGTCCTTTAAGGCCTTTAACAAGCATAGGCCTATTTTTCCATTATGTTATATTTCAAGGGTACATCCCTTAAAGCCTTACTAAAAAAAGCAATAGGCTGTTCCTGTCCCTCTGGGTTTTTTTGCAATAGGAAAACAGCCACAGTATGCTCTGAGGCAAAGGAAAAAATAAGGAAATCCTTTGAAAAGCCAGGGTTGATCAGGATAGGTGCCCGGGTGAGTGCATGTTTTACCAATTTGAAGGATCTTTTGGCTTCTACAATCCATTTCACTCCTACTTCTTTCTTGAGCATATTAGTCATGTTTCTAAGGAGCTCTCCTAAGTTGGGAATAAACCTCCTCAAGAAGTTAATTTTTCCAATAAAGGACTGCAATTCTTTTATGTTCCTTGGTTGGCTAATCTTTAGTATTCCCTCAACTCTCTTTGGATCTATTTTAATCCCTTCTTCTGATATGATATGGCCAAGGAGTTTACCTTCTTATAGGCCAAACACTGTCTTTTTGGGATTTAAAGATAATCCAAACCTTCTGCACTTTTTAAGGACCTTTCTTAGATGTTTCAGGTGCTCTTCATCAGCTTTGGAATAAAATTTTATGTCATCAAGGTAAATTACAATGAAGTGCCCTATCTCCTCTGAAAATGCAATTTCCATGGCCCTTTGGAAAGTGGCCCCAGTGTTCATTAACCCAAAAGGCATTTTCACATACATGAAAGTGCCCCAAGGAGTGGTGAAAGCTGTCTTGAGTTGGTCTTATGGGAGTACTAAAACTTGGTTATACCCTGAAAAACCATCTAACAGAGAAATCCTCTTTGAACCAACTACCCTTTGTAAAATGTGTTCCATTTTGGGTAAAGAGTAATTGTCCTTTAGGGAGGCTCTGTTAAGGTTTCTGAAATCAATGCACAATTTGATTTCTCCTGTCTTTTTCCTCACAGCTACAAGGTTAGAAACCCAATCTGAAAACCTCACAGGCACTATGATTCCTGCCTCATACATTTTCTTGATTTCCTTTTCTACTAGAGGCAGTTGTATTGGATTAATTCGACGTAGTTTTTTCCTAAAGGGTTTTTGGTTTTCTTTCAATGGGATCTTGTGCTGGACGATTTTTGTATCATAGGCTTTTAAGTCTTCATAGCTCCAGACAAACAAATCAACAAGCTCTTTAAATAATTCAACGAATTTCTTTTTCATGTCTGTTGGCAAGGAGCTAGCTAATTTAATCATTTTGGGCTGATCTTTGGTGCCTATGTTGCATTCCTCGACATCAGACTTGGTGTATTCTACAAGGGGTTTCTTTGCTATGTCGTTAAAATCAAACAGGTCTTCTAATGGTGCTAACCCCCAAGGTACGTTCTTGTCCTTTGACAACAATATCTCAATGTCTTTGTTTTCTGTGTCCTTGTACTCTTCAGTATGAGTTCCAAGTTTTTTAGTTAACATGTTGATTTTTACGGAACCTGATAGTTTATCTCCTTCATGGGACTCTTTGTTGAGGCAATTTTCGTTAGATTTAGAAAGTGAATAAGATAACTCAAAATCGTTCCTACCAAGTAGGAAATCCTCTATCTGCTTCTCTCCCTTGAAGACCTGCCAATATTTTTCATTATCTGGCACTGCAGGTCTATATTTTTTTTGAATGATGATCTGTTTATCACCAGGTGATTATTGATATGAACTAGCAGCGCAGGCCAGCCCGTTTGCAATTATGTTTTGACTTCTTGGGACAAACACGAGCTCATATCTTGTAAACTTGTTTAGGAAATCTATGGCATTATTTCGGTATACCCTTAGTCTAGGATGCTTAACGGCATACTCTCCGCTAAGTTGTTTGATGACTAATTCTGAGTCTCCCTGAACAATTATCTTCTTGGCTTCTAGTTCTTTCAATAGACGCAATCCTAGGATGAGAGCCTCATACTCTGCGATGTTGTTGGTGCATTTGAAATCTAGCTTGAAAGCATGGCATTCAGAGTAATTTTTCTCAGTGTTGACCAACCATACGCCAGCTCCTGCACTCTTTTTAGTGCAAGACCCGTCAAAGTTCATGACCCATAAGGGATTGTTTGTAGGGTTAACATCATTTTCATCCCTATTGCATTGTTCATCATTATGTTCTATTCTGGGATCTGCAACATGTTGTGTTGGGTCTTGTTCTTCAGGATTTTAATGGAGTTGAGTGTAAGGGGTAGTTTGTTGTTTGCCATCTTGGCTTTTTTCACTCGGGTTCGTTGTTTCAACACACTATTCAGAAGTTTCTCCCTCGTTTTCTTCCATATCTAGAACTGCCATCATTTCTAGATTAGGGGCCTCTAACTGGTCATCTGAGTTACTGTGTTCTGGCTTTGACTGCTTTGTGGATTCATTATTGTAAAAGATAAACGAATCCAGGTTAGTATGGACAAAGTAAATTGAGAATTTTCAGGCTTTTCTGAGCTACTGACCATGAATTTCATGTGTGACTCTCTGTATAGTCTTCTAAGTTGGCTAAAGACAGGGATAGTGGCATATTTCCCATCCATCTGTATGGTACCTTGCAGCTTGACACCCCATGATATTGACAGCAACATGCCATACTTAGGAGGCACATCAGCCACCACAATATCCATCACCATGCACTTGGCTGGGATTTGGGTCAAACTCACACAAAGGTCTTTCATTAGACCCATACACTTCACTCTGTTGGAATCAAAATAATATAAATCCTTGTAAGGTCTGGTTATTTCTAGTCCTAGCCTTTCCATTATCACCTTTGGCATAAGGTTGTGCGAGGCTCCAGAGTCATGCATAACATTATGCAGGATCTTGTCATGAACATTTAAACTCACATAAAAGGGAGGAACAAGTCCCTCTTGATATATATCTTCAATCTTAGGACCAAAAATGAGCTCTGGCTGGTCATCATTAAGATTGACTGTATCATTATTGTCCTCAATATTTAAAGCCTTAAAAATTTACGTCCTATATACACTCTGGGCAGCTAACTTAGTTAGGGGAACAAAGATTTTGATATTTGAAATTTCCTGCTCAAGGATGAAAGGAATTTGGCTCTTCGAAGGACTTGTCTCAGCCTTACTAGCTGCCAGTCTATCAACAACATCAGCTTGCTGATTTGTTCTATTAGTATTTGACAAAATGGTCTTAACAGGAGTACTAACTGAACTGGTAGTACTACTAATGTCTGCACTCTGTTTTTCATTGTTTGAGTGCCTTTCTCTATAATTTTATCGGAATTTACAGTCACTGTTTTATCCTTTTGTTTGAAAATTTTAGGCTTGGTTGTAGTGTTGTTTTGTGAAGATTTGTTAGAGGTTTTGGTGTTGAGAGTTTGTTGACTGGTTTTGCTTCTAAGGTCATATTCTTTTTGGGACTCTATGATGACATTTTCCATGTCTTGAAAATAACTTTCATCATCATTTCTGTTGTCATCATAAGGGGTATAAAGACCTTGTTTTCTATCATAATGTTGTGTAACCAGCTCCAAAAATAGAAGAAAAGAGATATCAACGCCTTAGAAATAAGCCACTTCGAGGGGGCAACCTCCAATACATTACATAAATGAACAATTCTTGGATGATACAAATGAACAAAACCTCCTTCTATATATAGGATTCCATGGGGCCACAATATAATCCTAGTGGGCCACAATCTAATCCTAGCCGACCTAACATTAATAATTTAAGGGCACAATAATAATAAAATGGGGGTTACAAGGGTACAATAATAACCATAAGGGGGTTACACTAACAACAATAAGGGACTATACTAGTAATATAGGGGCCTAACATGCCCCTCTCCTTCAAAAAAGTGTTGTCCTCAACACTTGAGTAGCTCTAGGTGCTTCTGCATAAAATTCTCATCCTGCCATGTAGAATCTTCAGTGGGTAAGTTCTTCCACTTGATGAGATACTCTGAAATTGATCGATTCCGTAGTTTTCGAGTTCTTATTTCCGTGACCGCTTCAGGTTCCAATATGATTTTTTCTTCCTCATCAAGTTCTGGGAATATTGTTTGAACTGGAATATTTTCACCGATAACCTTCTTTAAGCATGAAACATGGAAAATTGGATGTACTCGCGAAGAAGCAGGAAGCTCCAATTTGTATGCCATAGTACCAATCTTTTGCAACACCTTGTAAGGACCATAGTACTTTGGCGATAATTTATTATCCTTCTTTGCTTGCTTGAGGGACTTTTGTTTGTATGGTTGTAGCCGTAAAAATACCCAATCTCCTACATCAAAACTTCTCTCGCTACGATGTTGATCTGCCTGTTGTTTCATTCGATTTTGTGCCAAATTCAGGGTATCCTTTAAGAGTTGGAGAACTTCTTGCTGATGCTCGATGTGATCTTCCACTGCTTGAACCTTCGAATTTTCCCTTAAAGATGATGTGATGGATGGTGGATGATATCCATAAAGTGCCATAAATAGGGTCATTTTTGCTGCAGTATGGAAGGAAGTGTTATACCACCATTCAGCAAGAGGTAACCACTTGACCCATTGTGTTTGTTTATCAGATACAAAACAACGAAGATATCCTTCCAAACATTTATTTACTATCTCAGTTTGACCATCAAATTGAGGATGATAAGATGAGATATGAGCTAATTGAGTACCCAAGAAAGAAAATAACTCCGTCCAAAAATTTCCAGTAAAAATGGGATCTTTTTCACTCACAATAACCCTTGGGCTTCTATGTAGCTTTTGAATTCTGTCCATAAATGTAGTAGCAACTGTACTTGCCTTAAATGGATGAGATAATGCACAAAAGTGTGCATACTTGGTAAGTCTATCAACTACCACCATGATGACACTCTTTCCTTCGGACTTAGGTAAACCTGTGATAAAATCTATTGAAATCTCCTCCCAACGTTGACTTGGAATGGATAAAGGTTGTAGAAGTCCCGGGGTCTTAATTGTCTCCACTTTATTCTGCTGGCAAACCAAACATTCCGCCACAAACTTTTGAATATCAGATTTAAGGCCATCCAAAAAAATTCTTTCTTCACCCTGTGGTAAGTTTTTAAAAATCCTGAGTGTCCTCCTAAAGGAGAAGTGTGCAATTCCAGAAGAATCTTTTGTTTTAGTTGGGAATTCTTACAAAGATATAAGCGATCTTTGTACCATAAGGAATCATTTTTCCAACTAAATGTATAAGATGTACTAGGATCTTGCTTCAACTTTTGAATGAGTGTCCATACATCTTTGTCCTTCTTCCATTCATCCCTTGCTTCGGTTATCCAATCTGGTTGGATAATAGAAATGGCACAAAGCAATGCTTCCACCTCTTCATTCTTTCTTGAGAGTGCATCTGCAACCACATTAAGCTTTCTTTTTTTGTAGATTATTTCAAAGTCATAACCCAACATCTTTGTGACCCATTTTTGCTGCTCTTCTGACGATAGTCTTTGTTCCAAAAAGTGTTTAAGACTATCATGATCAGTTTTTACCTTGAAGTGTCTTCCCATTAGGTAAGTTCGCCATTTCTTTAGTGCATGTAGTATTGCTAACATTTCTTTCTCATAAATAGGTTTCTGTAAATACTTTCCTTTGATTGGACGACTTTCAAAAGCAATGGGTCTTCCTTCCTGCATTAAAACTGCACCAATTCCATTTCCTAAGGCATCACATTCGACAATAAAGGTTTTGTGAATTCTGGCGTAGCTAAGGCCGGTGCTAGGCACATAGCCTCTTTAAGCTGTTCAAAGGCCTTAGTTGCTTCAGGAGTCCATGAAAATGCATCTTTCTTCAATAATGTTGTTAGAGGTGCTGCTATTCTCCCAAAATTCTTAACAAACTTGCGATAATACCCTGTTAACCTGAGAAATCCTCGCAACTGCTTTATGGTTGTGGGGACTTTCCATTCCTTAATGGCTTTAATTTTGTTAGGGTCTACTTTAACACCCTCGTGAGATATAATATGATCCAGATATTCCACCTCTTGTACTCCAAAGAAACATTTGGATGTTTTTGCATATAATTGTTTCTCCTGCAATAGTTTGAGCACCCTGTCAACATGTTCAACATGATCCTTCCAAGACCTTTTGTAGATTAGTATATCATCAAAAAATACTAGCACAAATTTTCTAAGGAAGGGTTTGAAAATGGAATTCATCAACCCTTGAAATGTAGAAGGTGCATTAGTAAGGCAAAAAGGCATGACCAAAAATTCATAATGACCCTCATGAGTTCGAAATGCTGTTTTTGGAATATCTTCAGTCTTCATTCTAATTTGATGATATCCTGAACGAAGATTCAACTTGGTAAAATAAATTGCTCCATGTAATTCATCCAATAATTCATCAATCACAGGAATGGGAAATTTATCTTTAATGGTGAGCTTATTGAGCTCCCTATAATCCGGACACATTCGCCATGATCCATCCTTCTTGTGTCCCAATACTACAGGAGCAGAGAAAGAACTTTGACTAGGTTGAATTATACCCGCCTCTAACATTTCTGCAATCATGCGTTCAATTTCGCTCTTTTGGAAGTAAGGATATCTATAAGGCCGGATGTTTGGAGGAACACTTCCTGGAATCAAATGAATAGCATGATCATGATCACGAATAGGTGGGAGTCCTTTGGGAGTTTTAAACACCTTGGAATGATTGTCCAAGACTTGTTGGAGATCTGCAGAAATAGATGATTTTGATGTTGGAACTTCTAGTGAGCATAATTGTGCAATTACGCCTCGCTGTTCTTTCTTTAGAAGCTTTGTCATGACATTAGAGCTTATTATCCTTCCTGGCTTCCCCGCAATACCCCTTAATTCGACTTCCTTTCCTTGTGAAAAAAATTTCAAGAAAAGTTCTTGAAAATTAAAAGCTACCGTCCCCAAAGATTGTAACCATTGTACTCCTAGTACAACATCAACACCTCCCATAGGAATGGAAAGCATTGGACTAGTCAATACATATTCCCCCATGGTTAGCTTGATATTATGGCATTTTCCAGAGAAATTTATAGTTCCTCCATTTGCAACATCACTTGACATTCTGGTGCTGGGTATAGGAAACAATTTAATTCCTTGGCTACCTTACAATGAATAAAATTATGGGTGCTACCTGAATCAATCAACACTATTACCTTTTTCTTCTTGATTTGTCCTTGTACCTTGAGAGTTTGAGGAGTGGTAATTCTGCCAGTGCATTACACGATATGGTCGGATTCATTTCTTCCTCTTCTAGGGTTGGTTCCTGGTGTATATCCTCTTCTTGTTCATTTTCTTCTTCCTCTTCACAATCTATGTAAAATAATTTCTTCTCACCACACTTATGACCTTTAGTGTATTTGCTATCACAACTGTAGCAAAGCCCTTTTGCTCTTTTTTCTTCCAATTGTTGTGGTGTCAACCTTGTAGGTTGTGGAAATCTAGGTATAGCAACACTTCCTTCTTTATAGAATTGAATGGTAGGCTTCCTTGTCGCCATAACTTTACATTCAACTTTTCTTGCCAACCTGAATGCCTTCTCCAATGAATCGGGCTCCAAAACACGAACTTCATGTTGGATGTTATCCTTTAGAGTGCCTATGAAGAGATCAATCCTGTGTTCCTCTGGAATATCAGTTACCCTTATATTCAATTTTTGGAAGTCCCCAATGTGCTGCCCCACTAAACCCTTTTGTTTGAGATTTATCAATTGGCTAAAGAAGGTGTTTCTCTTTGTATCCTCATAATGTGCTATCATTTCCTCCGTAAAAATTGACCAAGTGACAATTTTTTTATGGGAGCAAAGACATCGATACCATACAAATGTATTTTGTTCTAAATGTAAAGTTGCAATGCGTACCTTTTGTGTGTTTTGCACATTATGGAGATCAAAATATTACTCCATCTGTAGTATCCATGTTACAGGATCCTTTCCATCAAACTTCCTCATATCCATCTTTGGAATATGGTGGTTCTTCCCGCCAACATTAGAATTTATGAAATCACAATTAACATTTATTTTGTTCTCATCATGAGGTTCTTCTACTATCTTTTCACCATTAGGAAACCTTTCTTGTATCAACTTTGTCAAACCTTCCATGTCTGCTTTTAGAACATTCTTCATGTTTTCCATTTTCTCATCGATCTTTGCTTCCATGTCATCCATCTTAGATTCCATGCTAGCCTCCATGCCATCAATCTTAGATTCCATGCCATCTATCTTAGATTCCATGCCTTTCTTCAAAACTTCCATGTCATTTTTTGTTGCTCTTTGCGAGAGCGAAATTTGTTGCACTTGCTCTTGTAATTTTGATATGTCATGTTGCCATTCTTCGTCTTCATGAGTCATAATAGAGCTTTCCAAAGGCTTAATGGGTGTTGAATTATTTTTAGGGGCCATTTTATAATCCAATACTGATATCTATTCTACAATATGCCCTTGCAATCAATTCAACTTGATTCTTCAAACAAGACTTATGCAATTCGGAAAAAAATACACACCTTTTACTTGCTTTTGAGGAGCTCGATATTGAAATTTTATTATATCTATGATTGCGGCTCTTCTATATCTAAACTTCAGCACTAAAGTAGCCCTATGAATTATCTTTTGAATGCCACAGGTCTGACCTGATTTGGATTCTCCAAGACAAAGCTGTGTCCAATCTCCCACAATGACCTAATTATGGACTGGTTCAGTAGAGCAAACTTGTACGACTTGCCACGTGTCACTGTTTTGTCCTTTGTCTTTGAAATTGATATCAAAGAAACTCCAGTCTGTGTTCTTGCGACCACTTTTTACGGCACTCCAATCCGATGCCCAGAGAGAGAGTTATTGAACTTTTCCCACGATCACCGCTTTGAGATGAAATTCAGGAGCGTGAAAAAGCACTACCTTGCACAGATCATATCTCCAAAAATATTGCGAAGCAAGATCTGAAATGTTTTGAAGAATTTCCCCAGGATTTCAGCTTCACACCGTACAAATTTCAGATTCCGAACCTTCGTAGAAACAAAGTTATAGCGCAAATTCCACGATGACCTGTTTAGGAGCCTGAAAAAAGACCTAACTTCCACAGATCATATCTCCAAAAATATTGCGAACCAAGCTCTGAAATCTTTAGACAATCTTCCTTTGGACTTCAGCTTCATACCCTAACAATTTTAGCTTCTGAAATGTCGTATAAAAAAATTTATATCGAAAATTCCACTATGACCTGTTTGGAGCAGCGAAACCCTAGAATCCAAAGCTCTGATACCAAATGTTGTGTAACCAGCTCCAAAAATAGAAGAAAAGAGATATCAAAGCCTTAGAAATAAGCCACTTCGAGGGGGCAACCTCCAATACATTACATAAATGAACAATTCTTGGATGATACAAATGAACAAAACCTCCTTCTATATATAGGAGTCCATGGGGCCACAATATAATCCTAGTGGGCCACAATCTAATCCTCGCCAACCTAACATTAATAATTTAAGGGCACAATAATAATAAAATGGGGGTTACAAGGGTACAATAACAACCATAAGGGGGTTACACTAACAACAATAAGGGACTATACTAGTAATATAGGGACCTAACACATAATTAATCTCAAATTCATCATTATCTACTCCCAGCATGTTGATATCATCTTCCTCTGTTATCTCATCTGTTTCCTCAACCTCAGTTATATAATTTTGATGAAAAGGAGGAGTGATCAGTTGATCATCTTCCCTAGGTATGTTTGGTGGTTGGTTCCTTCTAAAATTCTGATTTTGGTTCTGGTTTTTGTTTTGAGGATCAGTTTGGTTTTGACTTGCTTGTTCTCTCTCAAGGATGCTCATTTTCTTCATCATCTCCTCCATCATTTTTTCCATCTTTGAGTTGGAAGTAGAAGGCGCATTTTCCTCTCTAAAGGACACTCTCTTTTCAATTTTCATTCTTTCTCTCTTCTCCATCAAGTTGACTTCCAAAGAAAGAGAACCCTTTTGCATATCTTCAAGAGTTGCAAAATCTCTCTCTCTCAGCTGATAGGCCATTTCAGGGTCAAACCCTTTAGGAAACTTGTTTAATGCTGAGCCCTGTGGAGGTTTTAGTTTTGGGGAAAGTGCATTATGCACACTATTGAATCTAGTGCAATAAGCTTTCACACTTTTCCCAGTGTCTCTATGGAGGTTCTTGTAGTCAGAAAGGACTTGGAGAGGGTTTTTCTTTACTTCCCATTTGTTTAAGAATGTTTGATGGAAGGCTTGGAGATCATTAATACTATGGGGGGTTAAACTTTTGAACCATTTTCTTGCTTCTCCCCCTAAGCTCTGAGCAAATAATCTAAGCTTGACAGAATCATTATCAATTTCATTTCTGTCAAAGTAGTCATTCATCTTATCTGCATGTTGTGATGCAGTTGTAGCATTGCTAGCATCATACAATGGAGTTTTAGACTAATAGTCCTGTGGAAGATTGACTAATGGTACAGGAAGAACTAAGGGAGCATAGCATGCTTCCATGATATGTGGTGGGGGTGGATTCATGGGAAGGAAAGTGGGCTGAAGTGGGGTGGTTTGAACAGTGGATGTAGGGTGAGCAGAAATGAATGGACCAGGAATAGATTGATGAGCAAATCTTGGATGAGAGACACCTAAGTTGTGAAGAAAATGTGAATCAAGAGGTGTTGTTTCTCTGCTACCAGGATGTTCACTTGTTTCAGGAAATGAAAGTTGAGACTCAAAATCTAACTGACCTAAGTCACCAAGAGACCTAGTTCTAAATGGATTTACTAAGTCATCTTGTGATTGTTGTAGAGCCGAAAGATTTTCAGGGACTGAATTAGCTCCAAAGGGTGATCTGAAAATAGTTGATAATTTAATCCTAGGAGACCTCCTAAGGATACTTTTTGGGTTATCAATTATCTCAGGTGGATCAGGGTCAGGATAGGCTCTAGTGTGAATCTTTCTAGGAGCCAGTATGCTGTGGTTTTTAGACCTAACTAAACAAGAAAAGTATAACTAGATATGACAATCTGTAAGAGGTTTAACTGATCTTTTGCTAAGATAACTTTAATCCTAAAGCCCTCTTACTGAGGTTGAATGGTTTTATAATGATTAGATTTCTTCCCAGTGGAGTCTTTAAGGTTTGTTCAGGATTGTGGAGTCACCAAGTGGAAGTTTTTAGCTCTTTTGGAGGTAAAAGGTTTAATGGTCCACTACCATGTTTATTGAATACCAATATAAAATATTTTTAGGTTTTTTTTTTCTGAGTTTCTGTGGTTGTATGGAAAACTAAAGAGTCCATAAAAGCTGGCCAAGAAAATATGAACTCAAAAAGTCCCCAGTATGGTCGCCATTATGTTATGGTCACTGTAATTAGCAATATTGGAAAAAGTGCAACTGCAGGGGTAACATCAAACCGCTTTGAGATTCAAGGATCTATCCCTCTTTAATCCAGAGAGGGATCTCTCTATAAATGAGTTTAAATATGTGATCTTTAAAGCCCGAAATGTGATATTAGGCTAGTTACAAAGAGCATGAGTTTTGTTTTGTTTGTTTTTGTTGGGAAAAGACATGATGAAGGTGAAGGTAGTTCAAAGTGAAGGGTGAAGATGTCTGCAAGTGAAGGAATGATTTGGTTGATAGAAAAAGGCAAATATAGTTTTAACCGATTGGGCTATGGAGTCATAGGAGGATTTTAATTGGACAACAAGGTTCAAGAAGGATCCATGGGGCAAGTCACTTATGTCAAAGGATCTCTTAAGGTGATTTATGGAGTGAAACAGATAGGAAGTGGAGAACAAAACAAAATGGAGAAGAGTGCACAGTCTAAGATCAAGTAAGTGCTTTTAAACTATCTTGCTTTCAATATGTGCTTAGAGAGACAAAACATAAAAGCATTATGTGATCAGGTAAGTAATTTTAAAATATCCTGCATTGAAGAACTTTGAGTTTAGAGAAAAAAAATATAAAATTATTATGAGATCAGGTAAGTACTTTTAAACTAGCCTTCTTTGAAGTACTTTCAATTAAAAAACATTCAAAAACAGTCAAAACAGCTTAAGATCAGGTGAGTACTTCGAAACCAACCTGCTTTCAGCATATTCCAAAGGAAAACACTGATAATCATCATAATGAGAAATCTAGATTAGGCTAGTACTTTGAAACCAACCTGCTTTAATATACTCAGTATTAACAAAAGAAAAACATAGAAAATAAAGCTTTCAGTAAGAGTAGGGTACTACTGAGAGTAAGTCCTAGCTCTATGTTTGTTGTTCCTTATCAGAGAAAATGAACAGAGTGAAAACAATAAATAAAATAACAATTGACATTGAGAAACACATTGCCATTGACACAAATCAGGGTCCCATAAATCAACAGCTTGTATTTGATGTTCAAACCAGTTACAATCAGCAAGCCTGAAGGGTCTCTACAACTTCAAACTTCTCATATCAGCTTATTTGTCTTCAAATTGCACATAGTGCATCAGTAGCTTCAGAAAACTATTACATGCATTTAGATGTCCAGAGACCAACATTTTCTTATGTTCTACAGAGGTGTTTATAGAGAAATGAAGAAGTGGGAGGATTTCCCAAGGATCAAATATCATTAATTATGTAATAATTTCTGACTCTGCTCCATAACATATGTTCCTACCTTTCGAGGCATAATGATCGAAAGATGTGCTTCTGGACTATTCTTAATCTTCTAAAATGGTTCTGCCGACAATTAGAGATAAGATTCTTTGATTTGTATTAATTGTTCAGCTGTCTTCAGGTAAAAACCCTTGTTCAGGTAATGACTAAGCTTCCTTTGGTTTCTGTGAGGCTGCAGGTGTCTTAAGGAGTTGGAGAGGGTTCAATTGGCCTCGGGTGATTGTAGTGGAAGCTTTATCGGCTTGACAGATGCATTTTTATTTCCTTAGACACCTTTAATTTACTTGAGAACTGTGTTTTAGGACTTCAATCTCCTTTTTCTGGTGTGTTCTATCTTCGACACTGATAATATTTGATTGGTGCTCGATTAACTGTGTTTTCTGGTGTGCAGGGCTGTACAAGGGTCGAATTGATTCAATGCCTCATGAATTCATTGATAAAATGCGAATTTAAAACATGGCAAGTGATTTTGTGGTGAATCGTAGGCAGGAGGATCGTTACCCTCGGCCTGTGAATTTTTCTTCAGCATGGCGGAAAAAACCATTTAAACCCTGCAAAAATATGAAAAACTATTAAAAAATCTTGCATATATAGGCTGACTGCTTCAGAATCCATGTGGAGGGAGCATGGCTGTTGGATGGCATCATCCAACGGTCGAGGTTGATCATGAGAAGTGAATGGCAAGGCAGAAGAGAAAATCAAATCAGAGACGTTGATCATGCAGAGATCGACGGTCGAGAGTGCAGGTGCAAAGTCAAACAGAGAGATCAGGCAATGAAAGTTGGACCATCGATCTGCATATCAGATCGACGGCGGAGATGTTGTTACCGCTACGCCGTACCCTGAGTTATCGCATGTGCATCTGCAGCGAGTGATCACCGTCCGATGAGCAGCCTCAGATCGGATGGTGTACGTCAATATCGCGCGAGGTCCATGTCCGATGTTTAACACATGATGGATGGCGGTTTGGTGAACAGTGCCTAGGCCACGCATCAATCGATGAGTGGAATCGCTGTCAATCGGGGAAAAACCGCCCTGCGCGTGAAAGCGGTGCGATGGTTACCATTGATTTCTGCACAGTGACCATGGCGGGGACCACCGGGCGGATGAAAACAGACCGTCGGATCTGTGATTTAAACGGATGGTTGTGATGCGATCGCGCGGTGAACAAGAGTGGGGACAATGGGTGGAATGGGATTTGCGAGGACCGTCGGATCGGTCGGGAAATCAACAGTGATAAATGCTCCCGATGACCAAACACGCTAAGTGCTTTTTCGAACTAGCGCCTGGTTTCAGCGCCCGGGTCACATGGGGGAAAAGGTCAAGGGGGTGGGCCGAAGGGGGCTAAGACCCATATATGTCCAAAATGTGGGTTTTTCATGGATTTCAATGGTTTTCAAGGTTAGAAATGGGAAATGATAGAGGGAAAAAGGAGAAAATAAGCTAAACAAGGGGTAAAAAAAAAGGGTTAAAATGAGGTTAGTTTCTAGGTGAAGGAAGGGGAGAAAAGGGTATTTTGCAACAATATTTCTAATAGAATTTTTAGCAGAATTTCTGAGTTCTGAAGGGAAACAGCGGTGAAGACTTGGATAGAGGAGATGATGTTTAGCAGAGGCTTCAAGAGATAATATTTCTGGAATGAAATTGTTCCTTAAAGGCTAAAAAATGTTTTGGCCACCTTTTTATAGAAAAAAATTTATAGGTGGCCAACACGCTCAATGGTAGGTAAAGATCTTTCTGATACAGAAAATATTACATCTCTGTCTTCCATAGCAGGAATTTTTGGCTGTTAAATTTCTTGACCTTAAATTTACCATCTTCCGCCATTGCTCTCACTCGAACCAGGAACTGTTCTTTCCTCCAAGTTTATCAGCCAAATAGACCTTTGGCTCTGATACCAATTGTTAGAAAATTATATATTACAGAGCAATGAAACACATAAAATATGCGGAAAACAGAACCATAAAAAACACATAAAACCAGAGAGACACAGATATACATGGTTCACCCAGTTTGGGCTATGTCCACCTCGAACAACTAGTCCTTCCTTTCTATTATCCAACAAAATTAAGAGACACAGCCTACAAGAGATCCATTGTAATATCCTCTATTCTCTCTCACAGTCTCCCTATCTATTTCTCGGTCTGAGAATACACTGTCGTAATACAATACCCTCATACATGCGAGGGGTTTCCTTCAAACACCTTAAACTAAACACAACTTCTACCGTCAGATCATTTGCCTAATGAACGACCCAGATTGACTAGAAATTACTATACTTTTACAATGAAATTTTACATCTGTTTTTAGCTTCATAAACCATAGCCACCCACCTTGGACCCCCAGGAAGAATACAATTATGGCCGTTGTTTCCGCCCCATTAAGGTACAGGGGTCCAACATTGTGATACAAAATAAATAAGATAATCAGGGTCCACACCCATCACTTCCTATAGGAAAAATGATATAAAAATTAATGTAAAAGAGGTAGTCACTACTTGTCTTTATATTAGAATAGAATTTGTGGTTTTTTTTCTTTATGAGTTTCCACTCATATATGTTGTCTATGTTTATTATTTTTTTTGTTTTATTTTGAATTCATGATTATCTATTAACCATCTATTTATATCTCTTAATTTAAAAAAAAAGTTAATAGATAATTAAATTTGTTAAAATTGATTATTGTTAAAAAAACATAATTATTGCTTCACTCCCTCTCAATATTTTGGACCCTATTTTTTGGTGGGAGGACCCGCCCATGGTTTTGTGCATGGTTTTTCACATGGTTTTGGAGCATGATGGTTTTCAGCCCCAGGTATTTTGTAGATCCGGTCAAGGGAACTACGGTTATGTTCTAATCCAGGGTTAATGGATTGGGGTTTATGTATGCTTTGACATGTATATATATGTGTTATAACACTAAAAGGAATATAATGAAAAATAAAGTTGTTCATCCCAATTTGGGATGCAGGGTAAAATATCTATGTATATGTGATTTATGTTTTATTTTCTCGCTACTGTTTATTTTCTACTTTTAATATTCTTTTGCAGTTAATTTCTGTATAGGGTTAAAACCTACACCATCAATATCACATCAGCGGGGAAATAAATTGTAGTGAAGGCTTAAGAGGTAAACAAGAAAATTTGTGGGTGAAAAACTGCGGGCACCATAATTCAACATGGAAAAATGAAAATTAAATGTAGACAGGGCTCGGGTACTCTATTTTGATTGGATTTCATGAAAATTCCTTCGTATTTGAAGCTGTTGCTTGTCCTTTCCAACACAAAAATTTACTAAATCATGGGCTACTGCCACTCCTTATTCATGGCAGTGGTTGGGAGTAATTTCGACGCTCCCCCTTAATCACAACTGCCACCATTAGTCATTCCCAGACACTGTCTGAGATAAAAAAAACTCTTATGTCCCAATGGCTTTGTGAATATATCAGCAAATTGTTCCCTTGACCTGCAATGCTGCAAAACAATTTCACCATTGTTAACTAATTCGCTTATGAAATGGAATTTGGCATCAACATGCTTTATTCTCTTGTGGAAAGCAAAATTCTTTGACAAGGAAATTGTTGAGCTGTTATCGGAGAAAATTGTGGTTCCTTTGTCTTTCTCATGACATAAATCTCTCAACATCCTTCTCATCCAAACTGCTTGGCATGTTGCTGCTACATATTCAACTTTTGTTATTGATAATGAAACTATTGGTTGTTTCTTGGAATCCCATGAAACGGATCCCGATCCCAAATGAAAAGCATACCATGATGTTCTCTTTCTGTCATCTACACTTCTAGCCCAATCACTGTTAGTGTAACTAATAAGCTTAAAATTATCAATTTCGGAGTATAGAACACCATACTCCTTTGTTCTATTTACATACCTCAATATTCACTTGTCTGCTTGCCAATGTCTCTCCTTGGGTGTCTTCGTGAATCTGGATATCAATATTAATGCATACATTATATCAGGCTTAGTTGTAGTCAAATACATTATATTTCTAACCATGCTCTTGTACAATTTTGGATCAACATTCTTGCTGCAATCTTCCTTTCTCAAGTTCAACCTCATGACAGTTGGAGTTTTTGATGCTTTCATGTTCTACATATTGAACCTATTTAAAAATTCTACAATATACTTTTCTTTGGAAATAAAAATTCCCATCTCATTTTTCTTTACTGCTATTCCCAAAAACTATATCAACAAACTCAAGTCAGTCATTTCAAACTAAATTTTCATGACTACTTTAAAATCAGCAATGAGAGAAACACAATTTCCTCTGAAAATCAAATCATTTACATATAAAAAAACGATAAGAATTTTATTGTCATTTTATTTGATGTGGAGTGTGGGTTCACCATCACACCTGTCAAACACATTGTCTATCAGGTAAGCATCAATCCCTCTGTACCATGCTCTTAGTGCTTCCTTTAGCCCATCAAGAGCTTTCTTCAACCTACACACTTTGTGTTCTTGGCCTTATATCTCATAGCAAGGAGGCTGTTCAACATACACCTTCTCTTTCAACACTCTATTCTAGAATGCTGACTTCACATCCATTTCATAAACCTTCCACTTTTGTTGTGATGCTATTGAAAACACTTTCTGCAATGTCTACATCCTTTCAACTAGTGCAAAGGTTTCCTCATAGTCTCTTCCTTGCTGATGATTGTAGCCTTTGACAATAAGTCTTGCTTTGTGCCTTTATATATCGCAATTAATGCTTCTTTTGGTCTTATATATCCATTTCACTCCAATAAATTCTTTTCCTGCTGGGAGGTCCACTAACTCCCAAGTGTCATTGTTTTATATTTCTCATGTCCCTTCATTCATTGCTTCAATCCACTTCTCTTATTTTACTGCATCTTCAAAATGGATTGGATCATCAACATGAAAAAATAAAGAAAATAAATAATTCAGACTAGCATTACTATTTACTTCTTCTTGCTCATAAATTTCACTTAAATTTCTAAGTTTTGGTCTCCTTGTATTTGCTGAAGATGTGCTTGGAGTTGCACTTGAACTCGAGGGAGTTGTTGATCCCTATGTTGTGCTTGGAGAAGCACTTCCTTGGTTTTGCATTGCTATTATATTACTTTCTTGCAATGTGCTCTGTTGAGATTTTGTAGGTGGAGGAGCCATCATTCAGGAATTATTTTCTCCAATCCATTCCTCTTTGTCTTCACATTTACAGTCTTCTCTAAACTTCCATCGTAGGCTTCTTCTTCAACAAGATAAACATCTATGTTTATTATTACCTTCTTGGTTGATGGATTATAGATCTTGTATGCATTGGATTCATCACTGTATCCAACAAATTTACACTTATCCCCCTTGTTGTCCAACTTCTTCCTTAATTGATCTGGTACATGTGTATATGCCACGCATCCAAACACTCTCATGTGGATGACAACTTGCTTTCTTCCACTCCATGCTTCTTCTAGAACTTTTTTCATAACAGCTTTGGTTGGACACCTATTTAAAATATAAATTGCACAACTGATAGCTTTTTCCCAATACTCATTTGGCCAATGCTTTGCCTTCAACATACTTCTTACTATGTCCATGATGGTCCTATTATTTCTTTCTGCTACACCATTTTGCTGAGGTGTATACCTTATGCTAAGTTTCTTCTGTATTCCATGATCCCTACAGAAACGTCGGAAGTCTTTGGAGATATATTCTCCACCTTTGTCATTTCTCAACACTTTTATCTAGTGTCGAGTTTTCTTCTCAATAAGAGTTTTGAAGTGGTAGAATTGTTCAAACACTTCAATTTTATGTTTTAGGAAATATATCCATGTCTTCCTTGTGTAATCATCTATAAATGTCAAAACATAATGACTACCATCTAATGATGGAGTTTTCATTGGTCCACATAAATATGATTGGACAATCTCCAAGGGTGTATTTTCCCTTGTATTCTTTCCTATTGGAAATGATTATCTATGTTGTTTTCCCATTATGCAGCCTTCACATAGGCTATCTGGTTTCTCTATGAGTGGTATTCCCTTGACCATGCCTTTTCTATGCAAAAAAACCAAACCTCTTAAATGGAGATGTTCAAATCTCAAATGCCATAACCAGTTTTCGTCTTTCACTTCTTCTTGAAAGACATCTTGTGTTAGAGCTGCTACAACACCTCTATCCTCCAAGTCTGACCTAATCTTGTGAGGAAAAATTCTATTGCTTGTCATATGCACTTTTTCAATGACTTATCTACTTAGAGGTATGTCCATGATTGGGCACGCATCATTCTTAAAAAAAACATTGTAGCCCTCATGCACAAGTTGTCCAATTCCTAGAAGGCTACATTTTAGTCCAGGTACATAATAGAAATCTCACACAAACTTCTTCTCTCCCTTTTTTGTTATTATGTTTACTCTTCCTTTCCCCATGATAGAGACCTTGCTATCAATCCCCGTTGTTACTTCATATTTTACACTTTCATATAGATTGGAAAACACAACTATGTTTCCAGTCATATGGTTACTACAACCTCAATCTAAGAGCTAGATATATTCTTGTTTTTCTTGTGCTACATTACAAGTTAAAATCACATTTCCTTGGTTTTGGTTTTCTTTTGTAAAATATACACTAGTTTTACAACCCATTTCATTTTTCTTCCTTCTACATTCATTTGAATAATGGTCATACTTTTTGCAATAATGATTTTGGACTTGAGATTTATCATACCTCTATCCTTTTGCATCATTTTGGCTTGAGCCTTGGCTTTGATTCTAATTGTTCCCTCTTCCACTTGTGATTGCAGTGCTGCTTCTTCCACATCTATGTCAGATTCTTCCTCTTCCTCGGTAGTTTGATCTTCCTTGACCTCTACCTTGACCAAGATACATTTGTCTCTCGAATGAATCCTCCAATGATGAGTTTGTTGCTCTGGTCAATCTCTGCTCATGATACATTAGTGATATGTGAAGCTCATCCACTAAAAACTATGACATATCATTTGCCTCTTCTATGGCCACTACTATGACACCAAACCTTGACTGTAGAATTCTTAAAAATTTCTCCACTATTCTCATTTCTTCATGTGTCACTCCATGAGGCTTGATTTGGGTAACCAATCTAATCACATGTGTGAAGGATGAGTCTATTTTACCAGAAAATTTCGTAGAGAGAGTTTCAAAATCTCTTCTTATAATTTGAAGTTTTGATGTCTTCACTTTTGCCATGCGTTGATAGGCTATCTGGAGGGTATCCCATGCCTCATTAGACATTTTTTCTGCTGGAAGCCTTGGGAAAATACTATCATGTACTCCTTGAAAAATATAGGAGAGGGCTTTGGAGTCCTTCTTATTTTCTCTCAATAAGTCTCTTTGTTCTTGTGTCAAAGCATTATATGCTACTCATTGTAATAGCCCAATAATCATAAATCTTCTCATTGAACTGTGGTAGTTGGGGATTTGTCATGAGTTTTCCTGCTATTTCCATCTTGATTGTGTAAAAACTAAATTTGTTGTGTAAATATTTCTCACTGCTGGAGACTTTCACTTCTATAAACAATGTTACAACTTCTTCAGTAAAGACTCATTCTTTCACTAAGAGCCTAAAACTATTCTGATACTCTGTCTAAATATTGAATAAACAAACACTGAGGGATGTGTTCCCCCACAACATAGAGAATGTGCAGAGATGTGGAAATAAAAAAATTCACAGAAAGAGAGCTAGACAGAGGTGAGGAACAAACTTCTTTTTCATTCCATCACACTAAGTCATACGAAATTACATAGTCTTAATACAAATGGCCGGAGCCTGAAACTTTAATGCTTAATTAATTTTGGATCAGACATTCAAACAAAAAAATCGTCCTTCACTCTGATTTTTTTGTCTACACACGAAACAATGCTTAACGCAAAAAATTGCGGACCTGAAAACTCATGCGATTCAGTTCAGAAATCACATCACGTCGAGTCCATCACACATATGAAAATTTAACATTTAACATATGCGTGAACACAGGAAAACTTAAAATTTTTGATATGTGATGTGACATGGCACATCGCATCACAAAAAAAAATATTTAACTTGCGGGTGCTATTCGTAACACTCCTAAGCTTGCAATTCATAATATGCGCTATCCTCCTGAGCTTGAAATGTGCCCCTTTTGTGATTGCATCACGAAAAAAATGAAATAACTTGCAAGCGGCTTTAAAAGATAAACCATAAACTTTGTGAAGTGCGCATTGTGGGTGGTGGAAAATGTTAAAACATAAAACGTGTGCAGTGTGGGTTGTGGTCAGCATAAAAGGTAAGTGGAAATAGTTGTGAAGTGTGGTGAGGTTTGTGGGTTTTTCCATATTGCATCGGAGGGGAAATAATATTCGGGAGAGTGCTACGAGTTAAAACTTAAATCCTGCGTGTTGCAGTATTCGTGGAGTAAAACAGCGTAAGGTGCGAAGTACATAAAACAAATGAAATGGGAGGAATACAAAGGTTTTCTCAGTGGTTGTAAATGCAGTAAGGTATATGGTGGGTCCCACCAATATCGCATTGGTTGTTGTGAAACTAGCTCCAAAAATAGAAGAAAAGAGATATCAATGCCTTAGAAATAAGCCACTTCGAGGGGGAAACCTCCAATCCATTACATGAATGAACAATTATTGGATGATACAAATTAGAAAACCTCCTTTCTATATATAGGAGTCCATGGGGCCACAATGTAATCCTAGCCGACCTAACAATAATAATGTAAGGGTAGAATAATAAAAATATGGGCATTATAGGGGTACAACAATAACAATAAGGGGAGCTACACTAACATAATAAGGGACTACACTATTAATATAGTGACTTAACATGCCCCTCTCCTTCAAACAAGTGTTGTCCTCAATGCTTGATTATTTCTTGATGCTTCTGTATAAAACTCTCATCCTCCCATGTGGAATATTCTACAAGAAAGTTCTTCCACTTGCCGAGATACTCTGAAATTGATCATACTTGTCGAGTTCTTGTTACTGTGACTGCTTAAGAACTTCTTTTGATGTGATGTTGATCTTTCTGTTGTTTCATTAGATTCTGCACCAAAGTTAGGTTATCCTTTGAGAGTTGGAGAACTTGTTGTTGATGCTCAATGTGATATTCCACTAATTTATAATCCATATTATTTATTATTTGATCCTTCAAACCATCCATGTTGGCCTCCATTTCTACCTTTAAACCATCTATGTTATCTTCAGTTGCTCTTTGTAAGATCCAAATTTGTTGGACTTGGTATCGTAATTTTGATATCTCATACTTCAATTCTTCATCTTCATGCATCATAGTATAGATTTTTGAGGTATTAGTGGGTGTGGAATTATTTCTTTGAAGCATTATAGAACCCAACATTGATAGAAATTCTTAATTATTCCCTTGGAATCACTTCAAACTTATTTTTCAAACAAACGTTTTGCAATTTTAAAAACCAAATACACATTTTTTTTGGCATTTGAGAAGCTCGATATTGAAACTGAAAAATTTCTGTGATTTCGGATCTTCAATATCCAAAATTTGGCCATGAGGTATCCCTTTGAATCCTCTTTCGAATGCCATAGTTCTGACCTAATTTGAACTGTTCAAGACAAATTTATGTCCAATCTCCCACAACGACCTAATTATGGAATGGTTCAGTATAGTGAAATTGTACGACTTGCCACGTGTCCCTGTTTCCTCTTTCGGCTCTAAAATTGATATAGAAGAAACTAAATTCCATGTACTTCTAGCCAATTTTTACATAATTCCAATCTGATGCTCAGAGAGAGATTTATGAATATTTTTCCACAATCACCTCTTTGAGATGAAATTTGAGAGCCTGAAATTTTGCGACGATGTTCCTCAGGGTTTTTCATTCACTCTCTAAATATTTCAGCTTTTGAAACTTCGTAGAATAAAAGGTATGACAAAAATTTCGTGATGACCTTTTTAACTGAAATTCAAGAGCCTACAAAAATCCCTAACTTCCATAGATAATATCTCCAAAAATATTGCGAACCAAGATCTAAAATTTTGTGACGATGTTTTCAGGATGTCAGCTTCGTACTCTAAAAATTTAAGCTTTTGAACCTTCGTAAAAAAGACGTTATAGTGACAATGCCACAATGACCTATTTTGAGTAGCGAAATCCTAGAATCCAAAACTCTGATACAAAATGTTGTGAAACCAACTCCAAAAATAGAAGAAAAGAGATATGAATGCCTTCGAAATAAGCCACTTCGAGGGGGAAACCTACGATACATTACATGAATGAAAAATTCTTGGATGATACAAATGAGGAAGCCTCCTTTCTATATATATGATTCCATGGGGCCAGACTAGTGTAGCAAGTTAGAACTAAAAATGAAAAATAACAAATTGTTATTTTCAATAGAGACCCGCGTAAAAAAAAATGAAAAAATAGAATTAATAAATGCCAATGGGGAAGCTGCTATGGGATATGGAGAAATCTAAGTTTATGATAGCTCTCAAAATGAAACAGATGCTAGGTGAGCAACTACTTACCCCGCTACTTGCTTTGATGTTCCTGGCTTTTTTTGCTGAGTTTATAAACAGTTCCCAGGTGAGGTACTACTTACCCCGCTACTTGCTTCGATGTTTCTAGATTTTTTTGCTGAGTTTTATTTGGTGACCAGTATCTATGAAGAGGCATCAACATAATTATCAGATCTACTTCATAAATTTCTTAAAACTAAATTGCTTAAAACAAGGCCTAATGAAGTTGATGTTGTACATGATGAGCCCATATAGGAGAATGACATCAATGCGTTGGATAACATCATAGAGGTTGCAAGCATAGTGTTTATCCAAGATGGCAAGCATATACACTCTTCCATGTGACATCTTCCATGACCTAAAGACACTCTTTGGCTTCATTTCCTTCATTCCATGTTATGTTCTTTTCACTTGGTACGTGTGGAGCTATATGAAGGAGAGTATCAAATTACTCTGGAAGCCTTTGAAGGGTTCTTTAAAGGATTGTTTTTTTTCAAGACGTGTCATGGTATATTCCTTCATAAGAATATTGAAAAAAGGCCCTTTGGAGCATAGCTCAAAATTCCCATTTATCTATGAAAACAATACATGTACATCATTGGAACTCTATGTTGTTAATATTGGATAGATTTTGGCAAGATTAAGGTGTTTTATCTAGCATGTACACTACTTTTATGTTTCCAATATTTTGGACCCTTGGGTACCTATTTATTGTGGTTTCTAATGATAGAATTCTGATAAAAAAATATATTGTAATGATCAAAACATTCATATACAGCCAATAAATACCTCATAATCTGTGATACGAAGATGTTTATATGCTTTGGTAGCTCAAAGTAAAATAAAATTAGGATAATCTCAGCTTAGAATTTTGATCCAAAAATTACAGGAAATATTTTGTATAGGCTGAAATTTATAGACAAATAATTCAAAGTTTTCACAGGGGAATCCATGTAATTGAATAAACAAACCTTGACTACACAACCTCTAACAAAACCCAGCTTGTGTGATCAACAAAAAAATGATAAACACTTATAGGTAAAATTAGTAGGACTCAATAGGTGTAAGTGAATCCATAAATCAATGGCCTAATTCTGGATGTGTCCCACAACCATACTGTAATGTTCCAAAATTTTAGCCTCAAAGCTAAATGTAACATTAGAGTTAGAAGTAGCTTTAGCCGATAAATAAATGGGTAAAAAAGCCTATAAGTCACCCAAGGAGGATAAAAACACTCCAAGTGTTAAATGGGACAATCTTTCTAGCTTAATAAATCACCTCCATGTGTGAACAGAGATAAATTCAAGCTGGTTCAGTCCACTTTGACTAAGTCAACATCGTAGTTGTGGAGGAGGAGGAATCCAAGGAGGAATAATGTAGTTTTGGAGGGAGATGTATCTTGGGATAGAGATGACCTAATTGAGTGGGGCCAAGGGAAAGAAAAATCATTTTTTATATAAGGAAGAGAATGGAAGCATTATTCTTCATGTCTTAGATTATTTTTCATGTCTACTCATACTTTTTCTTCCTCTTGCTATTTAGCAGAGTAGCAGTGCTGTTTAGCACCGGGTGTTTTCGAGCGGGAATCCCACCTCTTTCCTTGAGAAGACTATTGGGAGAGTTTTTATTCATCATTCCACATCAGGTTTTTAGGCCAAGCTTCAGCCTACTTCATCAGCATAGTTTTTTCTAAATATTGTGCAGTGTTGCTGGGTGTAGCAGTGGAAGGGATTGGAATCCTAGTTTCTGAGCTACTTTCTCATTGGAGGAATATTTCCTTCACTTGAGGGATCTGTTTGGAGAGATATAGAGCTTATTTCAGATCTATGGTATAATACCACACATTTCACATACATTCCTAGCATTTTTCCAGCAAGGGAATGCGTTATTCTGGAGGCAGTATTCAGTGCATGGTTTGGTGGCTCTGTTGCAGTGTTTTCCTGTGATTGAAAGGTTCATCCTTTCATGGGAGGAATCCCTTGAGGGATTTTCATAATATCAGAAATATTTCAGCCTTATACACTCATTTACTTTAGTTTTTCACTGGTGATTCAGTAAATTACTGAATATCCCATCTTGTATGAAGAGTGTTTAACAAGAAACCCTTGCCGGGTTATCCTGTATTTTGTATAAGGAGACTAGATCTCAATCCTTAATGCATATTTGATTAATATATGAGTAGATCTATTTTTCTCCTATTTTCCTAGTCTAAACTCTATCTTATACTGTGCAGTCGCTTATACAACCACTTCGGTATTTTGCGGTCTTGGGGTTTTAACACATTTTGGCAATCCTAGGTGTGGAATATCTGTTTAAGCCACCTAGTTGGATTTGTTTCAGCTCTATTATTGTATTTAGGTTGTATACTGATTAGTTTATGGGATCCATGGGTTAATTTTAGTATTTTAATGCAAATTTTGTTGGAAATGCGTTTTTAGTGTATGATTCATGAGCTATTCCAGATTTGGAATATTACAGTGGTATTAGAGCTTGATATCTAGCTCAGCCTGTGAGATCCAACTATCATAGGAAGGAGAGATGGAAAGAAGCTAGAAAGATTTAGTATGTGAAGGGATAAAGTAAGAAAAGATTAGAAAGCTTCTTCCAAAGTCTATGAAGAGCTTTCAAGGAGAGCTGAAGAATATGAGATTGGAGATGGGATCTCCAAAAGAGGTTGAATCTAGATTTACACATGGTGAGAGTGAGCATGCAGCTACACACCATGATGCACACCGTAGTCAAGTGCCCAGGTCTATCTTAAGATGGATGAGAGGAGAAAGAGTACCTAAGAGGATGACTCTTAGTGATTTGTTGAGGGAGTATGAATCTCAAACTGAGAGGTTTAGAGATCATACTGATTTCCAAGAGTTTTTCAAGATCCAGGTGGATAAGAGCAAGCAGCAACATGTAGGTAGATTTATTCTATCTACTTTTTTCGGATCACCTACATGTTCAGTTGGAGCTTGGGTGAAGGAGCTAGACTCCTATTTGCAGCTGCACCATATTTCTAAAGGTGAAGCCATCAGAGTTGTAGCGCTGAATTTTAGAGGTAAGGCTCATGCATGGTGGAGTTTTGAATCTTGTTCTTTGAAGAATGCCAACACTTTATCTTATGCAAGATTCATAAAAACATTGATGGAAAGGTTTCGTGAGAAACTTCTTAAGACAGATGAGAAAGGAAAATTTGAGTGAACAAAACCCTTGCATATCATGGAGGAAACTCCATTTTAGAAAACCATGGGAGGAGCTGACATCTTTCATTACACATTGTCGGAAGCAAGACCTCCAGTTCATATTCTTGAATAAGAGGGCATGGGGATCTCCTTTTCACAGGAGGATCCAGCTATGGAGATGTTTCCCATACACATTGAGGAATATGAGGGCAAGAACACTATCACATCTAGAGCACATCCAGCTTCTCATGTAGAGGGAGGAGGAGCACATGCTCCAAAAAGAGGGATTCTTGTATCCCTACAAGAAGTTCCCCCGGATCTCATACATGGAGGTCTAAGCACAATCAGCGAGCAGCATGATTGTGTAGAATTGATGCTCGAAGGAGGAGGTTGGGAGGAAGAGAAGCATCAGTTGATGAGAAGAACACACCCTTCTATATTTCAGAAAGCTAATGCAAGGAAGAGGCAGGTTGATTTTCACAGTGAGGGCAGGGGCAAGGTTTCCCAACCATATATGAAGTCTACTCTTGACATTGATGTCTCACTTCATCGAGGAATTCCACTTGGGAGGCCACCTGATCAAAATTTGATGAAAGAAATATTTTATTTGGATTCACCACTCTTGGGATTTAGAGAGGTGAAGATTTTGGAGGAGAACTTTGGCATGAGAGATGTCAAAGTAGCAGGGAAAAACATGAGGAGAGCTTCACATGCCAGATCACTAGCGCTGTCTCTTAAGAAGATTGATCCTTGGAGATCTCAACTTTTGGTACAGTACTCCAAGGATCTTGGTGCATGCATGATTCTTGATGACCCGGATGGAGATGACAGATACATGGTTGATGATGTGGTCATCTATTCCTATGGTAGGATCTTCTTGACTAGATCCTCTAGTCTCAAGGAGAAGCTGCTACATGCAACACATGAGGACTCCTCTTCTATGCACTTTGATGCATCTTTCCATTTGATGTAGGAGTTCACATGGAAGGGCATTCAGCATGACATATTTTAGCATATCGAGAGAGGCATAGCCCAGATGGTGGTCAAGAGGATGTCACATCCACCTTCCTACTCATTGGGATTGAGGGAGAATTTCCAGTTGAGCCATTCAGTTCAAGACCTTAAGTACATGATGAAGAAGGTATAATTTCACATTTTGTATTGTACTTCTATTCCTTATTTGAGCAGCATGATGTAACAAGAAGAATTATCTCTTCTTTCATATTGTGTGATGATGTACTTGCAGCTACTTGCAGCATTGTTTTTGGCTATCCTTTTGATGGTATGTGGGGGAAGCCACATGATTCTCGGTGTGCACCATTGACACCATATTATAACTTCATGTTTTCATCTTATTAGATGATTGTGGTGCAAACAAGTTGCTGGTAAAGCACTTGTTATTTCTTATGTTGATGTAGGCAAAGGATGCACTGTGTTGGTTTCATGGGTGGAACTATGATTCACTCTCTGGTTGTCATTTGGAAACTTTTTTTTTATTGTACTTTTCTTCCATATATTGCTGACATGTTTGTAATCATGAGGAGCCTTATTTGGATAGTGGGCTTGAGATTGAAGATGCCCATTGGGAGCATGATTCTCCCCACTTTATATGTTGTACATTTCAAGAGGAACCATTGGAAAACCATGATTTCTATATCACACTTTTTCTCTTCTTATGGGGGGAACCACTTGGAGAACTTGAGAAGGAACTTCATGGATAAATTGTTTGTTGGGACATCATACAAGTTGACCATCATGATCTTACTCTATGGCTTGTATGAGGGAGAGATGAGGCAACAACAAACGTTTTTGTTGCTATGGTTGCACTTGGGAGAGTATGTGAAAAATTCTTCCCATAATTTTCATGAGACTTCTAAAGAGAAGGAAGGCACATTCATGGTACAAGGAGGCTACCCTTCAGCATTGGAGGATCATGAGAGACTTCCATGTCAGAAGAAGATATTCTCACATAACAGCATGATGGTGGATGACTTTGGCATGTGGAATGTCAAAGGGAGAGGTCATGGAGTGACAAGAGCCGTGTTACTAAGGCCCACAGTGCTGTCACTTGAGAGAATGTTTCTATTGATGGAGTGTTCCAAAGGGAGTATGCACCCTCTCCTCTTGAAGATTTGTATGAGGGGATTCTCATGGGAGACTCACTCATGGACCTCACCTTCAGCTCACACATGATGCATGGTAAGAAATACATTTATGTGCTTGTTGATTAATCTATTGAGTATTTGTACTTTCTCACCATATGTAAACAATGCATTTCTCCAGATGAGAGCAAGCTTATTTATGGGTTTCCTAGTCACTTTAGGGCCAAATATTGTAATGTAGATAACCCATCTATACATGACTTTGGGAAAGTTTTGTATTGATTTGATTGTACATAGCTGGTATATATTGCATCTTACTACTTTATAGTAGATGAGCTAACATGCATAGCTGCAAATTCTTTGAAGAAAAACTTTCCACTTGATGTTATGAATCAACAGTTGAAAGGACTACGCTGCATCAACCAGAGAGACCATATGTATCATCCAAAATTTCACATAACCTTCAACCATTTTATGACTTGGATGCCATGTGGTGATGATGTGCCATTCATCTTGTATGGAATGGTTTGGGTTGACATGACTCGTGACTTTGGAGTGAGGGTCCTTGAAGACTCAATCTTCCTCTTGCCATTGGAGGGAAATCATGTTGCAGCCCAGGATCATCATAACCTCTACACTTATCATCAGTGGGGGGGAGGAGGACAGTGTGGGATAGGCCCTCTTGCCTATCATGTTCATTTATTCAGCCCACCAACATTTCAGGAGCCAAAGGTGGAGGATATTTTTCATGAGTTACCATGTTGGAGGGTGACTCACTTCATTTGGATGATAGCATGGGTGAGGGAGGCACTCATTCACCATGATGATAATCACCCCACCTTTTTGGAGGCCATGAGAAATCAAGAAATTCTCCATCCACACTTTCCACCTTTGATTGATGTGATCCATTTGGTTTTGCACACTTGGGAGGAAATATTGGATGACGGTTTTATTGCAGATTCTCTTGATGCAGTGATGGAGGCCTTTGATGGGAGGCCACATGAGGAGGAGGGGAGAAATTTTTCTCTCCCTATAAATTTTATTGAGGAGAATAAAATATTTTGGAGGGGAGGACTATAATGTTCTAGAATTTTATCCTCAAAGCTAAATGGAACATTGGAGTTAGCAGCAACTTTAGCCAATAAATAAATGGGTAGAAAAGCCCATTAATCTCCTAAGGAGGATAAAAACACTCCAAGTGTGAAAGGGGACACTCTTTCTAGCTTAATAAAACACCTCCATGTGTGAACAGAGATAAAGTCAGTTGGTTCAGTCCACTTTGACTAAGTCAACATTGTAGTTGTGGAGGAGGAGGAATCCAAGGTGGAATAACACAGTTTTGGAGGGAGATGTATATTAAGATAGAGATGACCTAATTGAGTGGGGCCAAGGTCAAGAAAACTCATGTGTTATATAAGGAAGAGGATGGTAGAATTATTCTTCATGTATGCTCAGACTTTTGCTTCCTCTTGCTCTTTAGCACTAGGTGTTCCCAAGCGGAAATCCCACCTCTTTCCATAAGGAGCCTCTTGGGAGAGTTTTTATTCATCATTCCACATCAGGTTTTCAGGAAAAGCTTCAACCTACTTCATCAACGCAATTTTTTTCGAAGATTATGCAGTGTTGCTGGGTACAGCAGTGGAAGGGATTGGAATCCAGGTTTCTGAGCTAGTTTCTCATTGGAGGAAGATTTCCTTCACTTGAGGGACCTATTTGGAGAGATCCAAAGCTTATTTAAGATCTGTGGTTTAGACCACACATTTTCCATACATTCCCAGCGATGTTCCAGCTAGGGAATGCGTTATTCTGGAGGCAATATTCAGTGCATGGTTTGGTGGCTCCGTTGCAGTGTTTTCTTGTGATTGAAAAGTTCATCCTTTCATGGGAGGAATCCCTTGAGGGATATGCATCATATCAGACATATTTCAGCCTTATACACTCATGTACTTCATTTTTTCAGTGTTGATTTAGTAAATTACTAAATATCCCATCTTGTATGTAGAGTGTTTGACAAGAAACCCTTGCCGAGTTATCTTGTATTTTGTATAAGGAGACTATATCTCAGTCCTTAATGAATATTTGATTAATATATGAGTATATATATTGTTCTCCTATTTTTCGAGTGTAAACCCTCTCTTAGACTGCGTAGTCCCTTATGCATCAACTCTGGTATTTTGCAGTCTTGGGGTTTTCACACATTTTGGCAATCCTAGGTGTGGGAGATTTGTTTAACCCACCTAGTTTGATTTTTTTCAACTCTATTCTTGGATTTAGGTTTTATGTTGATTTATTTATGGTATCCAAGGGTCCATTTCAGTATTTTAATGCAAAATTTGCTGGAAATGTGTTTTTAGTGTATGATTCATGAGCTGTTCCAGATTTGGAATATTACACATACTAAGTCTCACTAACGGAATGCCTTAAAATATTTTCATTTTTGTCCTTCCTTGTTTAATTTTTCTCTATTTCAAAATTACATTATTGACTTCAAATAAAAAAACCTTCATAAATGATTCTAAATGACTAGCCCTAACTTTTATATTCACCCACCTAGAGATAGATAGATACTTGCCTGCCTTAATAAAATTCCATTTCAATTTCACTCTTATGTATTTCTGATTTTGTTATTTTTAATTTCTTTATTTTTTCATTGATTTTTTGTTTCCCTTGTTTCGATCCTTCATGCACTCTTGGAAACTATAAAAAATATCTAGAATTTATTTCTTTTCAAGCTTTTGTTGCAGAAATCAATAATTTATATCCAACTCCTACAAATTATGTTAGGAATTTGGCCAGGTACTATCCATCATTTGGACAACACTTAAACCCTTTTTAGTTGACTTTAATGACTTACCAACATTCTCAATTCACTACCCAACCATTAATAATTATATACACATCAGGAATCAACAAATCACATGTACTACACAGTCAGATCACCAACGAGAACATCACGTACATAAGAGCGTAACCTCTAAACCACAGGAACTCACTCAATTAGATACCTTCAACATAACGAGACTTTCTAACACTTATACTCACTCATATCTTGTATAGCTATATATGACATGTGTTAATCACATTGTACCAGTATAAGCTAATTACGGGTATAAGAAGCTTCAATGATTCTGTATTCTTTCATTACCCTTACAAGATATAGTACTCATCTATGTTGGTTCATATAAGATTATATACTATGTTTCCATAATAATATTGATGTTGGTGGTATAGATTCTACTTACAAGGAGCTTTATATCACCTTGTCATGGAAAGCTTACTAGCATGAATATATATGGTACTTACACTCTTCACATATAAGCATGCAAGTCTCTACATAATTACTAGTAGTGATGTATATAGTAACACTTTATATTCGTGTAAACGCGATTATAGTAGTAGTTATATTATGCATAGGCTGGTAGTTACAAATACAATTGATTTATTTAGCAACCAACATTGCTAGGATATGATTTCATGTAAGCGCCTTAAGTTTGAGATTTAACCACCTAGAGATAGATAGATACTTGCCTGCCTTAATGAAATTCGATTTCAATTTCACTCATGTATTTGCGATTTTGTTATTTTTAATTTCTTTATTTTTTTCATTGATTTTTTATTTCCCTTGTTTTGATCCTTCATGTCAATGTTGGAAACTATAACAAAGATCTATAATTTATTTGTTTTGAATATTTTGTTGCAGAATTTGATAATTTATATCCAACTCTAGATTTGATAACAAAGTTATATAATTTTGTTTATTTCATTTCATTTTCCTTTGATTCTTATATATATTTACATCCTAAAATTCCAGGCTTTTTAGAATCACTACTTTGACTTTCTTAACTCAGTTCAAAGTATTTTTAGATTTATATTTTCTTAAAAAAATATATTCTTTTATAATTCAGGAAAAACCCTCTTATACAAATATCCTTAGTCTCTTATACTTTGTTTTTTCCCTGCACTCATGTACTGTACATATTTAATTTTTTATAATTACATTAGAAATATTTCTATGTACATCTCAATTATGATACTTAAATTAATTCATGTATTTTGTGCATTGTATTTCCATAACACATTTTATTTGAGTTAATTGCAACAAAATGAACATAATTAAGAAAACTCAGACATAATTCAGCAACAGAATGAACAAAAATTCACGCAGAATTTAGCAACAAAATGAATAGAAATTCACACATAATTCAACAACAGAATGAATATAAATTCACATAGAATTCATCAAAATAATGAACAGAAATTCACACAGAATGAACAGAATTAGACATCGCAAAGAAATTCACAGAGAGAACTTAGCAACTCGGAATTCTTATAATGTTTAAATCAACCCAATGTATTTCATTAATGTACCAAAATTTACACCTTCCATGTTGCTTGTAATCTTGTAAAATGTTAAAAGTGGAGTGTTTTATGATGTAATGGATATTAATAATTTAGATTATGTACAGTGTTATTATGATAGTGTAGGTTGATTTTCAAGTTGTAAAATTCTTTTAAAATTATTGAGTGTTGACTTCTACAACTTCTAAAGGCAGAGTTTATAAAGGGCCAGGTAGCATCTAGATCTCATCTTTTCTCAAAGGTGACATATACAGTAAATTCCCCTACAGTCAATCTCTGGAACATAAATAGAAGTTCTTCATTTTAATATCCATAAACCACTAACATTTTAATGAAAACCTTGTACATGTGTCATTTCTCCCTTCTCCCATAAATGTTTAGGCAAACTTTAAGGCAAGTGTCATTTCAATTTCATTTCTCCCTTACACTATAAGGAAATTTTTCAGTTCTCCCAAAAACTCATAAAGGTGTGACTTTTGACATAACTTCATCAACCACTACCACTGGTTGTTTTAGTAAGTGCATAAAATAATTCTGCAAACCATGTAAATTCCATTTCTCCAACAAACTAAAGGATTTCATCCACTAATTCAAAGCAAACTTTAAGGCATAAAAACTACACCTAAAGTGACTGAACTCTCATAGGATTTTAAACTTCCATAGGATTTTAGTTTGTCAGTTGAGTGTTAATGTCTAAAATTTATAAAAGTAGAGTCTGTAAAGGGCCAGGTAGAGTCTGGATCTCATCTTTTCTCAAAGGTGACATATCCATTAAATGCCCCTACAGTCAATGTCTTGAACAAAAATAGAAGTTCTTCATTTTAATATCCATAAACCACTACCAGTTTAAGGAAAACCTTGTACATGTGTCATTTCTTCCTTATCCCATAAACTTTTAGGAAAAATTTAAGGCATGTGTCATTTGTATTTTATTTCTCTCATAAACTATAACGTAATTTTTCATTTCTCCCACAAACTCATAAAGGAGCATGAATTTTCACATAAATTCATCAACCACTACCACTAGTTTGTTTTAGTAAGTGCATAGAATAATTTTGCAAACCATGTAAATGTATTTTCTCCGAAAAACTAAAGGCTCTCTCTCATTAATTTCAAGGAAAAATTTAAGATCTAAAAATTGAGCCTAAAGTGGCTAAACTCTCGTAGTATTTTAGTCTATATGTTGAGTGTTAACATGTACAAGTTCTAAAGGAAGAGTCTGTAAAGGGCCAGGTAGCCTCTAGATCTCATCTTTTCTCAAAGGTGAAATATCCAGTAAATTCCCCTACGGTAAATCTCTGGAACAGAAATTAAAGTTCTTCATTTTAATATCCATAAACCACTACCACTTTAAGAAAAATCTTGTACATCTGTCATTTCTCCCTTCTGACATAAACTTTTAGGAAAAATTTAAGGCATGTGTCGTTTCTATTTTATTTCTCCCATAAACTATAAGGTAATTTTTCATTTCTCCCACAAACTCATAAAGTTGCACAAATTTTGACATAAATTCATCAACCACTCCCACTAGTTGTTTTAGTTATTGCATAAAGTAATTTTTCAAACCATGTAATTGTCATTTCTCCTACAAACTAAAGGCTTTCTGTCATCATTCAAATCAAACTTTAACACCTAAAAATTGAGCCTAAAGTGGTTGAAATCTCATAGGATTTTGAACTTCTATAGGATTTTAGTTTGTCTGTTGAGTTTTAACTTCTAGTAGTTCTAAAGGTAGAGTCTATAAAGGGCCAGGTAGCCTCTGGATCTCATCTTTTCTCAAAGGTGACATGTCCAATAAATTCTCCTATATTCAATCTCTGGAACAAAAATATAAGTTCTTCATTTTAATATCCATAAACCACTACCACTTTAAGGAAAACCTTGTACATGTGTCATTTCTCCTTTCTCCCATAAAATTTTAGGAAAAATTTAAGGCATGTGGCACTTATATTTCATTTCTCCCACAAAATAATGAAGGTGTGAGTTTTGACATAACTTCATTAACCACGACAACCAATTGTTTAAGTAAATGCACAAAATAATTTTGCAAACCATGTAAATGTCATTTCTCCCACAAACTAAATGCTTTCTCCCATTAATTAAAGGTCAAATTTAAGGCCTAAAAAATGAACCTAAAGTGGCTGAACTCTCATAGGATAGGATCCCCCAAACTCAAGGATTTCCCCCATTAATTCAAAGCAAACTTTAAGGCCTAAAAACTAAACCTAAAGTGGATGAACTTCCATAGGATTTTAGTTTGTTTGTTGAGTCTTAACTTCTACAAGTTCTAAGTGAGACTGTAAAGGGCTATGTAGCCTCTGGATCTCATCCTTTTTTAAGGCATGTAAAGGGCCAAGTAACCTCTGGATCTCATCCTTTCTTAAGGCATGTCGTTTCTAGATGTGATTTATGCCATAAATTTTAAGGCAAACTTTCATGCAAACCATGCATGAACCATGTATATGTGTCATAAACCTCCCTTAAACTCTAGGCAATGCAATATTTAATGCAACTCATTTCTAGATGTGAATTCAAACATTAAATTTAATTCAAACATTAAGATAAACCAAGCACGTCTTTTATCTCATGTACATGTGTCATTTCTCCCATGCATTTTCAATAAATGTTAATTTTATATATTTTTATTTAATTTGTTTTTTTTCATGTATAAAAAACCCACTAAATATGGTTGAAAAATGGACATTATGCATATATGTTTCTTTCTATCCCAAACTAAGGAAAGTATTGATTAGATATGTGCTTTCCAATATTGCGACTAACAAGGTCGTCCAAAGGAAAATGAATATATCAGGAAGAACAAAAAACAACGAGGCATATAATATTGCATTGGTAGAATTCTTGGGAACATCTAACAAGTATGGATGAAATGGAATTGTAGTTTTCACCAATTCCGAACTTGTGTGCAACCATATGAAAGGCATGTACCAAGTTAAGAAGGAGAGGCTAAAACAACTGCATGGAAAAGAAAACAATATTGTTAGCCAATTTCAATTTTTTAGTATAATACATTATACAAATGTGAATAAGATGTCTACTGATCTATTGCATGTGGCAATGCCAATTCAGGATTCATCTATAAAATATGAATTGATAGATGAATTAGAATTATACGAGGCAATGCTAATACAAGATTCATCTCTCAAAGATGAATTAGTGTTCAAACGCTCTCCTTCAAAATTTATTGATGGACATTGTAACATATCTTGGATATGTGTGTGTTTTGTACTTATAAATGCATATTTTTTAATGACCATGTGCTTTTTTCAATTATATAGCAAATGTGCTCCCACCACACCATGTAAAGCACAACTCGGTGAAATGCACATTTGCAACAAGTGTTGAACTTCACATTTTTATAAAATTAGCACAACCACATTATATTTACTAATGTGGTTGATATCCACTACCCATCACTTTAATTTATATATCAATAAATAAATATTATATATAATAATTTTATTATATTAACTTGAAATATAAATATTATATATTAATAAGAATATTTATCAATATATTAAATTTAATTAAAATCAAAAAATATTTTATATATATTAATAATATTGATTGATATATTAATAATATTATAATATTTATTAATATATTGATCATATTAACTATATACATACTATATAGTAACTTGAAATATATATATATATATATATATATATATATATATATATAATAAAAATATTTATTAACGTAATAATAATATTAATAATAAATAATATTTTAATATTTATGTTAGAAGCATGTTAGAAGCATAAGTTAAATACATATTTCTAATGTTTTTATACTTAGCGTTTTTTCATTCATTTTCATATTAAATTTTAACTTTATTATTTAATTCACTATATAATTCAACCCGATCCTATATTATTTTAACTATATAAAACTCTCAATTATTACATATCCCTCCCCTTTGGTTGAAAAATAATCTTAATATTGTGTTAATTGTGATTAATTAGTTAAAACCGTGAGTAGTTAAGAACCCTGATTGCCCGCCGCATTAAAAAGGGATTAATTAACCCTCATGATTAATTAATAACTTACCCCACCAATCGAATTGCCGCCGATATGATTAAATCGTGTTTAATTTTATTGGGCCCACCCTTGCTATTTCCCTATCATCTCACTTCCCCGACAGCCGTCCGATCAACCCCTTCACATCCAATGGCTGTCGTCGATATCACATCGGCCCCATGTCTGAACAATAACGTTCGATTGCTAAGCAGTTTTCGAAACAGTGTCTCACCACGAGTCGCGAAGGGTATGGAATCGCTGGCGTTCAGTTGAAAATAGCTCGTCCCCAAAAGTGGTGCGATGTATACCGCTTACCACCCTTCACATTAAAAAAAACAGCCTTTCCTGCATACATCGTCCGCCCGAAAAATAAAACCCCACCAACTTTAATAATAAATAATATTTTAATATTTATAAATATATTAATATCATAGATGGTTATATTATTAATAAACAAAAAGAACTAATAATATATTAATAATATATATTATATCATAGTTGGTTATATTACTAATAATATATATGAATAATATTATAATATTATTAATAAATATTAGAATATTTATTAATAATATATACTAATATATTAATAATATATATTAATATATTAATAATATTAAACCCAAAAACATAAGAAAGTAATAAACTTTAAGAAATAATATATTAAACTCAAGAGAGTAATAAAACATATGAAACAATATTTAAAAAGAAAAAACCTGAGAGATTAATAAACCCTAACAATTAATATTTTAAAGTGAAGATATTAATAAACCCAAGGGATAATTAATAATAGAAACCGAATGTCATCATAAACCAAAGGTTTAAATATTATAAACCAAAGGAATTGGTGAACCCAAGGGATAAATATCATAAACATAAGCGATCAATATTAAAAACACAAGAGATTAATAAACCCTAAGAATTGATATTTTAAACTAAAAACCTAATAAATTAATAATCCATAACAATCAGTATTTTAAACATAAGATATTAATAAACCAACACGATTATTAACATTATAAACCAAAAGAACTAATAGACCCAAGGGTTTAATATTATAAAGCAAAGGAATTGGCGAACCCAAGGGATAAATATTATAAACCTAACGAATGAATATTTTAAACAATAGAGATTAATAAACCCTAAGAATTAATATTTTAAACTGAAAAATACAAGAAATTAACAAACCCTGAGAATTAGTTTTTTAAAATCAAGAGAGTAATAAACCGAATGTGTGATTAGCATTATAAACTAAAAGAACTAATAAACCCAAGGCTTTAACATTATAAACTGAAGGAATCAGTGAATCTAAGGAACAAATATTAAAAACCTAAGGGATCAATAAGGCCAAGGGAAATATTAAAAATAATAGAGATTAATAAAACCCAAGAGTTTAATACTGTAAACCAAAGGAATTGGTGAACCCAAGGGGGTTTATTTAAACATTGAGACAATTGTTGTCACAATGCGACGTTGGACCAACTATGACCAGGGTTGGCCATGGGTGATTTTCATATTGAGACAATATTTGTCAGAATGTCATATTTGATCATGGATGACATTGATCGATTATTCATATTATAAACCAAAAGAACTAATAAAACAAAGGGTTTAATATTATAAACCAGAGGAATTGGTGAACCCAAGGGACAACCATTACCCAACAAATTATAAACCAAAAAGAATTGGTGAACTCAAGGGAATTGATTTAAACATTGAGACAATTGTTGTCACAATGCGACGTTGGACCAACTATGACCATGGTTTCCCATGGGTGATTTTCATATAGAGACAATATTTTTTAGAATGTGACATTTGATCATGGATGAAATTGATCGATTATTCAAATTATAAACCAAAAGAACTAATAAACCCAAGGGTTTAATATTATAAACTAAAGGAATTGGTGAACCCAAGCGAATTGATTTAAACATTGAGACAATTGTTGTCACAATGTGATGTTGGACCAACAATGACCATGGATGGCCATGGGTGATTTTCATGTTGAGACAATATTTGTCAGAATGTGACATTTGAACATGGATCACATTGATCGATTATTCATATTATAAATCAAAATAAATAATAAACCCAAGGGTTGAATATTATAAACCAAAGGAATTGCCGAACCCAAGGGAATTGATTTAAACATTGAGACAATTGCCGTAACAACATGACGTTGGACCAACTATGACCATGGTTGGCCATGGGTGATTTTCATATTGAGACAAGATTTTTCAGAATGTGACATTTTATCATGGATGACATTGATCGATTATTCATATTATAAGCCAAAAGAACTAATAAACCCAAGGGTTTAATATTATAAACCAAAGGAATTGGTGAACCCAAGGGACAACCATTACCCAGCAAACTATAAACCAAAAGGAATTGGTGAACCCAAGGGAATTGATTTAAACATTGAGACAATTGTTGTCACAATGCGACGTTGGACCAACTATGACCATGGTTGGCCATGGGTGATTTTCATATCGAGACAATGTTTGTCAAAATGTGTCATTCGATCATGGATGACATTGATCGATTATTCATATTACAAACCAAAAAAACCAATAAACCCAAGGGTTTAATATTATAAACCAAAGGAATTGGTGAACCCAAGGGAAAATCATTGCCCAAGAAATTATAAACCAATGGAATTGGTGAACCCAAGGGAATTGATTTAAATATTGAGACAATTATTGTCACAATGCGACGTTGGACCAACTATGACCATGATTGGCCATGTGTGATTTTCATATTGAGACAATGTTTCGAAATTTGACATTTGATCATGGATGACATTGATCGATTATTCATATTATAAACCAAAAAAACTAATAAACCCAAGGGTTTAATATTATAAACCAAAGGAATTGGTGAACCCAAGGGACAACCATTACCCAAAAAATTATAAACCCAAGTAATTGGTGAACCCAAGGGAATTGATTTAAACATTGAGACAATTGTTGTCACAATCCGACATTGGACCAACTATGACCAGGGTTGGCCATGGGTGATTTTCATATTGAGACAATATTTGTCAGAATGTGACATTTGATCATGGATGACATTGATAGACTATTCATATTATAAACCAAAAGAATTAATAAACCCAAGGGTTTAATATTATAAACCAAAGGAATTGGTAAACCTGCTGAAAATCATTACCATCAAAACTAATAAACCCAAGGGTTTAATATGATAAACCAAAGAAATTATAATAACCCAAGGGAAAATAATTACCCAACAAATTATAAACCAAAGGAATTGGTGAACCCAAGGGAATTGATTTAAACATGGAGACAATTGTTGTCACAATGTGATGTTGGACCAACTATGACCATGGTTGGCCATGGGTGATTTTCATATTGACACAATATTTGTCAGAATGTGACATTTGATCAGGGATGACATTGATCGATTATTCATATTATAAACCAAAAAAACTAATAAACCCAAGGGTTTAATATTATAAACCAAAGGAATTGGTGAACCCCAGGGAAAATCATTACCAAAAAACTAATAAACGTAAGGGTTTAATATTATAAAACAAAGGAATTGTCGAACCCAAGGGAAAATCATTACCCAAAAAATTATAAACCAAAGGAATTGGTGAACCCAAGGGAATTGACTTAAACATTGAGACAATTGTTGTCACAATGCGATGTTGGACCAACTATGACCATGGTTGGCCATGGGTGATTTTCATATGGAGACAATATTTGTCAAAATGTGACATTTGATCATGGATGACATTGATCAATTATTCATATTATAAACCAAAAAAAGTAATAAACCCAAAGGGTTTAATATTATAAACCAAAGGAATTCGTCAACCCCAGGGAAAATCATTACCCAAAAAATTATAAACCAAAGGAATTGGTGAACCCAAGGGAATTGATTTAACCATTGAGACAATTGTTGTCACAATGCGACGTTGGACCAACTATGACCATGGTTGGCCATGTGTGATTTTCATATTGAGACAATTTTTCAGAATTTGACATTTTATCATGGATGACATTGATCGATTATTCATATTATAAACCAAAAAAACTAATAAACCCAAGGGTTTAATATTATAAACCATAGGAATTGGTGAACCCAGGGAAAATCATTACCTAAAAAATTATACACCAAAGGAATTGGTGAACCCAATGGAATTGATTTAAACATTCAGACAATTGTTGTCAGAATGCGATGTTGGGCCAACTATGACCATGGTGAGCCATGGGTGATTTTCATATTGAGACAATATTTGTCAGAATGTGACATTTGATCATGGATGACATTGATAAATTATTCATATTATAAAGCTAAAGAACTAAAAAACCCAAGGGTTTAATATTATAAACCAAATGAATTAGCGAACCCAAGGGAATTGATTTAAACATTGAGACAATTGTTCTCACAATGCAACGTTGCACCAACTATGACCATGGTTGGCCATGGGTGATTTTCATATAGAGACAATATTTTTCAGAATGTGACATTTGACCATAGATGAAATTGATCGATTATTCATATTATAAACCAAAAGAACTAATAAACCCAAGGGTTTAATATTATAAACAAAAGGAATTGGTGAACCCAAGGGAATTGATTTAAACATCGAGACAATTGTTGTCACAATACGATGTTGGATCAACTATGACCATGGTTGGCCATGGTTGATTTTCATCTTAAGATAATATTCGTGAGAATGTGACATTTAATCATGGATGACATTGATCGATTATTCATATTATAAACCAAAAAAACTAATAAACCCAAGGGTTTAATATTATAAACCAAAGGAATTGGTGAACCCAAGGGAATTGATTTAAAGATCGAGACAATTGTTGTCACAATGTGATGTTGGATCAACTATGACCATGGTTGGCCATGGGTGATTTTCATCTTGAGGTAATATTTGTCAGAATGTGACATTTGATCATGGATGACATTGATCGATTATTCATATTATAAACCAAGAAAACTAATAAACCCAAGGGTTTAATATTATAAACCATAGGAATTGGTGAATTCAAGGGAAAATCATTACCCAAAAAATTATCAACCAAAGGAATTGGTGAACCCAAGCGAATTGATTTAAACATTGAGACAATTGTTGTCACAATGTGATGTTGGGCCAACTATGACCATGGTGGGCCATGGGTGATTTTCATATTGAGACAATATTTGTCAGAATGTGACATTTGATCATGGATGACATTGATCAATTATTCATATTATAAAGCTAAAGAACTAATAAACCCAAGGGTTTAATATTATAAACCAAAGGAATTAGTGAACCCAAGGGAATTGATTTAAACATTGAGACAATTATTGTCACAATGCGACGTTGGACCAACTATGACCATGGTTGGCCATGGGTGATTTTCTTATAGAGACAATATTTTTCAGAATGTGACATTTGACCATGGATGAAATTGATCTATTATTCATATTATAAATGAAAAGAACTAATAAACCCAAGGGTTTAATATTATAAACCAAAGGAATTGGTGAACCCAAGGGAATTGATTTAAACATCGAGACAATTGTTGTCACAATGCGATGTTGGACCAACTATGACCATGGTTGGCCATGGGTGATTTTCATATTGAGACAATATTTGTCAGAATGTGACATTTGATCATGGATGACATTGATCTATTATTCATATTATAAACCAAAAAACCTATAAATGCAAGGGATTAATATTATAAACCAAAGGAATTGGTGAACCCCAGGCAAAATCATTACCAAAAAACTAATAAACCCAGGGGTTTAATATTATAAACCAAAGGAATTGGTGAAACGAAGGGAAAATCATTACCCAAAAAATTATAAACCAAAGGAATTGGTGAACCCAAGGGAATTGATTTAAACATTGAGATAATTGTTGTCACAATGGGATGTTGGACCAACTATGACCATGGTTGGCCATGGTTGATTTTCATATTGAGACAATATTTGCGAGAATGTGACATTTGATCATGGATGAAATTGATCGATTATTCATATTATAAACAAAAAAAAATAATAAACCCAAGGTTTTAATATTATAAAGCAAAGGAATTGGTGAACCCTAGGGAAAATCATTACCAAAAAACTAATAAACCCAAGGGTTTAATATTATAAACCAAAGGAATTGGTGAACCCAGGGGAAAATTATTACCCAAAAATTTATAAACCAAAGGAATTGGTGAACCCAAGGGAATTGATTTAAACATTGAGACAATTGTTGTCACAATGCGATGTTGGACCAACTATGACCATGGTTGGCCATGGGTGATTTTCATCTTGAGACAATATTTGTCAGAATGTGACATTTGATCATGGATGACATTGATCGATTAATCATATTATAAACCAAAAAAACTAATAAACCCAAGGGTTTAATATTATAAACCAAAGGAATTGGTGAACCCCACGGAAAATTATTACCCAACAAATTAGTAACCAAAGGAATTGGTGAACCCAAGGGAATTGATTTAAACATTGAGACACTTGCTGTCACAATGCGACGTTGGACCAACTATGACCATGGTTGGCCATGTGTGATTTTCATATTGAGACAACGTTTCATAATTTGACATTTGATCATGGATGACATTGATCGATTATTCATATTATAAACCAAAAAAATTAATGAACCCAAGGGTTTAATATTATAAACCAAAGGAATTGGTGAACCCACGAGAAATTCATTACCCAAAAAATTATAAACCAAAGGAATTGGTGAACCCAAGGGATTTGATTTAAACATTGAGACAATTTTTGTCACAATGCGATGTTGGACCAACTATGACCATGGTGGGCCATGGGTGATTTTCACATTGAGACAATATTTGTCAGAATGTGACATTTGATCATGGATGACATTGATCAATTATTCATATTATAAAGCTAAAGAACTAATAAACCCAAGGGTTTAATATTATAAACCAAAGGAATTAGTGAACCCTAAGGGAATTGATTAAACCTTGAGATACCACTACAATGCGACGTTGACCAACTATGACCCATGGTTGCGGTGATTTTCATATTGAGACAATATTTGTCAGAATGTGACATTTGATCATGGATGACATTGATCGATTATTCATATTATAAACCAAAAGAACTAATAAACCCAAGGGTTTAATATTATAAACCAAAGGAATTGGTGAAACCAAGGGAATTGATTTAAACATTGAGACAATTGTTGTCACAATGTGATGTTGGACCAACTATGACCATGGTTGGCCATGGGTGATTTTCATGTTGAGACAATATTTGTCATAATGTGACATTCGATCATGGATGACATTGATCGATTATTCATATTATAAATCAAAATAGCTAATAAACCCAAGGGTTTAATTTTATAAACCAAAGGAATTGCTGAACCCAAGGGAATTGATTTAAACATTGAGACAATTGTTGTTACAATGAGACGTTGGACCAAATATGACCATGGTTGGCCATGGGTTATTTTCATATTGAGACAAGATTTGTCAGAATGTGACATTTTATCATGGATGACATTGATCGATTATTCATATTATAAACCAAAAGAACCAACCCAGTCATATTTGTTGTTGCTCGCATTCTCCAATAACGAAAAGAATCCCCAGTCTCCAATTTGTATTCGCCCAATGTTTTTTAAGGCCTTTGTAAATGGATTTATCACAAAATAGTTTCATGAATGGGAGAATTTTGTTGGTAAGGATAAAACCACCATTGGTCCAATAGTAGACTCCACCTTGTATCTTGAATCTATGAATCACAAATGAAAACAAGATATGTGTCCATTTTTATTAAGGTATTTAGCACCAAAATAATTGTCTTCATCATTGACAAAAGGAACCATAAATCCAAATTAATTTGTACAGATATGCTTGCAACGCAATAAGAAACAAGGATTTTTCAAAACAGTCTTCCATTGTTGACAAACAATGCTAAACTTTATCACAACCGATAAAGGGAGCCAAAGGAAGAAAATTTCAAGAATTTCAAATGGAATACAACTCCAAATAGCTAGATCCATGATAAAATAAGGAAATCACCTAACATAAAAGAAAACATACGTGATATCAACAAAACAACTTTCAATTAATGGTGAATAGAATAAGAAATATAGAAAAGCAATTTTCCATCTACAAATATAGTAACATGCACACATACATAATGTATAAAATGATATGACCCACAAGAACATTATTACAATAGTTAAAAAGAACTCACAAATTTACTATTAATCTTAATAAGTATTTTTCTTATGTCTGTATTAATGTCTATATATTTTTAAGCCAAAAATCAAAACATGATTTGTGGCTTAAGAAATATTAATCATATATTTTAATTAAACAGATATACCACCAATATTTTGGCTATCTACATTAATTTGACCTGGCGGAGTAAGGGACCAATATTCACAAGCCAAGGTTTACAATCTATTATACCATATCAAAGTTATCTTCGGTATTCATTTTAAAGGAACATATACGTGAATATCAATAATGAATCTATGAAATTAAATTATGATGCCAATTAAAATAATATATGAAATTACATATATATTTATGTAAAATAAAATGAATGAGGTTTTTACTTCGTTGACATACGTTTATCATATTTTCATGTGCGCAAATATTAGGCGGGCCTGAGAGGCTCTTGTCATTTACAGTTTAATTATTATATGTTTTGATTTTTTCCATTTAAATTTATTATTAGCTACAACATGACTAGACGATATTGTTAATGATCTATGTCTCAAATTTCATTATTATCTGTGCATATCGCAAAATAAAACCATCCACAACCAATTCAAACCATCTACGTTAACCAAATCTAAAGACAAGGTTCACAATCTGTTATACCATATCAAACTTATCTTCGGTATTCATTTTAAAGGAACAGATACGTGAATATCAATAATGAATCTATGAAATTAAATTATGATGCCAATTTAAATAATATATGGAATTACATATATATTTTTTGTAAAATAAAATGAATAATTAAATGTCAGTCAATGTGACTTTGGACAGAGTGACTTTCATATGTTAAAAACAAATGAACTAATGCAATGAAAGTGAGATAAATGACTGCGCAATAGTTAGTTTATTTATGAAGAGGAGGTAAATACCTGGGTCAGAGTGCATCATTAAACAAGATAGCAATATGGTTACATATATAACATAAAAAAATGCTCGCTACATTCGAAATGAAACCAAACGCTAATGAAAACAACGACGTAAAAAACAGTGCATGTGTATTTGAAAGCTTACCGTCCAGAGCGTGCGTTTTACAGCTGTGAAGCTTCTTAGAAGGATTTCTTACTTTGATCCAACCAGCCACAATCCCGGTTCTTTGCGTCGAAAAAGCTCGCTACATTCGAAAAGAAACCATACATAGTGAATAAACTACAGTCTGCGTGAATAAAAAATAGCACATGTGGATTCTAAAGCTTACCATCCAGAGCGTGCGTTCCACAGTCGTGAAGTTCTCTACGTCCAAAATGCTCGCTACATTTGAAATGAAACCAAACGCTAATGAAAAAAATGACGCAAGAATGAACATAAGAGAGCTTTGACTTGAGACTTGAGTGTCCAACATTGCAAAAGAGCAGCGCATGTGTATCTCAATACACAGTGAATAAACTACAGTTTGCCTGAATAAAAAACAATGCATGTGTATTTGAAAGCTTACCATCCAGAGCGTGTGTTCCACATCCGTGAAGCTTCTCAGAAGGATTTCTTACTTCGATCCAACCAACGACAGTCCCGGTTCTCTGCGTCCAAATGGATCAGATACTCTAAACCAGGTGGCCTTATGCTCTGAAAGAAATTGAGCGTTACGATGCCAACCATCATAGCAGATAGGCGGATCAACTCCGTGGAACCACTCTGTTGAAACGTTTGGGCGACGCTCTGGTTCAACTTCCCGTAACGGTTCCCGCTTGAGCGATAGCTTTGCAGATTTTGTTGCACGTGGCACTGGGTGAAGATAATGGCCATTAAAGAATTCATTGCGTGTGGCATGCTGCTCCTGGTGGAAGATGGATGGACATCGATACTTCTTGTTGTTTGCAGAGATGGCCGCCTCCATACAAATCCCATAATTAGACCTAAAACGTTAAGCTAACCACATGCCATGCGACTTTGACGATAGAAATTTCTTGTCTGAAACGTGTCCTTATTTTGCTCTAATCCCTCATACTCTCATACGTAGAGATAAAAAAGAGGAACAGTAAATTTCTAATGATAATTTGGTAAAAAATTAATTTAAGTAGGGTTTAAACACTTAATTTAGACATGCAAGAAGGTTATCTCTTTTGATTTCATTCATTGATTAAGTGGTGATGACGAGAATATATCGGCATCTTTCAATCTAGACCACCGGATGAAAAATATTAATTAGCATAATCACTAATGAAGAGATTTTCGACAGGGGGATACCCCTATCTGCGTAATTAAAATGTGAGGAATTCAACAATTTTTTTTAAAATGGAGTTTCACACTTCTTTTTCAATGACCATGTGTTTTTTTTTCAATTTTATACCAAGTGTGCTCCAACCATGTAAAGTGCAATTTGGTGAACTTGTTTAGAAACCAGCTCCACAAATAGAAGAAAAGAGATATAAATGCCTTATAAATAAGACACTTCGAGGGGGCTGTTATTTCCTAAATCTACCTCAGGCTGAAGGAAGGCAGAGTCTAGGGTAACATCAAACCACGCTTAATCTGGTAGCTAGCCCTACCAGATTAGGAGAGGGCTCTCTCCGGGTGAATCTCAGCAAAAATATTTAGTGAGGCTTGAGATGACTTAAAATAAAGGCTGATTTTAGGCTAGGTATATAAGTGAAAGGGTTTGATTTGATTTTGGGGGTTTTGTTGGAATCAAAGGGAAAGGCAATTTTTGGGTCCAGGAAATGATCAGTCTTGTAGAGCGCTGAATGGGGCAAGAAAGGAAATTGTTTTGATGCTTCGAATTGCATGAAATGGGTAGCTCAGACTGGTGAGGAGTTGAAGACGGCAAGAGGCTTTCAAGAATCCTCTTCACACAGTTGAAAACATGGAAAATTATACAAAACTTTAAGGCAGAGCACTGCAAATCTAATGGATTCCACCTTTATTACTTGTTTGTTTAACTTGAGAAGAAATGAGAAGGAAAATGATACACATGAAACATCAGTAAAATTACAATTACAGAGAGAAACACATCATCAAAACATAGAGCCACATGGATCCCAAGGAGTACTGCAAATCCTGGTCTATTCCTTTGCCAAAATGCAGAGATGAAAAGTACAATGAAGCTCAAAGCAATCCCAAGTATCCAACCCTGAAAATGACTAAGAAAATACAAGATATAGACAAGCCTAACTCATCCCCATGCCTTTAGGGGTCGATCTCAGCATTCTAGGAGCTGTTTCAACAAGATCTAAACTAAGAACTGGAAAATAGGCAATGAAACAACTTGCCTCTATAAGGTAGGAAACCGATTCATTCAGTTACATTTCACTTTTTGGTGAATGAGTCTACTTGGAATCAAAGTCATGAAATTACATCAAGTTACATAAGGAGTTTCACATTTGGAGATAAAAAAAGTCAAATTGGCCAAAACTAGGCGAAAAAGTGAGTTACTGAGTGAAAACTAGGCCAAATTTCCCAATGCGCCACGCCTGAAATCTCTATGCGTTGGGCCACTTTGGATCTGATTTTGAAAGCCTTCCCGGAGTCCAAATTGAGCGCAGGATAGCTTGTTGGAATGCTCTGCCTGTCTAATTTCCAGTTCAAGTGGAATTTATGAATTTGGTTTCCATTTTTCCCTCCAAAAATCAAATCTCTCAACACTGCTTCTTGTGTGTCCAAAAAGTGGCAGAAAGACCATTTTTAGGGTGTTTTTGACCCTTCAGACAACCAAAAAATTGTCAAAATTCTTAGGTAATGGGTTGGCATGCATAAATTTTTATGAAAAATCCAAAAATGCAAAGTTTTCCTCAGGAGGAGCTTCCAATTATAAGCGCGCGCCAAGTGGCGTGACGAGTCGGGCAGGAAAATCTGTGTAAAGGCCAAAAAATTCAACACTGACAAAATTTTTCCCAAATTTCTTGAAATTTGGGCTGAATGTCCACCATCAAGCACTATACTGAGCCAAAGAATCTTTGGCCAAAATTTGGAGTCTATCATGCCTTTTGCGACGCTTTAGTGCCCTTTTAGCTTTTCCTTCAGAATCTTGATTCTCGCCTTGCAAACATGATTTCTTGCCCAATAATGATTCTACATGTGCTTGAGAATGTTATTTTCCTTGTTGGCCTTCTCCAACAGCTTCTCCAGATGAATATTGACCCTCTCAAGCCAAGTCTCTCTATCAGCTTCAATCTCTCACTCAATGGATGTCATATTGGTTTGCATTAGGGGACTTTTGAGGTCTAAAATGGGCCTCCTAAGGAAATTATAAAATAATGGTGGAAAAAATCTAATAAGATTTGATGACATCATCAAATTTTAGAGGGAAAAATGAAAAAACTACTTTTTCAATTCATATTTTCAACTTATCTCCCAATGTTTTTTACTGGGGCTGAATGAGTATCGTTGATGAATTTGCTCCCCATTCATGAGTGTTCATACGCATACTGATGGGTCCTTACTACATGAAAAACATAAGACATTTTTTATGTATTTCTCATTTTTCGTGTAGAATAGTTCATCGAAAGTATGCAACATGGGTACTCCTTGGATGAGGAATTAAATTCCGCATCCAACGAGTACTCCCGCTCGAAATTTGAGTAAAAATTTTGGGAGATAAGTTTAAAATACGAGTTGAAAAAGTAGTTTTATTATTTTATTATTTTTTAATATTTTTAGTTTTTTACTCCAAAAATGGTGAATCATCCATTATGGATGACATCATCATCTTGAATCCTATTGGTTGTTATAAAGTTTATTTTTGTTGTACATTTTTCTTATGAGGCCCATTTTAGACCTCAAAATTCCCCTAATGGCTTCTTTGGGCAGCTTGCCGGTTCTCACGGATGTTTTGAAACTCCATGATTGTTTGTTGATCTTCCAACTGTTTGTTTCGCTGCTCCAAGTAGTTTATGATCCATTGGGCTCTTTGCAACTTGACGGTCAATGTGCCTATCTCCGTCTTCTGCTCCTGAATGATCTCTCTCAACTTTGAGCTTGGAGAGCTCAAATCCTCATCAATCAGTATGAAACCTGTGTCTTGGCCTCCTGAAGGCCCCTTATCCTGCATGGGCCTCTTACCTCTATCTTGTACCTGTACCTGTGCTGCTGATGATAGCAACAAGATCCCTTGTGCTGGGCTATTGCAAATAATCCTCTAGTGCCTCTCTAATAAGTGACATATGTCGGCACACTAGTAGTCTCTGCCTCCTAACCTCCATACTGATGTGAAGGTTCACCTGCATCATGAATAACCTCCGGAGGAACCTGAGGAATGGTGAAGAAATCATGGGAAATGAAATCGTCCCATGAAATACCCTGCAATCCAAGCTGATGTACAACCACGATCTTAATGAGTGCATAGTGATAAATACTGTTGTACTGCTGCTCGAGAGTTTTCTTTTGCACAAGAGTGGTCATTCTCTAGATATTCCGGCACATGAAATAAGGGATTTTCATCATCCTTACCCTGGTGAAATGCATCAATAACCTAATATGGTAGGCATAGAGGCGTGAAAACTGGCCCTCACAACTGAAATATCTAATAATGAGTTTCATCAGAGGCGCATAAGACTCCTTTAGGAATCGGAATGGGAACACTTTGCTGAGTTGTCTCACAACGCTAGGCATGATATATGGTTCATAATGCACTCTGTCCACCTGCTGTCTTTTGTTCCACTGTTCACCCACATTCGGTATTCCGGTTGCTTGAGAGATAGTTTCCGGTGTCAAAGTGAAATTTACACCAACAAGAGTTACCTGACCATCATGTAAATGCAATACAAACAAATGAGCCAACTCCCGATGATAATGGATCGTAGCAATCATTTCACAAAACTGATAGGATGACTGCTCTCGAAAACATGCCATGGCAAGTGGACAAGCCTGCAATTCAGCCAATGAGGTCGGCTCTTCTCTCACATGTCTGGCACTCTTATGGGGCCTTCTAGGTGCATGTAGCTCAGTGGTGGAATCACTATTTCGGTCATATGTTGTGTCAGTATCTGTCTCCATGATGTCCAAGGTTGATGCAAGGTATATGTTGGCTTGTATGAGATGAAAATGAGAATTTGGGTACTTTTGGTTTAGTGCACCGTGCTGGTTCAATGCGTCGCGCAGGAAAAATTTAACCCACAGTGGAGCGCCCTATGTGCCGCACTCAGCCTATGCGCCGTGACCACTGCCCAGTGTGTCGCGCTCTGCAACTTACACACAGTCTTCGCTCCAAACTTGTTTCTTCCCTTCCTCCACAATTTTTCTTGGCTCAATGTTATCTTTGGCATGTAAATGAATTTTTGAAACACAAAAATAATATTTTTACCAAAGACTTTGATTTTTGATTTGAAAAAACCCACTTTACAATGTTTGAAAACTTTGGCACTTTTTGAAAAGAACTCTGTTTTGCTTTGTTTTGGTTTTTGGACTGAATGATGAGCTTCTTGTTTGTTTTGCAGGGATGGATGGCATGAAGTTTTGAAAAAGGCAACCAGGTCTGCGAATGGAGCATTATTACAACTGAAGAATTTGAAAATTACATTGCATTTGTTACAAAAGGATAAAATAGACAATTTTTCTTCAAAACAAAGTTTTGAAGAAAAATCATTATCAAGCATTATGATGATGAAATTTTTGTAGTGAAACCTTATTTGAACCTCCTTCATGTGCCTGCTGACATTATTAGTCATTTTGAGACCAGATTAATAAAACCCTAGACCTAATGAGACTAAAAACCCTAATATTACTCTTTGCCAACCAGGAGACCAAACATGACTGTAAATGATTTTGATGAACAGAACTAGACCAGCAGGTACAAGACATGAGGGATATGAGTGACAAGACCCTTCCGTCAGATGATCCATGTTCCTAATGGAATGTAGCTGAATGAACTGAATGAGACACCTAAAATGAAATGCAGCAAGAGAGATTTGATCTCTGACAGAGGGATGAAGATACCAACTCTAATAGGGGCAACCTCCAATACATTACATGAATGAAAAATTATTGCATGATACAAATTACAAAACCTCCTTTCTATATATAGAAGTCCATGGGGCCACAATGTAATCCACACGGGGCCGAAATGTAATCCTAGACGACTTAACAATAATAATTTAAGGGCACAATAATAACAATATGGGGGTTAGAGGGGTACAGTAATAACAATAAGGGAGTTAGAATAACAACAATAAGGGACTATAATAGTAATATAGGGACCTAACATGCCCCTCTCATTCAAAAAAGTTTTGCCCTCAACGCTTGAGTAGCTCTGGGTGCTTCTGTATAAAATTCTCATCCTCCCATGTAGAATATTTAGTGGGTAAGTTCTTCCACTTGATGAGATACTCTAAAATTGATCGATTATGTAGATGTCTAGTTCTTGTTTCTGTGACAACTTCAAGTTCCAATATGATTTTTCCTTCCTCATCAAGTTCTGGCAATATTGTTTGAACTAGAAGATTTTCACCTATAACCTTCTTTAAGCATGAAACATGGAAAACTAGATGCACTCGTGAAGAAGCAGGAAGCTCCAATTTGTATGCAATAGTAACAATATTTTACAACTCCTTGTAAGGACCATAGTACTTTGGCGATAATTTATTATCCTTCTTAGCTTGTTTGAGGGACATTTGTTTCTATGTTTGTAGTCGTAAAAATACCCAGTCCCCTACATCAAAACTTCTCTCGCTGCGATGTTCATATTCTTGTTGTTTCATTCGATTTTTTTCTAAATTCAGGTTATCCTTTAAGAGTTAGAGAAATTATTGTTGATGCTCGATGTGATCTTCCACTGCATTAACCTTCAAATTTTCGCTTAAAGATGATGTGATGGATGGTGGATGATATCCATAAAGTGCCATAAATGGGGTCATTTTTGCTGTAGTATGGAAGGAAGTGTTATACCACCATTCAAAGAGAGGTAACCACTTGGCCCATTGTGTTTGTTTATCAAATACAAAACAACGAAGATATCCTTCCAAACATTTATTTACTATCTCTATTTGACCATCAGATTGAGGATGATAAGATGAGCTATGAGCTAATTGAGTACCCAAACAAGAAAATAACTCCGTCCAAAAATTTCTAGTAAAAATGGGATCCCTGTCGCTCACAATAACCCTTGGGTTCCCATGTAGTTTTTGAATTGTGTCCATAAATGTAGTAGCAACTATACACGCTTTAAATGGATGAGATAATGCACAAAATTGTGCATATTTGGTAAATCTATCAACTACCACCATGATGACACTCCTTCATTCAGACTTAGGTAAACCTGTGATAAAATCCACTGAAATATCCTCCCAACATTGACTTGGAATGGATAAAAGTTGTAGAAGACCCAGTGTCTTAATTGTCTCAACTTTGTTATGCTGGAAAACAAAACATTCTGCCACAAAATTTTGAATATCAGATTTAAGGCCATCCCAAAAAAATTCTTTCTTCACCTTGTGGTAAGTTTTTAAAAATCTTGAGTGTCCTCCTAAAGGAGAAGTGTGCAATTCCAAAAGAATCATTTGTTTTAGTTGGGAATTCTTACAAAGATATAAGCAATATTTTTACCATAAGGAATCATTTTTCCAATATAAACTGAGAGGGGCTTCAACAAGTGAATGTGGGATCTTTGCTTTAAATAGAAAGAAATATAGGGGAGGTCGGCGATGGATCTTAGGGTTTCAGCATTAATATCCATTTACATCGCCATTTCTCTTTTGTTCTCTTCCAACTCAGCTGTGCACAATGCCTCAGCTCCTTCCCTCCACCGGGAGCTTTCTTTGGAATTTCGAAGCTGGTTAAGAGGTGGTGTGTCTGAATCCTATGGAATCGGCCTATCCTCGGCCCTCCTGGATGCTAACTTAACAGCTATGAGCAGAGATTTTCTAGTTAAGATCACGCGGAATACTGTCTCGCTGCTTTTGCTGTGCTGCACGGTGGCTCGGTTTTGCTACCTGGCCATCTCTCCTCTTGGTCACTCACTCTATGCCTTCTGCAGATTTTCATGTAGAATTCTTCCCGATGCTGCCCCTCACCATTGCATCCGAATTTAGAGTTGCTACAACTCAGGTCAGGGGTTGGTTATGTAGCCCTGCGGTTCCTCTGATATAGATCCAGCTTTCAACTAGAATAGCTCGGATCCCCAACGAATCCAGTAAAACATATTTCAAATACAGATCTCTCTTCCTACGGGCAAGACCCTACTCCTATGGGTTTAGTCCTTTTTTACGGGGCTACACCTCTCTATGGCCCTCAAACATAAACTGAGGATCCCTTCCTCTTGTTTTAGGCTCCTTTTTGCTGGTAAGCAGCTTGTTGATAATATGCCTCTTAAATTTTACAGGATTGGAAGGAATGCCACAGTGATTCTGTCATATCGACTGAGGGGCGGTGCAGCAGTGTAGTCCTCTGCACCCAAGGGATTTTCTGACAAGGAGGCTGTCAAGGCTCCTGCTTCTTCTCCTTCTTCCCCTCCCTTAGAGGCTCCCAAGCCTTTCCTGGTGGAAAAAATGGAGGAATTTTCTTCCACATAAATTACCCACATAGACCTAGCTGAGGTGCTCCAACTCTATGAAGAAAATGCCCTCATCTTCAGATTCAACGGTCTTTCGCGGCAGTCAGAAGATATTTATAACTGGGTTCATGCCACTTGGACCAAACACTGCAAGATCATTTTGTGCTCCAAGGGATTCTTCATTGTCATTATAGCTGACAGTAAGGATTATCAGACTGCCCTCACAGGTGGTCCTTGGTTCTGGGGTAAGGCGGGACTCTTCCTAACCCCCTGGTTCCTAGACTTTGATCCCTCCATGGCAGTCATAACCAAACTCTCGATCTGGTTTCGGTTTCCCAACCTGCCTGCTCACCTTTGGCATTGTGCGGTCTTTGAAGCTATTGGTAATACTCTAGGTCATTTCCTTGCCACAGATCCTTCAAGGGGCCTGAAGGGTCTCTAAACCTATGGCAGAATGTGTGCCAAAATTGATATCAGCAAAGGAATTTTGGACCAAATCATTCTCAAAGTTGGGGATTTATCTTGGCCTCAACCTCTTGACTATGAGAACACAACTTTTCGCTGTCGGCACTGTCATCAAACAGGTCATCTTCAGAACTCATGTGCTCAGTTTCTATCCAGTCAGAAATCTGGCAAGCGCAAACCAAAAAATAGAAGTTGGAAACCTTTTAACCCCCCCCCCCCCAACCCTTTGAGGGCCTTGATTCCAGCAGCTAAGAAGAGGAGGGGAGTGATTCAAACGAAGAGATTTCTACTCAACAACAACCTTCTACCTCCGATATCCCTGAGAAGCCCCATATCTCCTTGGTTGTTCAGAAATGCCAGCATGTGTCCAAATCCTCCAACTCGGACAAAGACACTCCTCCTGGGAGTTGTAGTGATCTGCAAGTGGTCTCCATATCCCCAAGCCCCCATGGCTGGGTCAAAGTTGTCAACAAGAAAGGGAAGAAATTTCGCATTGCGCACTCAACCCCCTTGGGTTAGGGTCATCAGTATTTTCTTCCTGGTTGTTCTTACTCCTCTTTTTTGCTTTCTGTAGCCTGTTTTGCTTAATTCATGAGCCCACGGTCCGCTTGCATGTAACCGTTTGTCTCTGCTGGCTGGTTGCCTTATGTCATCAGTGGCTTTTCTCGCCCTGTATGGCTCGGCTTTGTTTCGTCAATTCTGTCTAAGTTGGTTCCTCGTGTTATGTCTGGGGATCATGACTTTCCATTGATCTGTTACCAACATAACCCTCTATAATTCTATGTACATTAGGTGCTTTTAATACAACTGCTGACTTACAAAAAAAAAAAAAAAAGAATAATTTTTCCAACTAAATGTATCATATTTACTAGGATCTTGCTGCAAATTTTGAATGAGTGTCCACACTTCTTCGTCCTTATTCCATTCATCTTTTTCTTCAGTTATCCAATCTGGATAGGTAATAGAAATGGCACAAAGCAATGCTTCGACCTCTTCATTATTTCTTGAGAGTGCATCTGCAACAACATTTAGCTTCCCTTTTTTGTATATTATTTCAAAGTCATAACCCAACATCTTTGTGACCCATTTTTGCTTCTCTTTTGAAGATAGTATTTGTTCCAAAAAGTATTTAAGACTATCATGATCAAATTTTACCTTGAAGTGTCATCCCATTAGGTAAGTTCGCCATTTCTTTAGTATATTCAGTATTGCTAACATTTCCTTCTTATAAATAGGTTTCTGTAAATACTTTCCTTTTATTTTACGACTTTAAAAAGAAATGGGTGTTCCTTCTCACATTAAAATATCACCAATTCCATTTCCTGAGGCATCACATTCCACAATAAAGGTTTTTGTGAAGTCTGGCGTAGCTAAGACCGGTGCTAGGCACATTGCCTCTTTAAGATATTCAAAGGCCTTAGTTGCTTCAGGAGTCCATGAAAATGCATCTTTCTTCAATAATGTTGTTAGAGGTGCTGCTATTCACCCACAATTCTTATGAAAATTGAGATAATACCCTGTTAACCCGAGAAATCCTCGCAACTACTTTATGGTTGTGGGGACTTTCCATTCCTTAATGGCTTTAATTTTTTTAGGGTCTACCTTAACACCCTCGTGAGATACAATATGACCCATATATTCCACCTCTTGTACACCAAAGAAACATTTGGATGTTTTTTCATATAATTGTTTCTCCTGCAATAATTTGAGCACCCTGTTAATGTGTTGAACATGATCCTTCAAATACTTGTTGTAGATTAGTATATCATCAAAAAATACTAGCACAAATTTTCTAAGGAAGGGTTTGAAAATGGAATTCATCAACCCTTAAAATGTAGAAGGTGCATTGGTAAGGCCAAAAGGCATGACCAAAAATTCCTAATGACCCTAATGAGTTTGAAATGTTGTTTTCAGAATATCTTCAATCTTCATTCTAATTTGATGATATCCTAAACGAAGATCCAACTTGGTAAAATAAATTGCTCCATGTAATTCATCCAATAATTCATCAATCACAGGAATAGGAATTTATATTTAATGGTGAGCTTATTGAGCTCCCTATAATCCGGACACATGTTCCATGATCCATCCTTCTCATGTACTAATACTACAGGAGCAGAGAAAGAACTCTGACTAGGTTGAATTATACCTGCCTCTAACATTTCTGCAATCATACGTTCAATTTCGCTCTTTTGGATATAAGGATATCTATAAGGCCTGATGTTTGGATGAACACTTCCTGGAATCAAATGAATAGCATGATCATGATCACGAATAGTGGGAGCCCTTTGGTAGTTTCAAACACCTTGCAATGATTGTCCAAGAATTTTTGGAGATCTGCAGAAATAGATGATTTTGTTGTTGGAACTTCTAGTGAGCATAATTGTGCAATTACACCTTGTTGTTATTTCTTTAGAAGATTTTTCATGACATTAGAGCTTATTGTCTTTCCCGGCTTCCCTGAAATACCCCATAATTCAACTTCCTTTCCTTTTGAAAAAAATTTCAAGAAAATTTCTTGGAAATTAAAAGCTACTGTCCCCAAAGATTGTAACCATTGTACTCCTAGTACAACATCAACACCTCCCATAGGAATGGAAAGAATTGGACTATTCAATACATATTCCCCCATGGTTAGCTTGATATTATGGAATTTTCCATAGCAATTTATAGTTCCTCCATTTGCAACCATCACTTGACATTCTGGTGTTGGGTATAGGAAACAATTCAATTCCTTGGCTACCTTACAATGAATAAAATTATGGGTGCTACCTGAATCAATCAACACTATTACCTTTTTCTTATTTATATTTCCTTCTCTCTTGAGAGTTTGAGGAGTGCTAATTCCTGCCAATGCCTTACACGATATGGTAGGACTCATTTCTTCCTCTTCTAGGGCTGGTTCCTGGTGTATATCGTCTTCTTGTTCATTTTCTTCTTCCTCTTCACAATCTATGTAAAATTTAGTGTATTTTCTATCACAACTGTAGCAAAGACATTTTTATCTTTTTTCTTCCAATTGTTGTGGTGTTAACCTTGTAGGTTGTGGAAATATAGGAGTAGCAACACTTCCATCTTTATAGAAGTGAGGGGTAGGCTTCCTTGTCGCCATAATTTTACATTAAATTTTTCTTTCCAACCTGAATGCCTTCTCCAATGAATCAGGTTCCAAAACACGAACTTCATGTTGGATGTTATCCTTTAAAGTACCTATGAAGAGATCAATTATGTGTTCCTCTGAAATATCAGCTACCATTACATTCAATTTTTGGAAGTACTCAATGTGCTCCACCACCAAACCCTTTTGTTTCAGATTTATTAATTGGCTAAAGAAGGTTTTTCTTTTTGTATCCTCATAATGTGCTATCATTTCCTCCATAAAAATTTACCAGGTGAAATTTTTTTTACGAGAGCGAAGCCATCGAGACCATACAAATGCATTTTTTTCTAAATGTAAAGTTGAAATGCGTACCTTTTGTGTGTTTTGCATATTATTGAGATAAAGATATTGTTTCATCTGTAGTATCCATGTTACAGGATCCTTGCCATCAAAATTCCTCATATCCATATTTTTAATATGGTGGTTCTTTAATCCAACATTATAGTTTATGAAATCACGATTAACATTTATTTTTTTCTCATCATGATTTTCATCTACTATCTTTTCGCCATTAGGAATCATTTATTGTATCAACTTTGACAAACCTTCCATGTTTTCCTTCAAACCTTCCATTTTTTCTTCCATACCATCTATTTTATCTTCCATACCATTCTTCAAACTATCCATCGTAACTCCCATTCCTTTCTTTAAACCATCCATCTTAGATTCCATGCTTTTCTTCAAAACGTCCATTTCATTTTTTGTTGCTCTTTGAGAGAGCGAATTTTGGTGCACTTGCTCTTGTAATTTTGATAGATCATGTTGAAATTCTTCATCTTCATGAGTCATAGTAGAGTACTCTGAGGGCTTAATGGGTGTTGAATTATTTTTAGGATGAATTTTAGAACCCAATACTAATATCTATGCTCAATAGCCCTTTGGAATCACTTAAAACTGAATTTTCAAACAAGAAATGCAATTTGAAAAAAAAATACACACCCTTTTCTTGATTTTGAGGAGCTTGATATTGAACTGAATTATCTCTCTGATTTCAGATCTTATATATCTGAAATTCGGCCCTGATGTAGCCCCCTAAATTTTCTTTCAATTCCCATAGGTATAACTTGATTTGGAATATTCAAGGCAAAGCTATTTCCAATCTCCCACAATGACCTAACTATGGCTCGTTCAATAGAGCGAACTTGTATGGCTTCCCACATGTCACTATTTTCTCATTTGGCGCCGAAATTTATAGATAGGAAACTATACTTCCATTCACTTTTTACATAATTCCAATTCGATTCTCAGAGAGAGAGTTACGAAGATTTTCTCATGATCACCACTTTGAGATGAAATTCAGGAGCCTGAAACAGACCTAACTTCCACAGAACATATCTCCAAAACTAATGCGAACCAAGCTCTAAAATGTTTCGACGTTGTTCCTCAGAATTTCAGTTTTGTGCTCTAAACATTTAAACTTCTGAACCTTCGTAGAAAAAAATATTTAGCAAAAATTCCACGATGACCTTTCTAAGTGAAATTCAGGAGCCTGCAAAAAGACCTAACTTCCATAGATCATATCTCCGAAAATGTTGTGAACCAAGCTATAAAATTTTGCGACGATGTTCCTAAGGATTTAAAATTTTCACTCTAAAAATTTCAGCTTCGGAACCTTCGTAGAAAAAACGTTATAGGGAAAATTCCACAATGACTTGTTTGGAGCACCGAAAACCTAGAACCCAAAGCTATGATACCAAATGTTGGGAAACCAGCTCCAAAAATAGAAAAAAAGAGATATCAATGCCTTAGAAATAAGCCACTTCAAGGGGGAAACCTCCAATATATTACATGAATGAACAATTCTTGGATGATACAAATTACAAAACCTCCTTTAATATATAGGAGTCCATGGGGCGACGATGTAATCCTAGCCGACCTAACAATAATAATTTAAGGGCACAATAATAGCAATATGGGGGTTACAGGGGTACAATAATAAAAATATGGGGGTTACAATAACAATGGTTAGGGACTATAATAGTAATATAGGGACCTAAGATAACTTAACATTTTTATACAAAAAATTTCTTAAATTGACTTTCACACATCAATTAGTAATTTGAAAGTTGTCTTTTACATAAGTTGTGTACACTAAATTACATTAATTTCTGAAATCTATATTGAATTTATTTTAAATAGTAATTTAAAAAAATAATTGTAAATGTCCAGTGTAGATATATATATCATGGAGGATGAACAACGAATATCAACAGAATCCCATATCTCTATGAGAGAGGGGAACCATGGATCGAGGGATGTTCATGGTATTTGAATATAATCTTAAATGTTCATACATATACAAACATGTGTGTACATATGTAATTGATTTTTTATCAATTTTGTGAGTTAAATTAGTTTCTAATAAGTTTCATTTTTTATTTTCTAGGAGCTAAGAGAACAAGGGTATCTACTTCATCAATGGAGCATGCCCACGGTTCACGCAATCGTGGTATGGTTCACACAATTTAATAAATGAATATATAAATGTATTTACATGTATGAATGTATTTTTGAGTTGATTATAAATTGATACTTTTTTATGAAGCTTCTCTCTCATATCGTGAAGTTGGTGGTTGTTCACATTCCCTTGGAGGGCCATCAATAAGTGCTGGCGGATTTCATGAAGCTGGTGATATGTATTCCCCCATAGGCTAATCAATGGATGGTTGTGTTGGTTCCCAACCAATCGGTGGTCATTATGGTTCTCAACAGTCTAAGGGTGGGCAATATGGTAGCCAACCACATAGAGGTGGCCATAAATTTGAATATTATTTTCATTATGTTTGTAAAAATTTGTTTACATGTGTTTTCCCAATATAATTTTTTTTATATATTGATGTAGAGGCGAAAAATTATTCTCCAAATGTTGCTAAAAAATGACGTAGGGAAGAATGCATCATTCAATAAGAGGTTTGTCCACCAACCGTGACTTATCCATTCGACATTTTCGATATACCTTGGGAAACAAGCATGCAACAATGAACGTTAGAAAGGTGTCAACCTCTTCATGCCAAATTGAAGAGAGATCCCGTGGCTTTGACTCTACCTGCTCAGAGTCTACAAAGCTTATAAATAGTTTCACACTCTTTTAGTGAACTAGTAGATGTGTACCGAAAACTTGGGCCAACCACTGATACTTTTGTAGAAGTGATGAGAAAAAAAAAAGGAAACAATAATGGGTCCCGACAAATGGGAGGTTATTAAACAAAGAGATACAATAGAAATGTCCAAGTCTATGTTTAATTTCAAAGAAGAGACGAAAATAAAGATGTTGAAGGTGAAATATTTGAAGCACCCTCATACAACTCACTATTTGTATGATAGACACCTTGCGGCCTATGGAAGACTCCTATGGAACGACGAGGTTTCACTTCATTTTGCAAAATTATTTTATGCACAATTATTTTTTCAAATGAAACCCACTTATAATGACCTTCTCTCTGAATTTTTAGTCCTAGGAAAGGTCGATTGTGTGAGCGTAGGGGTGCTAGGCATGATGTGGAGTTTCCTTGCCTTGAGCCACCATTGGCTAGTCAACCCTTCTTTTCAAAAATTTGTGGTCACAGATGGATGCCACTTCTCAAATTAGTCAAGAAGAAAGGGATGCCATCATCGATAATGTTCATAGTGGATTGGGTGGAGTCGATGTTTGTCTGAATCGACAAAGAGCACGTGAAAATGCACGCACTAATTTTGTGTATTATACAAATGAAGAGATTTACAACATGAGTGTTGAAGATCTCAAAACATATGTAAAATATTGCCGCAATAGTTGGCACGATCCAATTTTTCATGAGGAAGATGGCATGGGAACGATATTTGTTAATGTTTAGGGTTCAATTATTTTAACACATGTACACTTTGTAATAAATACATATATACATACATTTATTTGTATATATTAATCTAACAAAAATGTATCATTACATGTTAACACCATTTTCATTTGTCATGCTTGATGAATGAAGAAAATTCTAATATCACGGTCAGAGCCTCTGGTTCAAACAATCAAGATGGTTCTCGTCATCAAGATATGTTGGAAAATGTTAGTGTTTTTCAAGTGAACACATGATGATGTACAATTATGTTTTATATATTATTATATATATTGAAAAATGATGAGATATTTTTAAAATAAATAATTGTGCACACATGTACATTAAAATGTTTTAACAAATTCTGATTCTGTCCAATGTTTTTGGGATGGAGGTACGTTCTTCTTCCTTGGGAGATGTGCCAAATCCACCATCACAAGTATGAACAATTTTTCAATTTTTCAATTTATGTTTTTAAGTTATATATTCAACCTCAAAAAGTTCCATTAAAATATGAGATATATCTAGATGTTGAGATATTTTAATTTTTTTGAAGTTTAGGTTTTTGGAGATTTTATTTCTGAGCCACTCTTAGGAGATATGCCAAATTCACCAGCAAAATTATTCATTTTTTCACTTAAATATATATATATATATATATATATATATATATGTGTGTGTGTGTGTGTGTGTGTGTGTGTGTGTGTGTGTGTGTTTAAGTTATAAGTTATAAATTGAAGTTTATAAGTTTTATTATAAATTAAGATCTAGATATCTTGAGTTATTTTAAATTTTTTGAATTTTAGGTTTTTGGAGATTTTCTTTTGGAGCCTCTCTTAGGAGATGTGGCAAATCAACCAGTAGAAGTATTCAATTTTCCACTTAAATATATGTTTTTAAGTTTTAATTTATAAATTGAAGTTCAAAAAAATTATTATAAATTGAGATCTTGATCTTCAGTTATTTTATACTTTTAATTTTTTTGAATTTTACATTAGTATAGAAGATTTCTTTTCTCCACGGACTCTAGCGATGGAGATAGGAACATCCACACCATTTCGACCATTTGAGCAAGTTGTCTAACCTTTTTTTTAATATTATTGAAAATAAGTTTATATATGCATTTTAATTTGAAAATGTTTACTATATATATATATATATATATATATATATATATATATATATATATGTATATTGTACAGTTTAGTGTTGACGATGTTCCAGTGGGGGAAGTTTTAGTAGTTGAGAAACAAATGGAGAGGGAACCTCATGAGGTATTGCATCATTTTTTTTTACATTTTTCTTTTTTACATGAAGTTCTATATATTGTCACTCAATTTTAAAACATTAAATTTTATTGTTTGTACACATTGTGTACATGATCCCCATGCTTCACAAGATAGCTCAAGGATCATGACTTTGCTGGGAGAGACACTAAATCCATCTGTACTTTATGGATGATGCACATTCACACATGAAAGATTATATTTTCAATATATTCAGTCATAAAATTACTTTTTTATATATAGGCTTATCTAGATGCAGTCATATATAACTTGATACTTGATACTTGTGAGATCTGTAAATTTTAGACATATTTTATGTGAAATGCATTTGGTACATGTGAATGTGATATATAATATTTTTAAAACATAATTTTTGAATGGTTGAACTACATTTGGCATGTGAAGTAATGTTACAGTGTTGTATAATTTGTTTTGTTTTTAAAAATCAATTTTTGGATGGTTGAACTACATTTGGCATGTGATGTAAAGTAATGTTGTGTTATAATTTGTTTTGTTTTTAAAACCTAACATTGGATGGTTGAACTACATTTAGAATATGAAGTAATGTTGTGTTATAATTTGTTTTGTTTTTACAGTGTTATGGTTGAATTACATTTGGCATGTGAATTAATGTTACTTGATACTTGATACTTGTGATCTATAATGTTTTGTTTTTAAAACTCAAGTTTTGGATGGTTGAACTACATTTGGCATGTGAATTAATGTTGTGTTATAATTTGTTTTTCTTTTAAAGCTTATTTTTTAGATGGTTGAACTACATGTGGCATGTGAAGTAATGTTGTGATTTATAATGTTTTTTTTTCAAAACTTAAGTTTTGGATGGTTGAACTACATTTGACATGCGATATAATGTTCTGTTTTTACTGGATAGTTGAACTAAAATTGGCATGTGAAGTAATGTTGTGATATAATATTTTGTTTTTAAAAATCAAGTTTTGGATGGTTGAACTACATTTGGCATGTGATTATGATATAATGTTCTTTTTTTGAAATTCAAGTCGCCGTTTTCCAAAAAAACAAAAAATCACATGAATATATGTACATGTAGAAAATATTTAAGTACATGTTTGAATATATATGTTAAAAATATTGAAGTATAATACATATTGACGTATCTAACTATATATATATATATATATATATATATATATATATATATATATATATATATATATATATTAAAAAAATAGTACTAAAATTAGAGGTCTTGTCAATTGTTTCAAACAATCATAAAATTTTAAAAATGCATTCTATAATGTATATATATCTAGTACATGCAAAATGTTTCATCAATGCATATATAGAAATGCTACTTTCAGTTAATTCCATTCTAGAACATATATACTGAGTACCTCAATAGTTTTCATCAATGGAAATAGAAAAGCTACTTTTAGTTAATTGCATTATAGAACATATATATTTAGTGCATGAAACATTTTTCATCAATGAACATAGTAAAACTACTTGAACAGTTAATTGCATTCTAGAACATATATATATCCAATACATGCAACATTTTTCATTAATGCACATAGAAAATATACTTTCATTTAATTTCCTATAATATATATATATCCAGTACGTGCAACATTTTTCATCAATGCACATAGAAAAGCTACTTTAAGTTAATTGCATTCTAGAACATATGTATCCAATACTTGCAACATCCTTCATCAATGCACATAAAAAAGCTACTTTTAGTTAATTGCATTGTAGAACATATATATATATCCAATGCTTCTAGAACATATATGTGCAGTACTTGCAAATTTTTTCATCAATGCACATAGAAAATATGCTTTCAGTGAATTTCATTCTATAACATATATATATATCCAATACATGCAACATTTTTCATCAATGCATGTATACAAAAGCTACTTTCAGTTGATACCAGTGTGCATGTACCAAAATAATATACACGTGAAAACACTTGCACAGATAAAATAACAAGGAAATTCAATTTTTAGTTGAGTCATGGAATTTCTAAAACATAAATCCAAAGAGAAGAAATTGTTGGGTAGTTCAATCGAAAAAATTCCAATGGAATGCCATCTTGAATGATTCGTTCATGATTGTATTTTGAAATTTTCCATTTCTTAATTTTTGTCTTTTTCTTTGATTGAACCTCTATCAATTTTATGCATGCTTCACATATTAGGTGACCATATTTACAACTTATGACATCAGTTTCATAATGTTCAAAGTAAACAAAATCCCCACTTTGATTAGTTTGTCTAAAAAAATAACCTTTTAGTATAACAGATCCTTTTCCATATGGAAACTTGTGATCATTATAGTTTTCTAATAATTTCATCGTTCATTTAGTGCAATGCATCAAATAATAATTCATGTTTTCATCGTTGTCAGTAGGTGCAAGTATAGCATAAAAATCTCCTGCACAATGAAACAAACTTATGCATTTAAATTTAGATCATAATTAACATGAAAAAATTAACTTTAAAATAATTTTAGTATCTATTTCTAGATCTCTATCATTCGAAAGAAATTCAAATGTTACCTTCTCTAACAAGATCAGAAGCTCGATCGCCATCAGATGATATTTTAATCTCCTCTGATTTCATTTCTTCAAACATTGTAATGGACATTTTCCCCTTTGTATTTAGATATATATGTTTCCAATATTTTACATAAATTTTGTTTTCACAAACATCATTGGGCTCTTTGTTGTCTATGAAAACGTGAAAAAAACAAGAATATTTTATTTTATCCAATGCAAACACATTTATGGACAATTGTGTTTTAATTGAATGCAATTTTCGAGTCCCTTTTATTGTTTCAACGTCATTTCCAATTTATCTATCTACATATTCGATCCCAGTATGCCGAAGAAACCTATATATGAAAAATTCAAAGAAGAATGTAAATATGATATCAAAATACCATCAAAGATAATCATTGTGGTAAATGTACACTTTTTAAAATAGGATATCCAATATAAATTAAATTGAATGTACCTTCACACTTCCCTTGATCAGTTAATCTCATGGATTAGAGCAGTGATGCACCATTGAAAAACTTATTTAGCATCCACAAGTCAGTTTACAGAGGGTTTCCTTTGATATCTTTAGATTTCTTGTTTTATGCATGCCCTTGCACCGTCATGTTCTTCTTTTCAATGACTGGTCTCAAAGAAATTCCAAAAGTGTTTAATGTAGATTTTCTTATGAAGACAACACAACAAAAAGAATGATCATGAAGATTTTAATTGACCTATGCATCCATCTGACCATATCCAATGTTCGTTGAATTTTATTCCACAACTTTTCAAGGAGTCATAAATCTTTCCAAAACAGTGTTGTAGAAAGCATGTATCATGTGTATGATTGTCACTGATATAAAAGTGATATTCTTTAATAACATGTCAATTTTCACTGGGGCTTTCTACATGATCAACGTTTTGTTCAACATATCTATATAGAATATGGACGAACATGGAGACTTGGTTAGAATGATAGTATTCACTCTGAATTTCTTTTTGTGGAACAAATGTGTAGTTTTATGAAAAATCAATTACTGGAAAAATGGTCCCTGGTGGAAAAAATTCATGGGATTTTTTGAATTGCAAGTCCTGCCATCAAGCTCTATGGGAATTCTCTGTGTATTTATAAATTTCAGCCTCAAACTTTCTCAAAAAATCTATCACAAAAATTTCTTCTTCTTGTAATGAAATTATTTTAGCAGTATTTGAACCTTGAATCGATGTATGGATATATTCGTATCTCTTCCATTTCACTTTCATGTTTGACAATGATTCATCGTTTATATCAATATTATATTTGTTTTGAAATTTAGTCAAATTTCTAGAATCATTGCATTTTTTACCACCAACACATTTCTTCTCGTAAAATAATTCATCGCTTTCTCTTCCACATAGAATTTGAGATATGAAATCACAGATAAGGGAAGGAGGAGGTGAATCTTTCCAAACTTTTCTACCAAATTTAAGGAGTGTGTCATAGTATAATTGAAATTCCACATGATAATGACAACAACAAGTGTCGCGTACGATGATAGGTTTCACATACCATGGTTTTTGTTGAACAAAAGCACTGATTGAGACATGAATTTCATGATTCTCTTCTTGGAACTTGTTGAACAACTCTATCTAAGTGGTGTCCAAGAAATGTTTTTCATATTCTTCATACCAATTTCGTGCTATTATTCATCGCATCACATCCTTTACATTTCGCGAAACACGTGAATTTTTCTTCCAATATTCACATATTTTTTTTTTTAACATTATCTCCAAGTCTATATTTGTATGGTTTCCTACAAGTAGCTCTCCAAAAAGAAATTTCATAATTGAGATCTATTCGCAACCGAAATTTCTGATGTTTTTACAATTTTTTTCATGAGTTTCCTAATGCTTGTGCCATAGATTTTACCAAGTGATTGTGTTTAGTACTTAATGAAACCACTGCCATATGTGTTGCTTTATATAAAACTGAAACATTTTTATGTCTAGATCTTCGAATTGATTTTGTATCGCTATTTATATTTTGTACTACATTTTCCTTCATTTTTTTATCTTTTGCTAATTTTCAAATACACAATAAAGTCATAGATTCTTTCAATTTCCTTAATGATAGGAGACCTTTCAACATTTGGGCTTGAACTGTCACATTTTTCTTTATGAAGTATGTATCAAAATGCCTTTAGCACGATATCGTATAACATGGTCAACTCTTTTATCTCTATATGTGTGTGTGTCAACATTTTGTAACATCTCATAATTGACATTGATTTCATCTGTACATATTCAAATTAATAGTGCATAATAAGTTTACATATTCAATGAACAACTAAATTAATAAATATGTATAATTTCAACAATACGTGTATTTATTCAACATATATATAAATATACATACCTTGTGATTCAATTTCTTCACTTGAGTTTCTTTCAATGTTTTCATCATCTTCAATCATTGGTTCAATATCTCTTTCACTGTCTCTTTCAAAGTTTTGTATCTCATCATGAATATTTTGAGGAATATCTCTCTCTGTTTACATTGCAAAATATTTTTCAAATTAGTTCATCAAATAAAAATTAAGCTTCACATTTTACACTAGGAATATTTTAAATATCAAATTCATAATATTTACATTTACATACCTACTTCAACTTCTAGTTGAGGTTGGTTTTTCCTTTCAATATTTGAGAGTGCTTCTCTCTTTCTTTTGCAAGATTCTCTCCCCTCTTCTCTACACTCCTCAGGGTCTCTTGTTCGATTATATTTTCTCGTGCAATTCCTTCAATTTCCCATGATAATAGAGTATGAAGTTCAAAAAATTCCCTTCAAAAATTTAGACAACAACTCAATGAAAGAAAACAACACAAAATAATTAATTTAATAAAAAACTCATTTTAAATTTTTTTCAAAAAATACATACTTCAATCCAAAACACTTACTTTAAAAAATCTGAGAAAAAAATGTCTTATAAAAATGAAACGAAGCTCAAAATATTTCCTTCCAAGTCCTGCAAAAAAAATTCTTTTAAAAAGTTTGACAAAAATTCATTTAAAAAAATCATTATAAAATATTTACTTCAACCCAAAAGACGTACTCTAAAAAAATGTCACTTCAAAAAATACCTCCAAAAAATGTCCATTGAAAATTAATTCCAACTTCTTAAAAAATGCCACTTTAAAAAATATTTCAAAACAACCTCTAAAAAAATATCACCTTAGAAAATACCTCCAAAAAATGTCCTTTGAATATTAAGCCTAAAAAGTGTCCTTTCGAAACTAAGTCCAAAAAATTTCTTTTGGAAATTAAGCCGAAAAACCTATAAAAAAAAAAAAATATGTCCTTTGAAAATTAAGCCAAAACCTCTTAAAAAAATGAAAATTAAGTGCAAAAATTCTAAAAACAAAATACTTAAAACCAAAAAATGTCTTTTGGAAATTAAGCGCAAAAACCTCTAAAAAAAAGATACATAAAAAAAAAATGTCCTTCGAAAATTAAGCCCAAAACTTCTAAAAACAAAATACTTAAAAAAAACAATGAAAATTAAGCCCCAAACCTCTAAAAACAAAATACCATAAAAAAAATGAAACCCAAAAAACATCCAAAAAATGTATCACATACCAAGAAGAAATTTCCTTTGAATGTACTCCAAGAAAATTCCTTAAACCCAAAACAATCCTTTGCAAAAATTTCGTTTGAATGTACCTTCAAGAAAAGTCCTTCAACCCAAAACAATCCTTTGCAAAATTGTCCTTTGAATGTACCTCCAAGAAAAGTCCTTAAACACAAAACGATCTTTTGCAAGATCAGGCCTTTCCAAAATTAGACCAAATGGAGAAATGTGCGAAATTATGTGAAAATAAGTGAAATGTTATAATATGGGTGTGTGGTAGGGCCCTCACTAATGTGGGTGCCCATTGGTCATGTCAGCCCCTGAAATTAATTTGGGGAGTAAAATATGGCATGATAGGGAAGAGTGTCATGTGCGTAAGCAGGGGAAGTTGGCCCATACTCGTCCAATAACCCAACTACCACACATGCCAATGGAGGAATTCCATGAGACAATAGGCGATGTGGTAGGGCCTAATTTTTGGGGGAAATATCTCATGATTCAGAGGTAAGATTAAGATAAAATTTATACCATTTGATTCTTTTCGACTAGACAAACACAATATTCATGGTTATTATGGGTTTAGTGGAGTTGGAAAAATTGAAATATTTATACGCTATTTTCATAGTAGTACTTTGAATATTGGCTACTTATACTGACCGCATCCTCCTTTGGGTATTATGTAAGGTGTGTTGTTATAGAGTGGTACCATAATATCTGGGTTCAACACTTGGATTGAATGGGATTATTTAGAAGCATATTATTATCCTTAAAATTAAATAACTTTTTAACATTAAATTCTAAATCCAATTTAAATAAATTACCTCTTGGCCTAACAGGACATTTTTTCATTTGGTGACATGTTGGAGTGGCATAAAGATAAATTGTTGGATGATTGTTGATGATATAATGGTGTGTGTAACCTCGTGGAATGATATTAGGTGGGAGCCCCCCCTCCTGCATATACCATGGATCATATTATTAAATATCAATGGTATGGAATATATCACGACCCCCTAGTGATGTCACCTAAATCATGACCCCTCATGCAAACCATAGATCTTCCTCGACACATCCTGACCATTAGTTTTGATTGTGGTAGGAAGGGACCCTAGTTGAGGTATTTCGAAAAGGATTATAGGTGCCATGATTTAAACGTTTTGGTGGGAACCAGTGATACAAGCTATGATAGATTATGACTATTGCAAGTTATAGGTTACAGTAGGTAAATAGCTTTTTTTCTAGTAATTATGTGCTTACATGATCATTATGTTGCAAAAAAATCCTTATAGCATCATTGCAATGGCAATACCCTCTGTCTAATTGGTATTTTATTCTAGTGATGATGCACTAATACTTTATATGGATTGAATTTTAATCTATCCATATGAATTATTCAATATGGTTAACGTGCTAACATGATCATTCTATCATAGTAGAATTATCCATGACAACTCCATGAATGAAAGGCTCATGATGATTATCGTGATTTATTTAACTTATACATAAAAATATAACAATGTGTCTTGTTGATAGCCCATCACAAGCAACATAAGGAAGAGGAAATACAACAATGAGAACCAAAATGGTTGAGTACCGTTCTGATCAATCACAACATAGGAGTGACTGCATCAAATTTAAGGAAGAAGAAATATTAGTGGACCAATAGGGTTGGAATCACTCCCGAGGTTATAGGGACACTAAGAAAATTTAAGGTCAACAATGAGAGGTTGGTAAAAGCTCAATAATGACAAGTTGAAATCAATGTAGTTATCCTGCAATGTATCATAGATTGGAAAAGCCATAGGAAATCTGAGATAAGAGAAATTAATAGAGACATGTAAATCAATCACGAGTCAGAAGAGAATGCAAATGGTGTATATGGTGGCATGCCCAAGAAGAGGAATAGGCGGGGAATTGAGGACATTGTTCCTAGGGATTTATCTTTGAGCACCCCAAGACAGGGAACTAGCATACAAGTACATTACTATAGTACACCATCTACTTTTTCTACTTAGAAGCACTACCATCGTTCAAGAAGTAATGGGAACGATTACATTCTTAAATAATTTAAGAAAGCTAAACCGCTCACATTTGATGGGAATATGAAGAAAGTATAGAATGTAGAAGATTGGTTATTGGGTATGAATAACTTCTTGAAAATACATGATTATTCTAAAAATATGTAATCTAGAATTTCCACCTATAACATGAAAGGGAAAGCATATATATGATGAGAAAAATTGAAAAATTTTGGAGGCCTTGTTGACATAGAATTGAGATGGGATGAATTTGAGAAGCTCTTAAAAGAACAATACATGTCTTAGTGTTATTATCATACCAAGGCAAAGGAGTTATATGAACTCAAGATGGGGAATTATCAAATGAGGAATGTATCACCAAATTCCCAAGAATATTGAGGAATGTACCACATCTAAAGAATGATAAGGCTAGGATTCAAATTTTTATCCGTTAGATTCTTATGGAATTCAAAGATAAAACTGAATTTCCAAAAATCAAAAGCAACTGGAAGATATAAGACAATCTTGGACATAAGAGTAGTTTGCACAAGAAAAGCTCAAAAAAGGGAGAATCTAATCACCCAACTCATAAAAGGTATTCTCAACAGAAATTTGATGTTGTCGTTAATAATAATGTGCAACAATGACTATCATGAAAACCCATGTTTGAAGGTCGAGAGCCACTCATATGTTGGACTTGTGGTGAAAACCATAGAATAATGGATTTTCGACATTAGAAAAGTGGTGTACAAAGGATTTAGAGTGTTAATAAGGCTTTCATGGCGGTCAAATTAACACAGAGTAAGCCTATAATTTATGCACTAGTGGATAACCACCACAAAAATCACTAGGCATCAATGAATGAGATGTACTTCATTAGATGATTTCTTACAACCACCAAGATACATGATGCAATCACAATAGTGGTTGAAAGGTTAAGCAAGGTAGCTCATTTTTTATTAGTGAATTCCAATAACTCATCTAGGGATGTGGCACAAATATTGATAAAGGCGATTGTGAGGCTACATGGGATCCCCAAGAAAATTGTGTTGGACAGAGATGCTAGTTTCACTTCCATGTTCTTGAAGGAACTATTTTCAAGATTGGGAACAAAATTGGTATTGAATATAACATATCATCCATAAAAAAGAAGAAGAGAAAACAAAGAGAACAAAAAAAATGCTTGAGGACATGTTAAGGATGTTTGTAATGCATCATCCAGGAAGTCAGAAGAATATCTTCCACTTGTGGAATTTGCATACAACAATGGATACCAAGAATCCATAAAGATTAGCCCATTTTTTGCATTGTATGGAAGGGGTTGGAACACTCCTATTCATTGGAGTGTGATGGTGATTAGTGTCCTTGTTGGACTTGATATTATAAAGGAAATGGAGCAGGGATTTTAGATCATAAAATATAATTTAAAAGTGGCACTCTATAGGAAGAAGAGCTATGTGGATCAATATATTGTCGACAAAGAGTTCCAAGTTTGGAACCATGTTTATCTAAGAAGAAAAGCCAAGAAGTGTTCCCTAAATACTAGGACATGTACCAAGTTCGCACCATAGTATTATGGGTCTTTTGAGATCCTTGAGAGGATTGAACAAGTGGAACATAGGTTTTCTTTAGCTCCATAAATTAGATTTCATGGTGTCTTTTTGTCTCTTCTTAAAATATATACTCATGATTCTAATGATTTGACTCATTGTTATGTGCTACAATTAGAACCAAATGGAGATTTCCGGTCAAATGCAATGCACATTCTATAGAGGAGGAGTCTTCTGCTCTGGAATCGAGCCATAAATGAAGCCAAAGTGTAGTGGAAGCACTTCAGGCCATAGAAGGCTGCGTGGGAAATGGCTGATAAATTGAAAGTTAATTATCCTTCTTTTTTTTTCTCGTTACGAAAAATGGGTATGTGATTGTAAATATTGTATAAAGTTGTCTATATAAAGCTCCATGAACCAGTTTGTGTTGTGTTTTATTTCTATTATTTCATATGGGAAAATAACACTAAGGGTGGTGTTGCCTCATGGAAGAGGGGTATATAGAAACCCTAGCCATTGTTCTCCCATAAATATACATTGTAAAGTTTTTTATAGGTATATAAAACTTAAAAGAGGGGATCGATTCAAAGGGACACAAATTCCAGAGCTCAAGAGGACTCCTTGCTTGAGATATTGTTGACTTCTTGTGTCAGAAAATACAAATGGTATGGAAAACATTTAAAAGTTGGCTAGTGTATTTAATGAAATATTTTTTATCGTAATTTAATTTGCTACAAGAAGAGGTAAGCATGGCCATGTTGCTTTAGATATCACTCAAGAGGAAGCAAAGATGAGACAACAAATGCATGCCAAAAAAAGAAGTCAGGGAATTTGCATTCAATGATAATAGTTGGAGGGAATTTTGGATTCTCTAATTTTTTCATGCAAGAAGAGTAAGGATCACAACAACAGTCAACAATGTGAGGAGAATAGAGAATAAACTCACAAATAGAAGAGAATTCAAGTGAGTGGATTTGTCTTATATTTCCTGTGGGGTTGTGAGTTGGGTTACTAGTATCTGGAGCCTTGTAATAGCTTGGATCTCTTGGAAGCTATGGTTTTAGATAAATACCTTTAAATATCTATAACGTATTGGGTTTTGTCGATACTATGGGTTTCAATAGTAGTCATTAGATCCTTGTAACAACTGGGGTTCCTTGGAGGCTATTGATTCAAAAAATAATATAAGGAGCTTTGTAACAACTTAGGTCCCCTAAAGATTTTTGGTTGAGATAATAGTCCTGAGAGCCCTGGAAACCTTAGGAAGAGAAGAGACTTGGAGTTAATATATAAAATAGATTCTAGACTTCTAGAAAAGGACGTGAATGATTCGTACTACCATTGAGGGTGGAGGTGTTGAACCTTTGTATTCTTTCTACCTTGTTCCGACTAGCATATTGGTGTTACAATCCTATAAGAAATTCCCCCCTAGTCTTCGGAATTTGGCTTGTAGGTGATTTTTGCTAGTGACTTTTTTTGTAGATGTATCAGGTTCACTGGATAGGTTTTTTTTTGAGAATCAATTGCCGTGAAAATTAAAAGATAATTATTTTTTATATTTTTTAAAATGGTAATGAAAGTCTGATCCATTTTTTATTGAAATGTATCTATATATCAAGACTGTAAAAATGTTGTTGATTTAATGAGTGTGTGGCTACATATTTGTTTGGAAATAGGACTTACAATTATAATGAAATCATCCATATGAAATATTATTTTTGAAATGAAAGATGTTGCTAAATAGTTCAAGGAACTATGTGCTTCTGGACGAGAAATGAAGTGTTGTGTGAAATTCTTACTAATGTTATTTATAACACATATGCATAAGACAAAATGTGTAATGCTTACATGATAACAAGGGTTATTTTTTATGGTTTCTTTGAAATATTGTTGTGTAGTAAATGTTTAATAGTGTTGTAAACAATACAAATGCAAATACAACAAAAATAATATTAAATGCTACGCACTGTTGAAGGATCCATAAGAATATGGATTATAAACCTATATCCATTGGGTAGAATATCCTTTCAATTAACATGACTATATTTCATAAGGGACTACCTCGTTAGAAGGGATTATCCCTACAAATATACTCTTATTCACCTAACTAAAAGCTTGTGAATGTACATAGGTGCCGTTGTGCTAAAGCTGGAAGATTGATTCTCCTTACTAAGTAAAAGGATAGTTGAAACCCATGCATGAAATCATATTCAACCTTGGATTCTCAACATTGTGGATGTCTTCGATAAGAGTCCAAGCATTTTTGGTTCATCCCTGGAAGTCCCTTCATAGTGCAATGGAGTTTCTTACAGTCATAATTTGGAGCCTGAAGCTCATTGCGTATCGAAGGATAGGTGGTGCACTTAGGTATTTTGTTTTAGTCCCTTAGTATAGAAAGGTTTTCAGAGTGCCTAGCAATGCTGAAATTTCCTTATTCTCACACACAAAATTTCAAAAGGACATGAACTCGTTGGATAGGATTTCACTCAAGTTCAAGACATGTAGCACTGTATGGAGCATTATCAAGACACTTTTATCATCACTATCACCAAGTTCCAATGTTGAACTTGATGATTACGGTGCCTCCATGGCAGAGCCTTGGTTGTAATAACTAGTGACAAGCGATCAATGAGGAGTGGAATCAATCTCTCACGCTATTAAATGAAATCCTAATCAGTATAAATGCATAAGGATTGATAAGGTCACCCATCTTAGGTGATGGTAGAGTTATAATGGAAGCTTTAATGTGGGTGGAAAAGAATCGAGCGATAAACATTTAAGATAAAATTGGGAAACTTTATTTGTTAAATAAGAAAAACCCTAGCCATGATAGGCGTAGTTTGGTGTGCCCTATTTCCTTATAAAGAAATTGGAAGAAGTTTTGATGATGTGGCCCAGAAGTGCAAAATCCAGAAGGTTCACCCCGAAGGGTTTTTTTTCATAGTAATGGGATTGACTGCGATGATGCCAGATGAGATGATCTCGCTGACTCACAAGCCGAATGGTCCTGCTACTAGTTATAATTTGTGCATACAAGCCACATAATCCTAGAGTCTATATCCCATAATAATTAGTTTGAATAATAAGAAGGGTTATAGGGATTATGTCATCCTATATAGAGTGGTGGACATGGCACCCCAGTGGCCATATTATTGTCCAAAAGTGGACCCACTAACATGTTAGTCCACTGCAATTAACCAAGAGGTATGAAGGAACAGGACAAAGGAAAGAAACAGGGTAGATCCACATGATGAGATGTGCCCCACATTAATTTCATTTAGTGGTAGGGTGGCGCAGTGAACATGTGGCCGAAAATATTTATCCTAGAAGAAAAGAACGATTCACAAAAGGAAGCATCATGAACATAAATGTGGAACGATATCACCTTATGTTACTAGGGAAGTCTCACTTGGGATAAATTATAGGTGGAGGAAGTAAATGTGTTGGAAAGGACCCAAGGGAATGGTGCAATTCAACTACAGTGGCAAGCTAAGCAAGCTCTATTTATGTCCATTACATAAGGGTGGATCCACGACCATGTCAGCCTACAATTTCTAGACTAGAACATAAGACTAAGGGGAAAGATGAGGAACAGTGGAATGAATGGAGTCAGTATGATGTGGCATGGGCTATGATGCTTGCCCAAGGTATGGCGAAACATACTATTGGAAGGAGGCAGGGTGACCCCACTTCGCACGTAAGCCTAGCAGTGATGCCTCGACGGTTAAAAAAAGTGTGCTTTTAGGAAATCGTTGGGAAATTACAAGTACGATGTTGTAAGGTGGGTTCATGGAAGAGGCTTCACTAATGTGGATGACCATTGGTGGAAAGGAGTTCCCACTAAACATTTCAGCCCATTATAGAGATATAAAGAGAATAGGATGAATTGTTAAGAAAGAGTATTGGGTGGGTAAGCGAAGAAGGCTAGCCTTGACTGGTCCAAAATTCTAGCTTCCACATGGAAACTAGATGTTGTGGAAGGTCCTATTATTTTGGGAGAAATACATCACAATTCGGAGGTCAGATTGAGGTAAAATTTATACCATCATATTCATGTTTACAATATGAACGCAATGGTGATGGTTATTTCGAGTTTGATGGACTTAGAAAAGTTGAAATTTTTATGTGCCATTTTTATAACACTACTTTGAAGGTTGGTTCATCATAGTGACCACCTCCTACTCTGGGCATTGGGAAAAGGGTGTTGTTGCAACATCACTAAGGCCTAAGGGTTATATCTAGATTGATGGAGTAATTCGAGGAATTTTTAGGTCTTGAATGGGCCTCCTAAGAAAATTATAAATTAATAGTGAAAATAATAAAATAATATTTAACTACATCATTAGATTTTAGAGGTGAAAAAGAAAAATCTACTTTTTCAAATCATATTTTGAACTTATCTCCCTAAGCGTTTACTCAAATTACGAAGGGGAATACTTGTTGGATGAAAAATCTAATTAGGGGAATTTTGAGTTATAAAATGGGCCTCCTATGAAAAATATAAAACTAAAATAAAATTTATATGAACTAATAGGATTCAAGATGATGATGTCAACCATGGGGGTTGATTCACCAATTTTGGAGTAAAAAAGTAAAAAATATTAAAAAATAATGAAATAATAAAACTAATTTTTCAACTTGTATTTTCAACTTATCTCCCTAAGGGGTTACTCAAATTTAGAGTGAGAATACTCGTTGGATGCAAAATTTAATACCTCATCCAAGGATTACCCATGTTGCATACTTTTGATGGACCCTCATACATGAAAAATGAGAAATACATAAAAACAAAACGTGATTGCAATCACGTTTTTTATGTATTTCTCATTTTTCATGTAAAAAATTCATAAATTAATGGGGCTTAGGGTTAGGAAGCTCATTTATTAAATAAGGAATACTATGGCATCCATATTACTTAGCTTATGATATGTTTATGTTTTGATATATGGTATTTTTAAACATATAGCTTTCTTCAGTTGTTTAGCTCAGATTGCAGTGTTGTTTAGCACAAGGTGTTCTTGATTGGGACTCCCTTCTCTTCCTTTGAGAGGCCCTTTGGAAGAGCATTTTATTACACTTCCACATTCATGCATTAGGCTAAGCTTCATATTTCATCTACAGTAGATCCTTTTGAGGCTTGAGTTGTGTTGTAGGTTGTAGCAGTCGAGAAAATTTTTAGATCACTTCAGTGCTTATTTTCAGTGGAGAAGGGTTCCTTTACATTGGGAGGATAGTAATGAAGGCACTTTAGCCTTATTGTAGTATTTCACATCATACAAATTATTTATTTTCCCCTACAGTGCAGTTTCTGTCTTGGACTGCGTTATTTTTAGGGAGGAGTTGCAGGGTGGTTTTAGTGCACCATTTCGGGAGGACGTTTTCTAGAGAAAGGATCAACCTTTCATATAGAGAGCCTATTGGAGGAGGCTATATTATTTGGAATATCAGATCAGCCACACCTTCGATTTTATATGTTGAAGTGAATCTTTAGCCCTAGGTCTTTGATTCCCATCTTGTACATTGGTGTATCTCTGAAAACCCTTTGGGGATTATTTTCTGGAGGTTGTAAAGAGACTAGATATATATTTTTTGTATCTTTTGAGGAATATAAAAACCATAGATATTTTTATGTTCATTTGTTGTATAAGTGCACCACTATTAAACTTAAAACAATTGGAGTTATTAGATACTTCCCAAAAATTATGAAGCCACAAAACCTTATTGTCTAGTCATGTTAATTCGGGAAACAAGATCCTGCTCCATTGAATAATAAATATCAACTATCAACTCAGAAGATACTTCAACTAGTACGCATGGACCTCTATGGACCTTCTAGAAAGAAAGCACTTTGAGTTGAGTGTTAATTCATTTTAGTGATTGATAATTTTCCTATATTAGCATGGGTAGCCTTTTTGAGAGATAAATTAGATGGTTTTGAGAAATTCAAGGTCTTTAAATAACGAAGAGAGAACCAAATAGGTTACAAGATAAGTGCATATGGTTAGACAGAGGAGGAGAGTTTACATCAAGTGGATTTGAATATTTTTGCAATGAGAAAGGAATAATGACATAAAGAATAAAACAATTAAAAAGGGAAGGAAGAAATAAGAATTCAAATAACTAGTAAACCAACAAAGTAAGTTTTTATTTTTTTTAGGGGATAGGTGTCTCCTTTCAAGTAGTAACCTAGAAATAAATAGGCTAGATCCTGTAAGAAATGTTAGTGGGTGATTCTAGCAAGTGGTAACTTGCAAAATAAAGCAGAGATTGAATCCTTTTGTAGGTCGGAGCCTACAAAATTTGATGTAGATAAGGGAGTGGGTTATTTCCTTTACATCACAACAAAAATTCATGCTTTTTTCCCTTTATGATTTTTCACTTATATCTGGTTTCTATATATGTTGCTTGTGCGATTCATTTTAAATTCAAGGTTAATTTATTAACACCTATATAAACCTATTAATTTTTAAAGGATAAGATAAAATATAGTTAAACTTGTTAAAATTGGTTATTATTAAAATGACGCAATTACATATTTATCCCCTCCTAGTAAATACCTAGTTTCCAACAATTTGACATTAATCATAATTATTGATAAGTATCCAGAGAGCTTGTAAGCATCATAAGATTACAAATATGCATTTTTTTTATCCAGATTGGATCAGTATATTTTTTTTCATCCATATTGATGCATTTGGTGTGGAAAAAGTGGAGGAATAAGCTCACATGACAATTTTTACCAGCGGGACCCAGTTCCACAAAACAAGGTTTCAAACCTTTCGGGAGCTTTTTTGAGGCATCAAAAGACTTTTTTTGGTGGTAAAAATTAGTCGCCTAAATTTTTCATCATTTCATTATATTCTACACAGATATATTTCCAATGATGTAATAAGAACATCAATCAAAGTCAATACAAAAAGTTATGCCACTGAGAATTTGACCTTCCTGTTTTCACACCTAAAATTGGGGAGGATGCCACATAAAACCCCATTATTCATAGAAAAAGGGATAAGCACATGTTTTGGATGTAAAATACTCTAGAATATTATTTATTTTAACTCTACCTAAGATTTTATGTAGTCAAATTAACCACTAGTAGGCTATCATGTTGCGTTATAACCGGTCCACTAGGAGAAAGAGCCATTCCATTCTTTCGAGAGAATTTTATTCCATAGTTGAGAAAAGGTAGTGAGGAGAGATAGAAGGTAGATAAAACAGAGAGCATATGTACAGGATAGCATTCCATGGGCCACATTCATTACTTAATTGTACCGATAACCATATTTTCCACTCAGAGAAAGATTTTGAAGTCACCTCACCATTCAAGTGGGTTTTCTCCTAGAAGTGTTTCCGAGAGCATATTTTTTGTCTTATGTGTGTGTGTGAGGTTATTTTGTCACTCTATTTTTCTGCATAATTTCCATTAACATACATGCACAAATTACAATAAAATATGCATACCAACAAATTAAATACAACTCTAATAGTGTAGAACTTCAAAATTTTAATATAATATTGTTAGATTTGTTGTGACAAGTTGTCTAGTGGAATATCTACGATAGTTTTCAAATAATTTTGTATAAGAGAAGGTTTCTTTGGGTATTATTCGGATATTACAAATATTTATATCAACATGGTCGAAAATTGTAAAACCTTAATCATGGCTGATAAATCTGTAAATGAACCTCATGATCCTCTGGAGGTGAGGTTTACTGAGTTATAACAAAAAGTCACTGATATCAACCACAATGTAAGCCTCCTAATTATGGCCTTCAATATCAATATGGGGATATTTAGAGAACATGGGGTTTCAAATGTGGATGATAAATTAGTGTAGGGATCATAATATCGCAGAGAAAAGGAGAACCAGTCAAAGAAAGGACCTGAATGTAACACCCTCCTCCGACATCTACCCAAGTAACTGACCAATAAGGGTAAACATGTGACAAAGAGTTACTCTGATATGATTCAACTACCTACGTGTTTCTTAAGGAAGTGGAATCGATAAAAAAAAACACACACACCTTTTACAGTTGTAACAGAACCCTGAGGAGCCATTCAAACCTTCCAAGTTACTAGCCCCTAAGAAAAAATAATGTTATGCTGCATTAATCCCCCATCCACTACCTTCAAAATCCCTCCAAGCAACTAAGCACCTGAGTCACTCCCATGATCTTGCATGAGTGTGATTGCAACATTTATCTTCTATTTCTATGACAACGACTGGAGGATTTAAGGTTAAATTTCAGGGCTAGGACCCAGATCACTACCCATAACTCCATGAAACCTAGAGGATTGAAGATAATACTGGAATAATGATACCAATGCAATTAACTGAACAAGGAATTGAATGGAAACCTACTATCCATGACACACATTCCATCAAACATGTCACAAATATGTAATCTACATATTTAAATAACAAATCTAAGCATACAGGTATCATGCTCATCTGAGGATGGATAAGAAGAATTAATTCCTCATATCATTAGTTGAATTATCATATATTAGGTCTTATATTCATTTTTCATTCATATAAAAATGAAAATATGATGACATCCATATATCATCACTGTCATAGAACACATTCATAATGAGCGTATAAACAAAAAAAAATGGAAAACATAGAAAATCCATATAAGCCACATAATAACAACCATATTTATCCATCAATACAAAGTTAAAAGCATTCTTACTGCTAGAATAAAAATGAAACTATGCCTCTAACTTGCACGTTCCAGACGACCATATATTGGTTGAGCCAAATATCTCTTCAACAAATCACCCCCATGCCATATTCGAACCATAAATGGGGGATCTCATAAAGCACATCAAACGAAACCAAAACATGGATTCCAAAGGCCAAACCACCTCAAACCTCAACCAGAAATTCCACCTCACTGTTGAACATGAATAACCATCAGTAGATTATTCTCTAGCCAAGTTGTATAGGGCACTAGAGCCTTTGTTCCAACTAGGGCTTCTAGGAAATGTAACTCAACCCTAAGCTACTACGAGGCTTCCAAAGTGTTTTTCCAACCATGGATTCTAGGACTAGTAACTGAACCCACCAAGAGCTTATAAAGAATTTATCAAACCAAGGATTCCAAGACTAGTAACTCAACCCAAGCTGTTATAGGGATTCGAGAGTGTTTCCAATAGTCTTCCAGGAAATACTATCTCAACACATACCAAGGAAACCGTACATACAACTCAGTACCTGCAAACTAATCGAACTGTAGACGTTGATACTGATGTCCTCTTGTGCTTTCATGCTTATCCTTTTCCTTCTTGCTCCAAATCCCAGGTGTTCCACACTAGTCCAAGAGTGCTCCAAGAAAATTTATGTGTCCAAGAGAATGAGAGAGAGAATAGAAGAGAGTTCTCCAAAACTGAACTAATCCTCAGAATATTTTTTATCAATGAGGTCTCAATTTCTTCAGTTCCAATTATTTTCCTTCATTTTTCTCCTCACATTCAACATGTGACCCTTCAACTCCCTTTTATCCTAATTTCCATTATTTCCATAGATAAAATGCCAATTATGCCTCTTTTCTAATCCAAATCCTTTTCCATTTCCTTTTCCAATATCCTTTAGCCATAATAAACCAAAGTGATGCCGACTGCGATGTTTTTCCCACCATTTAGCTTGGATTACGTGTCCCAATAACTTGGTCATATATTTTTTAGATGGATTATTAACCAGGGATATTACAGAACCCTCTCCCTTGGCGAAACACCATCCTCGGTGTTCAATGACCCCTACAACCAACAATATTTATGAAAGCAAAACATAATGCCCATGGAGCTTTACAACACAACTCGTTATAGCATTTAAAATGATCATTGCTGACACATGAAAAGCATACTGCTTACTGGAGCTTTATAGCACATATCATTATGGTATTTATAATAAAAACCTTATATACAACTATACTTTCTATGGATATTTATAAATCCAACTCGATACAATATTTACAACGATATACACATATGCAAATTTCTCTACTATAAAATAAAGGACAAGATGCTCGAATCAACATGAAGGGAATCCATAGGCTCACACCTCCACCCTCGAAGTAATACTAGGATTTAACTCCTTCAAAGTAAGTGAAAAATCCATTGAAAAATTCAAAGATGCGTCAAATGTTTAGCATTGCAATATAGTTAAATTTATTCTTGTTAGTATGAATCTTGATTCGAAGTGTACGAAAAAATACCACTTTAGCTGCGCATAATAGACAGCCCTAACAGTAAAATATGGATGCTAATATCTTCAGATTTTTAGTTAGCTAATGAAGAAAAATGCTGCAAAAGGCCAGATCTATGCATAAAAAGACATTAAGCAGTAAAAATAAGGTTTTTCTCCATGCATCCAATAGACAAGACAAAAAAAATATTTTTGAAGAATTTTTATATTAATGGCACCCGGGAGGAAAACAAGAAAGGTGTTTCCAATTCTCCTCAATGGGATGGGTTCTCGGAAGTCCTCAACACTTCAGATCTAGAATTTCTCTCTCTTGTTTGGTGTAGAAAACCCAGACAAACGTAGAACTCAAAGGGAGCTCACAAAGCAAATGATAGAAAATATGACAATGATAATGGCTCAAAGTCAGACCAAGAGTATAGATCCAGAGTGATCTAAAAGGCAACACAAGGTGATGAATGGTAGGAAAAACCCTTGTATTTATAACAAAATATTGGGTCATTCTAGATCTCGGTGCATGATTAAAATAATATTAACCAAATATAGATCCACCTTTTATGGAATATTTTATTATATTTGTTGGAGGGGAAAGTCATTTGACTTGGGCCAAATCCCTTTATTTGTAAACAATAAATAAATAAATGATTTATTTATCATTTTAAGGAAGTGGTTGAATGATAATTAAATAAATAATGATTTATTTAATTATTTATAAATGATTTAGTCATATTTAAAAAGGAATATTATTTAAATAAGATTTAAATAATTATTCCTAGAAAATAATAAGATAAATAAGGATTTGTCTAATTAATTTCTTTGTTTTGGGTTAAATATGACCAGGAATAATAATTAAATTGTTTTTTAATTAATTATTCCATGAGGAAAACCAAACAAATATAGATTTGTTTAATATTTCCCCTTGGGGTTTCCTGTTTAGACCATAAACAACCTAATAAATGTGTTTTATTAAGTTATTTTACATAGTGAAAGCAATTTTACTTAGGGTAAAATTCATCTTACATGGTGTACTTGGGTCTATCTAATGGTAATAGGTTAGATGACAAAAAAATGGTGTAACAGATTGCCCCCCAGTGTACGAGTGTTAGGAGCAAATCGTATGACTGAAGTACGTTGTAAGAACTCAATCACTACACATCAAAATGGAAGTCAGAGAGAGAAATGTAAGGTAGGCTAATGTGTGGAATAACTTGACCCTGAGGAGATGAAACTTATAGGTGCGACAAGTCTCTTTTTATGAATGGGTACATGTGCTAAAGGTGGCGGGGGAGGCATACCGATGCCAGCCGTGAAAAAGTACAAAAGAATAGTGCATCCAGTAAACAAGGGACTGAACTGTAAAGTACATGTTGGCATAAACACGAGCCAAATAAAATATATAATGATGAATCCCACATACATGTTGTGCCTGGGATAACAGCCATGACTTATACAATAATATCTGAGTACATGAGATACAAATACAACCACAATTCCCCTATAAACGGGGAAGGGCTCACAAAATCTGACTAAGACATGCAAATCAAAGAGGTGCTACAAGCGGATAAGGCCTACATCATAAAATATATGGAGCTTCATTGAAGGCTGCGATGAAGAGCTCATCCGGGAATGTGGGGGGCTACCTGCAGGGCCACCCCCTCATGAGGGTTGAGACATCTCACACACACCCGGGAAGCACTGGTATTAGCTGCTGCATCACTGGACCATCAAGTATACAGATCTTGATCATGCTGAAAGGAGATGGAGCTAAGAAACAATAAAATCAAAGGGTAATGAGGAGTCCCTTTGCCTAATCCTAGGCACCGAACAAGAGTGGAAGCTGGAACCAAGGTACGTTGAACTCTAGACCTGTCTTCTAGAATGAATGAGCTGATGTCGATAGAAGGAGGTCCAGCATAGGTGAGGTAATAAGGGATCCTCAACTAAGGCATGAGAGAAAAATAGTAGAGCAACTGACAGACTGACATTGATGATGATGATGAGATGGGTGGTATTGAGTAGATAATGGATGACTTCCCATGTTAAAACATAAAGGGCATGGATGACCTGGCAGTGACTGACACAATATCATGAGGGATAGGGGGTAGTGGGACTGAAGGCCATAATGTGTGACACGAGAAAGGGACCAAGCAATATAGTATGGAGGACTATAGTGGGATACAAAGAGACTCGGGATAGACTCCATGAATGTTATGATGACTCAACTTGGATGCTCTAAACACGGGCGAATCGATGGTGCTGCCACACAGTAAAGGTCCAATGGGGTACCATAATAAACATGAGTACAAGATGGTGACTCATGATGAAAATCAGCACGAACAAGGACAAGTATGCAGGTAGAATGGTGCCCCAAATACAAGTGTTGTCAGTGAGTAAATTCGATTTTGAGGGGAGGTGAAGAGGCCCTTCTTGGACAAAATGTGTCTTGGTGAATTATCAAATCACACAAAAGTAATAGATACCCATTTGAGGTCTCGGTGAGAGCTTTCCAACGGTGCAGACGATTTTTCAAACTGAGCTACGGTTTGGCAGCAGCAGGAGAAAGAAAAATTGAAGGTTTCTCTTCTAATAAGTCATTTTCCCTCCAAATTCACTGATTTTCTTGTGTCGCTGTGGTGAATGTAAATAGGAGAGAAGGCCCTAAATCTTGCGGTGATTGTAGTGGAAAAAATGACTGTTGGAATCGAGATCCGTTAGTTGCAGGTAAGAGGCCTAATCCTACTCTTTTTTTTTTGATGGATTGCAAGTTCAAATTAGGGTCCTAAATCTCAAGAACAACACCTCCTTCATCTTCACGGCCGATTCACACTTTTTAGGCCAAAAAATACAACCTGGGAAGCAGGTTTGGAGAAAGTGAGACCTATCCCATGATTTGGCCAAAAAGTGTGACCTATCAGATGGAGGGGATTTCAGTGTTGTGTTGGGGCTGAGAGTCGTGTTTTTGTGGTTGGATACAATTTTTTCTATCTGTAGACTGACAAAGATGATTTTTTGTGTGTAGATATGGCAGATATATGGATCAACTGGAGAGAGAGAGACCTGGGTACATTACGGTCAGAGATCCAAGCGGATCAGGGTGTCTGTCGTGCATTTCCTAGGTTTGGGGTTCTAAAGTTTTTTGGAGAACCCTCTGATGAGAGCTGGAGAGCCCTTGTTGGCCCGGATTGTCAATTACTAGGATCCAAATCATGAGGTCATTATAGTTAGGGGCACAAGATCGAGTTGACAGTCTAGGATCTATGTTTCCTGACTGGTATCCCACCATTAGGGACGGTAGGAAATACATAGCCAGTGTTACCATGGGGGCGTAACATCATGGAGTTTGTAGAGCGTCATTGTTGACCAGGCCTCCAAGTCAAAGGGACTCAGATACCGATCGGGGACCTGGAGACATTAGAGACCCGTGCAGTGGCTACAGTGGTGTTGCGGATCCTAGGAAACCAGGTGCTTCATCATATCATTGGGGGGCAGATGATGATTGTGGAGAAAGTGTTGAGTGGGACCTACTATGGGTGGGCCTAGATGATGTTGGTGTCATTGAAACGATAGCTGTCACTTTGCAAGCGACAAGAGAACCATGATTGCACGTATGGAACCTTATTGTGCTCCTTCTTTTTTTAGAAGATCTCGACCTTGAAACCTCGTATACAGCTCCCAGATGGGGGCTCGAGAGAGCCTAGGATGCGCTGGTGGGGGCGACTACTCTGCAGAGGAGGAGGAGGGGCGGTCGGACGGGTGTTCCGAGCTAAGTTCTTTGCCCATTGAGATTAGATTCCATTGTACATATATGACTATCCCTATAGTGGGAGGAGTTATTGTGGGGATCCAGACCTGCCGCTTCTGCCTGGTCGAGTTTGGGGGCTAGATGGTAAGTGACGAGTTACTAATATTTTATGTGCATGTTAAAGTTTCTAAATAGTATATATAGTATTGATTCATGTACTTTTGGTATGCAGATATAGCTCTGCTAAAACTGGCCGGATATATGGGACGACCTGCAGTATGAGGAGCTGCAGGCCCTAGTGGATCGAGAGCGGCACAAAATGAGGATGCGACCGCCCTCCTAGAAGACATCCGTCGTAGATGTGAGAGGCTACTAACTGGTGTTTTAGAGCATTTTTGGCAATACTTAGATGACCAGTAGATATAGCCATGTATAGGTATACCCTCGGAATGGCGAGGTGTTATGTGGCACATGGAGATGGTCGGTCAGTGGATGCATGATCTACAAGCTATAGGAGTAGAGACTTTGGCTCGGGATCCTCCAGATAGTGATTAGGTGTGGGTAAGGTGGTGCCCCCTAGTGTGTATGTAGGGGCAAGTGGTGCCCCTAGTTTTGAGTTTTTTTTTTCTAACATGCTATGGGCATGTCATATGTATCAGAGTAGACGGACTCTAAAAACATGTTATACGACACATATTATGCATATTCATTGTTTTGATGATTCTTAATGTTATTTTCTTGTATGAAATGCATGTGATAAATGACAATCTACAACATGGTTTGCAATGCTATCTACGTAGTGATTTTTTTCTCGAGTTACATGACTAAAAGTAATGATTTCAAATTCACGTGTCAAAGGTTTCACTCATAAATATCGTCTAAAAAGGATAGGATTATGCACACGATAGACACCATTTAGTTGCATGAAAAGAAGCAGGTAATCTAAATGAACATGCATATGGAGGATGTGACGAGAGAGGACATTGGCTAAGAGACCACGCACTACATCATATTCGGCCTGATTATTGGTGGCAGTACCAATGCAGACCCCATTCGAGAGAACAAGTGCATGCAAGGGGGTAAATATGGCCCAACATGCTGAGGCTAGATTCCGGGAATAGCAACTCGCACCATCATCGTAACCGATATAGGGTGTGGACGGGAGGTTCTGCGGAATAGTGTCACAAGAAAATAAATGAGAGGGGGAAGAACAATGATGGCAGCGTGAGTGCAAAGAAGACATCAAACGACAACTTTGGTATGGAGTGGTCTAGGTAGGATGGCTATGACTCATATATCGACTAGAGGGTGATGTATGAGGGCTATGAGAGGTATAGCTGGTGCTCATGCTGTGGAGGTCCACATAGATACAAATGGTGTCATCCCATTTATGGGCATGAAAGATAGGGTAAGGGGTGGAGAAGGCTTCCGGGAGGTCATCATGATGGGAAAAGAGGGGATGACGAGGGGAAGGGAAACCACATGACACTGAAAAGCTACCTAAATAATCAACATGCGAAGAAAGGCTCACATGCAAATTGTCATGGGGGATGACGGAAGAAAAAGTAACTAGATGGTCAAAATATGTGGAGCCCAAGGTGGTTGTTGAAGGGGAGTCGAGCGAAACAATAGGGGAGGATTCAAAGGGAATGTTCCTGGAGGTTCTCACATATGATGATAGGTAGAGGATGGTGGTAGTAGGCTCCATCATCTCGACATCAGGAGGGGGAATGCCAATGGGAGCGGGTAGATATTTAAGTTGAACTGAAGCATACTGTGCAAGTATGGGAGAGTCGGATTGATTTTGTTCAACCTCATACTCTCGAACTACTTCTAATGAGGTGCCATAATGTGTCAGTTGGGGACAATGGTGGGAATAATGGCCATGGACACCACAGAGACAATAGGGTTTTTTGGTGTCAATAGCCTTTGGGTTCTTGGCTACGAACGATGAAGGAACAGAGGGTTCAGGGACCGTAGACTCAGGGAACACAACTTTAACCATGGGTTTAGTATGGGGAAATTCGGGACAAGTATGGGTGGCATGACTGAAGACATCACACAAGGCACAAGGCTTTGCGGGCAGAGGAGGGGCAGGGTCAGTCGGGGTGGCCTTGTCTTTGGATGCTCCCTTGCGAGCTTTGGATTTCTTTCTCGAACCTGTCACAATAGGAGAAGGGTGTTGTTGAGCTGCGGATGACAGTGTAGCAACGGAAGAAGCGAGGGGAATCGGTTGAACCGGTGTCAAAGCAAGGTAGGGTTTGGGGTGACCAGGTGGGGTAGCGGCTGGAGGGTTAAGGTACTAGACTAGAATACCCAGGGTCAGGTTGGGGAGAGACAGGGTGGCCATGATAGGAATCGAATAGACTCTGAGAGGGGGAGAAAGGAAAGGCATCTAACCAGCAGGTTAATGACCAGGAGGGACGGCTCCAAGATGGTTGAGGCTGGGTGGAACCGTCCCAGGAGGATACAGGGGCTCATGGATACCAGCTGTAGGAGAAGGGCTAGAAGGAAGAGGTCTAGCTGACTGAGATGAAGGCTTAGGAGTAGGTTGCAGTGGGCAATGTGGAGGTTGAGGTTGTTGAATAGCCGAAGCAGGCCGCTTAAGGGCATCCTAGGACGATTGCATCATGCAAACATTCGAGAAGCCGGGATCAGAGGCAGGGGGAGGAGGAAGACTAGGGAAGGCTCCAAGCAAAGAGGAGTCTTTATAGATGCTAGGAGAGACACTGGTTAAAGAATTGATGGTTTTCTTATTGGTCATAGAAGAGATGGTCGTCTCAGGGGAGGTCTTAGATTTTGGCTCATGATACGTCAGCTGGTCAATGGTGACTATATTTCCATTATGAGGGAAAAACATCTTGTGGTGAACCACGGATGGGATAGAAAACATGGCATAGGTGTAGCTACGCCCCAAAAGAATGTTATAATCAAGAGGGGCATCGATGACTTCAACGTCAACAAAAACCGACTTTCCTGTAAGAGTGATAGGAAAATAATGGAATAGGCCGATGGGATGGGAGGCATGGCCATCCCACGCTCGAAGGGTGATCATGGAAGGGGCCAACTCAGGAGATCTGAGTTGTTTCCAAACTGAAGTAGACATCACACAGGTGGATGCTCCCTCATCAATGATACACCAAGAAACATTAGCGTTTTTTATTTTGACTGGGATTTGGAAAGCTACAGAAGCAGGGAGGGGAGGATGTTTTGATTGATGGGCGTAAAAAACAATCAATTGGCCATCAGTAGGATCTACAGTGCCCATGGTTGATAATAGAGCCTTCTTTTGGGAAGGGCATGATTGGAGGAGTTCCAGTGTTGAAATGGTAGCAGGAGATTGTGCCAAATCATCTACTATGATATACGAATGAGAAGCTCGACCAGAAGCAGCATTTTGGCATAATGGTCCCTTAGGAATCTTGGTATGAACCTCAAATTTGGGCTGAGGGATATGCAAGGGACCATTGGATGTCGAAAGAGGCTCTATAGAACCTGAAGAAGGCAACTCGGGAATAAACGGAGCGAGAGACTTGGGGCACTGACGGGATCGAGTTTGAACGTTAAGGTCGACGGTTAGTTGTTGATCAGAGTTCATCACGAGGATCCAGTAATTGGAGGAACCAGAAGGGGAAGGTTGAGTGGCCACCTGTCCATCGGGTGGTTGGGTAACCACGAATCCTTGCTGGGGGAAAGGACTGGTAAACATAGTCGGTTGAGTAGTGGCCACATTGGGGGGAGCAGTAGGGGAGGCATGTTGTCTTTGCAATGTGGCATGACACTCCCACATCTTCCGCATCTGTAGTAAAAGGAGACAATTGTGAGTGTAACGACCGTAAACCCCGCAACACGAACAAGGATTATTTATACGAATAGGCCTGTTCGGCTTGGACTGAGTGCCCTGTTACTGGTTAGAAGCATTAGAGTCAATACCTTGAGGATAGGGTCCACGAGCACCAGGGGCAGATTGATTTTTATTACCTTTCCTCTTCCTTTGAGAAGAAGAAGGATTAGTCGTGCTCTGTTGTGAAAATACTTGCCCCAGAGGGGGTCGTAGTTGTTGTTGTTAGGGTTGAGAAGGCAAGGGAGGTGGAGGTGCAAAATCTGGAGGAGCTGGGGCACCAGGCTGTGGATAAGGATAATGGCTAGGTTGGGAAACATTGAGGTAAGCAGGAGGTTGGTCAAAAGGATGAGCTATGTCGTATGCTAGATACATGGTACCTGGATGGGGGAAAGTGCTGGAGATGTTGGCCCCTCTCGGAGGGAAACCATATCCTATACGAGGTTGAGTGTATGAATGAGAAAGAGCTCCAATGATACCGTCAGCAAAACGAGATGCCCCTAGGGTGTTAGAGTCACTGAGTCTGGGGAGGTTAGGAAGGACGGTATAAACATAACCAGACTGAAAGTAGATCAGGTCATATTTCAAGGCTATTTGGAGGGTAGCGTCTTCGGTTTGGGGAAAATGCGATGCGACATCTTTGCCGATGGCAGGTAAGAGAGATCTCAGGAACTAGTCCATGTAGACCTGATCTTTGAAGGTAGGAGTGTGACATAGGCTCTTTCTTCTCTGCCATTCCTGAACATGATCGGATAGGCGGGTCGCTGCTGATTGACGGAAAGAGGTCAAGAGTTCGGTACTAGTGTCATATCAGAGAGGGAGATGGAAATAAGATAATAAGGCTCGGGCAATGGTTGCAAAGGTGGTATGGGAAGAGGAGGTCTGATCAACATATCACTTAAAATCTTCACCTATAAGCGTGTGTTGGAACAATCGAAGACGGATGGAATCATCGGTAATGGAATTGGATGAACACCACATGTGAAAAGATCAGACATGGTTGGAGGGATCTTCTCCAGCAAGGCATTTGAACTTGGGAATGTTGGAGGGGAGCTTGGTTGGCATAGCAGGCCAACCAACATCGTGGCAGATAGGGTCATTGATCAACTAATTGAAATCGGGGAGAATGAGGCCTGCCATGTAAGGGAGCAAGGGGACATCCAAGGTAGTTCCCGTGGTGGTTCTGCTAGTAACATTCCCGGCAGTATGGCTGGGATTACCGCTAGCGTTAGGCTCTGGACTAGACATAGTGAAGGTGACAGGTGGAGAACTAGAAGTAAAAGGAGAACCCAATTAATTATAAGAGGATTCGGAGTGCGTACTTAGAGGAGGACTAACTCGACTATGGCGGGAAGCGATAGGTCGACCAACCGGAAACTGAGGATGAAGGCCAAGAAGTCTCCGGGATATACGCCTTGGGGTGCAATTGTCACAACAAAAACATGGCACAAAGGGAAGAAGAACGACCAACAAGGGCAAGGAGGTGTAGAATCAAGTAATTACAATGTCAAAACAAGGGTAGAGAGGTGTAGTGTCAATTGATTTTACAATGTTTTAAAGTATTTTCCTCGTGGTGTTAACTAGGCTATTCTTCGCTTAGGGTGAGTGTTAGCATGTGTTAATTTTAATTTGTAAACACATACATTTTGAGAGAAAAATAAAAAGTGTGTTGCATAACTGAAAATAAACCGATAAAGAACAGCATATAATACTGAAATAACAGAAAATTAACATCTAACAATGCATCAATCTAACCCAAGGAGGCGGATCTCTAAAAAAATAGTTTAACAGAGGGAAAAAAATCTAGTCAAAACACACTGAAAATAGGCCAATAGATCTAAGGTCAGGAGCGACAGGGATCTAAGGAGAAATCTGCTAAAAAGAGGTGTAGAAAACAACAAAGAGACAGAGGCAAGGTTTCTGTGAAAGAGGAGGCAAAAAGCTAAAGGAAGTAGGGAAAATGAGGTGACCCTAAAGGCAAACCCAAACAAAACTATATGAGGTGATTTGAATGGAAAAATGCTAATCTAAAAGGGATTTGAAGAGGAGGTATCAGATTTGGAAAATAAATGGCTGAAACTCCGAAAATTTAGACACCTGCAATAGCTAAAAACTCTTCCATAAAACGTGGAGGGTACTAAAGCCCTAGGGGGCTAGATTCCCACTTAGTTGAGTAAAAAAGAACAATAACAGGTCTGAACAGGCGGAGAAAGAGGCTGGAAAACCCTGACAGAAGCTTCAGACAAACCCATAAAAATTTCAGAAAATATGCAGAAAAAAGTGCAGGTTGCAGGTTCTGACCTATTTTCTATCTAGGTCGCAGTTTTGAGGCTGAAAAGTGTGTCCTGCAGTCCAAGTTGTAGGTTTAGAGCTGAAAAGTGTGACCTGCAGTTCCAGGTCTCTCAGCAGCAGATTTCAGAAAAATTTGTCGTCTCAGTTGCGGCTGATGTCTGTTACCTACGCAATAGGGCCAGAAACACACAGGACTTAGAAATTTTAATGTTTGAGGGTTTTATGGGTGAAAAACAACATAAAAATAGGAGAAGCAAAAAGTTTAAGATAAACCCTAGGGTTTGAAGCAGTTGGATATGGAGGAATATGAAAAACAATAGCAGTCGTAATTGAAAACCCCTGTGGAGTCGCTAGTTGTAAGTATGAATCTCGATTCGAAGTGTACGAAAAAAGGACCACTTTAGCTGAACATAACAAATAGCCCTAATAGTAAAAGATGGCTGCTAATACATTTAGATATGGAGTTAGTTAATCAACAAAAATGTTGCAAAAGGCCAGATCTATGTATAAAAATACATTAAGCAGTAAAAATAAGGTTTTTCTCCATGCATCCAATAGACAAGACAAGAACAATATTTTTGAAGAATTTTTACATCAATGGCACTAGGGAGGAAAACGTGAAAAGTGTTTCCAATTCTCCTCAATGGGATGGGTTCTTGGAAGTCCTCAGCGCTTCAAATCTAGAATTTCTCTCTCTTGTTTGGTGTAGAAAACCCAGACAAACATAGAACTCAAAGGGAGCTCACAAAGAAAATTATAGAAAATATGACAATGATAATGGCTCAAAGTCAGACCAAGAGTATAGATCTAGAGTGATCTAAGAGGCAACAAAAGGCGATGAATGGTAGGAAAAGCCCTTCTATTTATAACAAAATATTGGGTCATTCTAGATCTTGGTGCATGATTAAAATAATATTAACCAAATCTAGATCCACCTTTTATGGAATATTTTACTATATTTGTTGGAGGGGAAAGTCATTTGACTTGGGTCAAATCCCTTTATTTGTAAATAATAAATAAATAAATGATTTATTTATCATTTTAAGGAAGTGGTTGAGTGATAATTAAATAAATAATGATTTATTTAATTATTTATAAAATCTGATCTAGTCATATTTAACAACAAATATTATTTAAATAAGATTTAAATAATTATTCCTAGAAAATAATAAGATAAATAAGGATTTGTCTAATTAATTTCGTTGTTTTGGGTTAAATATGACTAGGAATAATAATTAAATTTCTCTTTAATTAATTATTCCATGAGGAAAACCAAACAAATATATATTTGTTTAATATTTCCCCTTGGGGTTTCCTGTTTAGACCATAAACAACCTAATAAATGTGTTTTATTAAGTTATTTTACATAGCGAAAGCACTTTTACGTACGGTAAAATTGGTCTTACATGGTCTAATTGGGTCCATCTAATGATAATAGGTTAGATGTCCAAAAAATGGTGTAACAATTCCCTTAGCCAATAGTTATTGGTTCATGATTCTAGGTCACACTCCGAACGTGCATCTTATTCCATATAGAAATGCTAATGAGTAAAAAAATACATCCCCATCCTTCCCTTATCTTCAACACAGTCCCTTCAGAAATCTTTTCATCCCCTTCCATGCAGTCACACACATCCAAACATCCATGGGTGTCTCCTTCTCTACTACACAGTCCCTCGGGTGTCCCCTCCCTTGGAAAGGTTTCCTCACATTAGAAGGTCCGAAAACCAAGGCATATCCATGGCTCAAAAAATCATATCGTTTCAATGGATAATGCTTGCAATCAGTTTCAAACATCCAAAACCAGGCATTGCATGTTTTCCTATACCAAACACATAATTTCCATTAGACTCAAAATAAATTGAAATAAACACAAATCATAACAAAATAGTGACATGTGAGTAAGGTACATCTGCAATTTTGTTCACTTGCTGTCGCAACAAGTAAAACTACTTTTTTGATCAATCTTCATGTATAAACATATCACATCTGGTTAGCTCGAAATGAAACCATCAGAAATCAAAATCATATATTACATGTAACCATCACAAACTAGAGTCGTAGAACACATGTAATCATCATCACTCAGAACCAAATATCACCTGCATAATAAAACTAAAATAGTATACTAACACTTATCCTTTAATCAATCCTTATCTTCTACCTATTTTCTTTATGTATGCACACAAGATTGGTTGGCACACCTGGAAAGCACCTAGTTCATTTGATTCCTTTCAATCATGTACACTACACACGATGTAAATCATGTTAACACTATAGTAATTATTTAGTTGTGAGTTTTTTTATTTTTAGTTAAGAAAACTAGAGGTAACCACAGACCAAGTTTTAAACTCTAGGATGTAGCCTTCCTAGGGTTCAGAGAGGGCTCTCTCTATAAAATTTAACTTTGTTTTTATTTATAAAATATTAGGCTACTTATGATTGTGCAATTGGTTTCAGTTTTGATTGGTTTGGTGTGAAAAAACACTTGAAGACATGGATAGTGGAAAATCTATTTGTCCATTGGGTTAAGGAGTCAAAATTCAAGTAGACAGAGCTAGGATCAAGATCAAAAAGTCAAATGTTTTCAGGGCAAGATAGATAACCCTTGGAGATTTCGGAAATTTGTTTAGTGAGATTATATGACCGGGATAAAGAAAAATGAAGGGTTCTTTGATCCAGAAAAGGGAAGTATTAGGTAGAGGTCAAATGAAAGAGGGAGTAATTAAGGGTTCCATACTCTAGAAATAAAAAGGAAACATAGAAATGAAAAAAAGTAAAGATAGGGTGCTTTTAACAAATCCTGAAGTAATACTCCTCTTCATTCATTTAAGTTTATAACACATAATGGATTGCACATAACAAAGAAATATAACAATGACAAATAGGAAATACTTCACTCCAAATAGCTCATCACATGAATCCTGAAATATGATGCAATTTGATCCGGTCCAGTCTGCTACTCGAAATTTTAACACAAAAAGCCTTCGAGTCCAAAAAAATGACTATATAAATCTTCAGTAATTTATTCCAAAATAATACTTCTAAAGATGAAGTATTTATACATAATTGTTTACAAAATATCCTAGAATGCATCTAGGAATTATCTATGGGAAATAAAAATATCTTTACAACAATAATAGAGATAGCTGCTCAACTAATCAGCGAGTTGTCCAATTAATTCAAATAAAATAGAAACTGTTAGTGGATAAGGTGCAGTAGGATGCCTTGGTGTCTTTCTTGTGATTTATATATTTCAAGTCTATTTTGAAATATAGTATGCTTTAACTGATACTCTTTCACTGATTCTCTTTAACCTCTGATACTCTTTAAACTCTGTAAAATATCTTTACTGTTGTAAAAATCTGGTTGACTGCAATTTCAACAAACTGGTTTCACTGTTATATTTCTACCTTTTTACCTTTTACAGTAAATCCGTTAATGACTCCCAAACTTCTTCATTTGGAATTCGTATTTTCTTTAGCTTCCTAAAGTTTTCATCTGCTTCTGTGTACCTGCAAAAGGTTGGTTTAATGACAAACAAGTGGTTTTTTCATGTTGTAAATAGAATAAGTCCTCAAAACCTCTAAGTAAGAATTTTCCTATTGGAATGCCTTGTCCAACTCTTGATTTTTCAACTTTCTCCTTGGCATATTATATGGTATTTTTATTCTAATCCTCCCGAGCCATTAATTGTCATTCATGATAAAAATATTAGGCAAACTTCTTTGCCTCAAATTCTCAAATTTGACCATAAACCTAGTTATGGTGGTGTTCATATTCTCACATTTTTCCTCAAGTTTCTTCGTCAGGTTCTTTTTGGTGATAAATTTCCTTATCTCAAGGATAGTTTCAGTCTTGTCAGTAATTTCAAGTTCTTCTAGCTCTTGTTTGTTTTTTTTGTTAAGGAACTTAATAAATTCTATTGCTTGTTTTGGTTTGTTATTCAATTCCTTCTTAGTCTTTGAATTTATTCTAATGTTGCTTTGAGTAAATCTCTCCATTAAAAAATCACTTGAATTGAGAGCCATACATCCTTGATGGCTTCTATGATCTTGTTCCACAAATGATTTTTCACATAGGAAATATGTTCCTTCAAGGTTAATTGCTTCTGTAATTTATTCAATTCTTCATTTAGTTTGATGACCTTTTGCTCATGTGTTTTTGCATTTATTTGAGCCAACTTGTTTGTATTTTCAAGATTTTCAACCATCTGTTTTAATTTGTTAATTTCACTTCTTTGAAGAGACATTTCTTCGATGGCCTTCACTAATTTGATGGCTCCATCTATAGGGTGAACTGTTGTTGTAGATGATTATGTAGCTGATGTTGTGGATGAAATCACTGGCACTACAGTAGCCAATGGTTCTTTGGGTGCCAAATTTTTAGCTTAAGTTGAAGGCACAACTTTATTGATTACAGGAGTAACTGTAGGAAATTCTTGTACTTTTGGTGTTTCTTTTTCCTAGACAGGTTTATTCATTTGAATATCCATTTCCTTGATTTTTGATGTCAATTGAAAAAACAAATTCATCATGTCATAATTCTCTTTTTGTCCTTCTATTACTTCCTTGGTTTGAGGATGTTCACTTGATGGCATTTTAAGTTGTTTCCTCAATGCTGCAATATCCTCATTTTTCTTATTCACTAATAGCTCTGTTGCTCTGACATTAGCAGGGTCATATCGCACCTGCAAAACTAGTTCTTCCAAAGATTTTATCCTGAGGCCATTAGCATACAAGGATTCTTTATCCAATCTCATCTGACATTTCATGTTTGAGATGGTGTTCAGGAGTTTCTGAGCACTCATGGATTTAGTTGTAACAGTAGAGTACAACATCTCTGAATTCTGTCTATGGAATTCAATCTGATCAAGAGCATAAATTTTTTGTTGTTGGGACTTATACATCAATTTTCTTACAATTTTCCACTGTCTTTGGAGATTTTACTGTAGGCTACAATATTGACATGATTAGCTTTTGGTTTGAATAATAAAAGGCAAACAATAGTCTATTTTGAATACTTGGTTTTTTCCTGAGATATTGAGAATAGATAGTGTTTTTGATCTCTTCATTCTTTAACTTGATCTGTTTGTACTTTTCTTTGATATATATATCTTTCTCCTCAGATATTTGTGAGGATGAAGCTTCCATGCTCTATTGTCTTTCTATCAACTATGAATTTTCATTATCAACTTGTTCTTTATTGTGATTCTCAATAATTGGCTCATTAATGATGAGAGTGGCAACATCTGTATTGGTATATGGGAGATCTTTTTCTTCAACATCAATGGTTACTTTCTATTTACCCAATAGATTTAACATAGGCCTTTTGTTGTATCTTAACTTGAATTTACTTTCAGAGGTAGTTTGAGTAGCATAGGTGCCTTCTCCTCTTACTCTCTTAGTGGATTTTTTTGGCTGATCTGTAGTCTCTAAAATGTGACTCGTATCACTTTTATTCACTGCATATATTAAAGTATTATCTTTCGACTCAGTCCGATTGGCATATTTTTCTATCTCTGGTTTTGTCTCATGAATGAAGGGGGTTAACTTACATTTAACCCTCATTTTACTTAGGAACCCTTATGGATCATAATTCCAAAGAATGCTTTCTTCGAATCTGTATCCCAATAGCTACTTAACTACCTTTGCTTCTGCATCTCTATGATTGCAAATGAATGTTCCTAATTGATTTTTCAATTTGAACTGAGTTTTCTTCTTTGTTGCTAAGAAATTGATAGAATGAGAGTTTAATATTTTCTTGATATACTCAAAGGAAAAAATCCTCATTGATACATGTTTGGGTAACTTCCAAGGCAACAAATTAGATAGAAAGACTATGATCTTAGTATGTTTTTCATGTAAGTACCAATCAAGAGTCTTGGTTTTCTCTGACAACTGTAAAATATTCTTCATTTCATCACTTATCCTTGGTTGTTCTATATTTGTTATCATTTTGATCAATGGATGAATGAATGAATCTAAAAACTCTGGATATGTGAATTCTGTGGACTCTTTCCTAATCAAAGAGGTCCAGAAAATGTCTAAAAGAGAATTTCCCTCTATATACAAATTTTGAAGAGTTAATGGAAAATTATCTTCTTGAAAGTATAAGAACATGTGGAAGAGGAAGGATGTGTATCTGAACACTCCTTTAGTTGGAAAATTAATCAATTGATCATGAATATTGTCTGCAATATAAACAACATAGTCAAAGATTAAGGATGGAGGTTATCTTGGGGTAAAAGTGGATAAGAAACCCAAAATGGATTCATTTGTATGTTCATTAGTAAAATACTGTAGAATGAATGAAAGCATGGAAATTACATGCCTTGAACCCTCTGGAAATCTTGAAGCGGAATATGGGGGATTAATTTGAGGAATTTCTACTTGTAAAGGCATAAATTTTTTCAAAATTGTGAATATTTCGGGAAAATCAAGGCCAATATACAGCTTGGTAAGGGCATCTATGGATAAAGGGACTGCTTGAGGATCAGACTGGAGTTGTATCATTTGGTTAATGGATTTAGTAATAATGGTGAAAAGAAATTCTTTGTTGGCATTTACTATGGCTCTCTGTTTATGCACATAATACAGTTGACGTAACCTAATGACCTCTTGACATGGATGAGTTACTGGGACAACATATTTGGGCAAGTGTGATTCCCAAATATGGACTTCTTCTTCATTATCTAAGGATTTTACATAGCTCTACTTATAAATTTCTAGCAGATTAAATTCAATAATTAGGTATGCTATCTTGTAGTCAACATCATCTAATGGAATGTGCTCAATGTCTATGACAGGGGGCTGCAAAGGATTTACAATAATATCAGTCTTAGAAGTCATGGCGGGAGCTGATTTTGGTAGTTTGGAACATTCAAGATTGCTAGAACTCTAATTTTTAGTCATTTTGGCTACTTCTACAAGTTTAGATAGTTTGCAGAAGTATTTTTAATTTGACAAAGGTTTTTGGATTAAAAATAGGAAAAGTATGGTCTTTCCTTGGGATTTTCCTTCCAAATTTGAATTCTTCAATAAGTTTTTACAGACTTTTACTGGTTTTAAACAAGAAACAAGGGCTTCCTGAGTTTTTTCAATGAAAAATTGGGCTAAGAGAGTATTTTAAGGACAGGAAAAAGTTGTTGGCTACCTTTAGAGGATTTATGGGTTAAATTCCATATTTTAAAACAAGGTGCAACATTAACAGGATTTTTTCATAAATTTTGATAGGGTTTGGTCTGTTATTTGGACTTTTTGACAGGTTTTTTTTGGTGATTTTAAGCTCTGAGTGGGAATTATTCTTAAAAAGGTCTTTTGAAATTGAAACAGGCTTGGTTTTGGAAGAAAACCTGTTATGCGCAGGTACAGATTTTCTGAAGAAGTCTATGAGGTGTTTTCAACGGATTGAACAACTTCTTTCTATATCTCTGGAACAAAGTGAAGCTCCTCTGCAATATTTAAAGGTAACCGGTTGAAATTTGCAAGTTTTTGGCTTAAAAATGGCGGAAAAACGCTTGTTTTATAGTCTTGGTGGCCTGTGCAGAGGTTTACATGCAGAAAGAAAGGAAATTAATGCATTTCCAATGTTTATTAGGCATATTTAGGGCTAACAGGTGCCGAAAATTAATGGCACTCAATTCATGAAAAATGGTGGTTTTCGGTCTCAAAGGGTCTAAACAACAAATGATTATCGTGTGTGTTAGTGTCGGTATCTTCATCCCTCCGTCAGTGATCAAATTCTCTTGTTGCATTGCATGTTAGGTGTCTCTCTTAGTTAGTTGCATTCCATTAGGAGCATGGATCATCTGACGGTAGTGGCCTGTTGTACATTTTCCCTCATGTCCTTTACCTGCTGGCCCATTTTCATTCATCAAGATCATCTGCAGTCACTTTTTGTCTTTAAATTTGCAAGAGTAATTTTTAGGGTTTTTGGTCCCATTAGGTATAGGGTTTCATCAAAAAGGTCTTCAAAATGTCCAATAATGGTCAGCAGGCACATGAGGAGGTTGAATAAAGTTCCAGTACCAATAAATTTCATAATCGCATGCTCAAAAATGTATTTTTCCTCAAAACTTTGTTTTGAGGAAAAACAGAGTATTTTATCTTTTTATGTATAAATTTGATGTAATTTCAAGTTCTCTCATATGTAAATAACTTCAATGGAAACCCTGGTCACCTTGTCAAGCTTCAGAAACTCCATCCTTGCAAGGTAAACAAAAAGCAAGTCATTCAGTTAATCAGAGGCAAAATGAAGCAAACTGCCCAAAACAGAGTTGAAAGAGTAACTCACAATGCAAACATTATAAAAGTGGGTTTTATGAGTGGAAAATTAAGAGCTCTTGTATATAAACCTTTTAATCATCTTCAAAGAGCTCATTGGCATTCAAAGAAGAAAAAATGAGCAGGAGAGGGTCGTGTTGGAGAAAAGGAGCAAGTTTGAATGAAAACTGGGCAAAATTAAAGGGCGTGACGCATTGGGCCAGCCTCCACAGTGTAAAAAATACACTGGTGCGGCGCATTGAGCAGGCGCATGGTGTTGGGTTTGTGGCATGACGCATAGAGCTACAAGCCCAATTTCACCATAAACTTCCACAAAATTTCCAAATTTTCTCAAATCCATGGTGTGCAAGTAATTTAAGATTCCTTCCATTTCTAGTGAAGAAGTTTTTCTTAAAATTTATGATGGTTTAGTGTCATATAACTCAAACCCTACCTCCTTCCAAATTTTCTCAAAAACAATTGTCTAGGGCTGCATTTGTGTCTTTGCTACCAAGTCCACTCCATCACTCCCTCATTCTTTCACTCCTTCATTCATTATTCACTTTCATCCACTCATTCCCTAATTCCCATATTCCAAAAATTCTCTGATTCCCATATCCTAAATCCCACTATCCCAAACCCTACTCACATCCCTAAAACTCTTACTCCCATCCCTAAACTCTGTTCACACATACATTTTTACACTCTCTTCCATAAACTCTACCCATTTCATTTGTCCACCATATTCTCACACTATTATCCACAAAACCATCCATTTACAACCACATTTTTCAAAACCAAGGGAAAACAATGGAAAGAGACAGTGATCATGGGTATGAGCAAGAGATTGAGCTGATCGTGAATCTTGGCTTGAAAGGACAAACTTGCACTTGGAAAAGAAGTTGAAAAAGGAATCAAGGAGGCAAAAAGTGCAAGATAAACTTAAGATATTGGCTGAGGCTTCCTTGGCCCAACACAACACTTAAGGGAGGATGCTCATCCCAAATTTCAAAAAATTTGTGACACTTTTTGCAATTTTGACATTTTTGGCTTAAAAAATAGGTTTTTCTGCCCAATGCGCCGCACCACCTGGCGCTTGCTTTTGATGGGGACCTCCTTTTGAGGAAAACTCAGCATTTTTGGATTTTTCATGAAAAAATATGCATTCTCACAAATGGCCAAGAAATTTTGACAGGTTTTGGGCTTCCAAAAAGTTCAAAAATACCCAAAAAATGACCTTTCTGCCCCTTTTTGACACACAGGAAACAATGTTGGGAGAACTCAATTTTGGAGGGGAAAATGGAGGAAAAATTAAAAAATTCCACTTGTGCTAGAAATTAGATAGGAATACCTTTCCAACAAGCCCACTTGGAGAAAATTTGGACACTAGGAATTTTTGCTCATTTTTGGTCAAAAACTCTGTTTTTCGCCTAGTTTTTTCACAGTTTGACTTTTTTTCCTTCTAATTGTCAAACTCATGATGTAATTTAATGTGACATGATGGATTTTGATGTAATTTTGCTAAATTTTCACTCATGGAGGTAGATTCATCCATCAAAAGGTATTTTGCAATTGAATGAATCAGTTTCCTAGTTTATAGAGGCAAGTTGTTCCACTGCCTACTTTCTAGTTCTCAGTTTAGATTTTGTTGGAACAACTCCTAATCTTATGAGATCGACCCCTAGAGGCTAGGATGATTTTTTATTTGCATATATATTATTTTTTATCAATCATTATCATGGTTTGACTTTTTGGAATGCCTTGAGCATCATTGTACATTCATCTCTGCAGTTTGGCAAAGGAATAGACCAGGGTTTGCAGCACTCTATGGGATTCATGTGGCATCTTGATTTGATATTGTGTTTTTCTCTGTAAATGTAAGTTTACCTATGTTTTATGTATGCCATTCACTCTCTTATTTCTTCTTAACTAAAAAAAACAAGGATAAAGGTAGAATCCATTTAATTTGTAGTGCTCTACCTAGGGTTTGCTTAGATATCTATGTTTTCAGCTGTTTGAAGAGGATCCCTGAAGGTTTCTTGCCCTCTTCAACTACTCACCTATCTAAAGCTCTCCATTTCATTCAAATTTAAGTGTCAAATCAATTTCCTTCCTTGCTCCATTGAGATCTCTCCAAAACTGAGCCTCGTTCCCCAGACCCAAAATCTGCCTTTCCATTTGAGCCAACAAAACATCCTTAAATTCAATCAAATGCTTTTGCACACATACCTAGCCTAAAATCAGTCTTCATATTAAGTCATCTCAACCCTCATTGATCATTTTTTTTGCCGAGATTGACAAGGAGAGAGCCCTCTCTCGATTTGGTAGGGCTAGCTACCAAGTTAAGCGTGGTTTGATGTTACCCTAGATTCTACCTTTCTCAGCCTGAGGTAGATTTCGGCCATAACAACGTGCCATTTTTGTGGTAAGTGGTTTTGGATCAAACCAACGTGATCCAATCAATATTGACCATGTGCAGGAGGGAGAAAGTTGTAATACTGCCCATTTCACATAAAAATGAAACGGGAATTTCATGCAAGTTTATTTGTGATAGAGTGTTTCAGCCATCAGATCTTGGGGTTTGATTGCGAATGGCTCAGATTTATTGGGAAAGTAGCATCAAAATTTGGCAATGGGGCTCGGGTTTATTAACGCAATGGGGAGGTTTAAACTTTATGAATAGGCATTTAAATAAGTTCAAACCTTAGGTTTATATGATACAACGGGTATAAGTTTTATATGTTAAATTAAAACAGTTACCAATGTTTCAACCATATATATGAGCGGGTTTAATATTATATAGTTTTTTTAACGTTTGACAGACATTTAAAAACCATAGGGGGTGGGATATTTGTTTTATTGATATGTTTTAGACCAATGGGATAAGGGGGGAATGTATATTGCGCACATGGGATATTTAAACATTGGCTTAAATGTAAAATAGAGGGTTTGTGGATTTATTTAAAATAAAAGGGATTTAATACTATATGAGCGGTGTAATTAGGGATTTAATAAATAAATTAGAAATTAAAAATAAAGGGATAATGTCTATAATGAATAAAACACATGTTTAACTCTAAGTAAAGTATAAAATAAAGCATGGGATAAGGGGGGAATGTATATTGCGCACATGGGATATTTAAACATTGGCTTAAATGTAAAATAGAGGGTTTGTGGATTTATTTAAAATAAAAGGGATTTAATACTATATGAGCGGTGTAATTAGGGATTTGATAAATAAATTAGAAATTAGAAATAAAGGGATAATGTCTATAATGAATAAAACACATGTTTAACTCTAAGTAAAGTATAAAATAAAGCATAGCTTGTCTTTGTTGTATTTTTCCACACTTTAACTTAGGATAAATGGATTTTATAGGTTTTTGAATTATTTTTTGAAAGGGAATGGAATTAGCTATTTGGGGTTTTACTTTTACCAAGTAAAAATGGGTTTTTACTTAGGAAAAGGGATTATGGTTATGAATGAAGGGTAAATTCTGATGAATATGGGTTTTGATTAGGAATTCAATATTTTTAACAAATCAGTCACTGAGCCTTGGGTCTGGTCCCAACAAAAGTCAGAGAAATTCTCTGATCCTTTTTAACTGGTAGTTTATAATATTGGATGATTATAGGGGAGGAGAAGTTAGTGATTTTTTCCGGATGATGTTTTATTACATGCTTTCACAATTGTTTTCTACCTACCCATCTTTATTTCTAACATTTTCTACTTCATTTTCATGGGTGCATTTAGGCTTGCAACCCTAAATCAATTTTCTTTCAAAGCATAAATCTATCTAAGTCTAACCTTATTTCGTCTGAGGGCTCAGATTAAACTGTTGAGATCCTCATTTATTTTCTATATTATCTACTTATTTGTCAAGTTTATATTGTTTGACATATCTTTATTCTCTATCTAAAACATGAAATTCAAAGCATGAAAAGTTAAGATTAAACTTTTTAACTAATCATTGATTATGGCATTTATTGACAATCTGCACATAATCATTATTCTTGCAGTAAAAGTAAATACTAGTGGAATTTTGACTTTTTCACTTTCAGGTCTTATTTTTCTCTTTTTTCTTTTGGGGTGTATTTTTTCTAAGTCCTTTGATCATTCTTCTAGGACTTTTAACCTCTTTTCACTTTTTATTATTTTTCATTTTTTCAAAATATGGGAAAACAACTTGCAGAAAGCAAGGTATGTACATATTTACAAGACTATCAAAGTCAATTCAAAAAATATGAAGCTTATTATTAGAGTACCGTAACAGTGGCTCCACTTGGGGATGGAATTTCCTGGTGAAATTTCAAGAACTTGTAAGACTAGTAGCCTCTAAAATTTGACTGTGATAATCCTGTAAGTATCTTCTGGTTTCCACAATTATTCATACTTATCGTATTTTTATTTCAAAGCTTAGGGCCTTCTACCCAAGCTTCAACTTTGTTAGGAAAACATCCAATCCAATCTAAAATATTCAATTTATATATAAAATGATTCAAGGTAAGTGAAACTAACTATTATTTATCTTAGGGGAGTAGTAGTGCTTCAGCGTTCTGCCATTTAGTGCTCCTTCTCACATCTCTGACCCATCTACTTCTCTTAGAAAGAAAGAATTGTTACCTCTGTAACCATAAATGACATAAGGTCCTTTCCATAGAAAATCAAAATTTCCATGTTTACCTTTGTCTTCCCTTGTTGAATCCCATTTTAACACTTTATCTCCAATGTAGAAATCATCTTCTTTACCCTTTTTATCAAAAAATTTCTTAATATTATCTTGGATAACTTGAGACTTGATATAAAATTCCTCCCTTGTTTTTTGAAAGTCAATAATTTTATTGATCCTTATTTGAACTTCAGTTGTTTCAAGTTGTAACCCTTCGATAGTCTTCATCACTGGTACTCCCAAAGAGGAAGGAAAAACATCATCCATTCCATAGAAAAACTGGTAAGGGGAGGTACCAATGGATTTTTTAGCAGTAACTCTATCTGCCCATAAGGCATTGACTAAATTCTTATTCGAAGTCCTTTTTATTATGTTCAAGTAATTTTTTGATGATGTTTGCAAGTCTCTTATTTGAAGATTCAGCTAGACCAATACCTTGAGGGTAATATGCAATAGAGTGGCCTAGGTTAATATGGTATTTATGGAAAAAGTAAATCATCTTTTTGGATTTCAATGTTGCTGCATTGTCAGTAATTATCTTTTGGGGGCATCCAAATCTTGAAAGAATGTTACTTTATAGGAAGGAGATAATGAAAGTATATGTGGCTTACCTAGAGGGTATGGCTTTAATCAACTTGGTAAAATAGTCAGTGGCTGTCATAATCCACTTGTGTTAAGCCGATGATGGGGGGTGAATTTAGCCAATGAAGTCGAGCCCCATTGTTGAAATTGCATTTCAGTAGAGATGGGTTTTAAGGGCCAGGGTAATATCTTTTTCTTACCCTCAAATATTTGGCACTTGTGACACGAGGTCACATATCTTCTTAAATCAGCAAACAAAGTAGGCCAGTAAAAAACAACTCTCAGGATCTTGTCTATAGTAGTCTTCCAGTAAATATGTCCTCTACAATCACCTGCATGAAATTCTTCTAGTATTTTGTCAACTTCTTCTTTTACTAAACAATTTAATAAAATCCCACTATGATCTTTCCAAAAAAGTACATTGCCTAAAATACAAAATCTTACTGCCTTCAATTTTAGAAATCTAGCTTTAGTTCTTGACAATCTAGGAGGAGCTTGTAAGTTTAGTAATACAAATATAATATCTGCATAGCATGTTGAGTCTAAAAAGGCTGCACTGATCTCTGGAGTCACCATCTCTTCCTGATCATCTACTTGGGAAATGAAATTTATGTCTAGGGCATTACAATTTGATTTAGCCACGAGTATGGCTAAACCTTGACCTTTTATGAACTTGGTTGGTGTTATCTCTATGTCATATTATAAGATAGTTACAATCCACTTACCTCTTCTTCCATCAGGACCATCCTGGGTAAGAATGTCTTTTACTACAGCATTAGGGACATAGGAAATGATGTCAGAATAGAGATTGTAAACTCTGAAGTCTTTAATGACCTTTACCAAAGCTAAGGCTTGTTTCTCCATGATATTATACTTCAAAGATGCATCTCTAAGTGTTCTGCTAAAGAAAGCTATTGGTTGTTCATAACCCTGATCATTTCTCTGTAGTAAAACTACAACAATGGTGTGTTCTGAAGCAAATGAGAAAATGATCAAATCTTTTTTGAAATCAGGACTTATAAGGACTATAATTTTGGTTAAGGCCTTTTTGATGGATTCAAATGATTGTTTGGCCTCAACAGTCCATTTAATAACTAAATATTTTTTAAGCATGTTATTTAGTTCTCTAATTATCTCAGTTAAGCTTGATATAAATCTTCTTAAAAAATTAATCTTACCTAGAAAGGCTTTTAACTCTTTTATGTTTTTTGGTCGACTGATGTTAAGAATTTCTTCTATCCTAGAAGGATCTATTCTAATTCGTTCTTTTGATATTATGTGTCCTAGTAACCCACCTTCTTCTAATCCAGATAAGGTTTTCTTAGGATTTAATGAGATGCCAAACTTTTTGCATTCTATAAAAAATTGCCTTAGATGATCCAAGTGTTCATAATCATTTTTATAAAAATATAGTTATGTCATCTAAGTAAATTAATAAGAACTCATGAATTTCCTTTTCAATGGCTATGTCCATAGCTCTTTGAAAGGTTTCCCCTACATTCATTAAAACAAAAGGAATTTTTACATACATAAAAGTACCCCAAGGAGTAGTAAAGGTTGTTTTGGGTTGATCGTCTGCTTGGACTAAGATCTGGTTGTATCCTAAAAAACCATCTAAAAGTGAAATCATAGAAGAACCAACTACCCTTTGTAATATGTGATTCACTTTTGGTAAAGGGTAATTAACTTTTAAGGATACTTTATTTAGATTCCTAAAGTCTACACATAATCTAATCTCTCTTGCTTTCTTTCTTGTTGGAACTAGGTTAGAAACCCAATCAGAATACCTGATTGGTGCAATGATCTATGCATCATACATTCTTTTCACTTCCTTTTCTATCAAAGGCATCAACACAGGGTTGATCCTTCTTAAATTTTGTTTAAAGGGCTTTTGATCTTACTTTATAGGGATTTGGTGTTGAATTATGTTGGTGTCATAGGATTTAAGGTCCTCATAACTCCAAGAAAAAACATCTTCGAATTCCTTAAAAAGAGAAATATATTTTACCTTTTCTGGTTGAGGTAAGGCTTTGGAAAGTTTGATCGTTTTGGGTTTTAGTTCTGTACCAATATTTCATTCCTCAATTTCAAATCTAACTAGCTCCATTTTGGGTTTTCTAGCAACATCATTTGAGTCAAATAGATATTGTAAGGGAGTTAAGCCTTTTGGTAAGAAATTATTTTTGAGATTTAATTTTTCAGATCCTTCATCAATGATCTCATCAATTTCTACTCTTTGTAATTTATCTATATCTGATTGAGTAAATATAGTTAGTTTAGCAAACTTTACTTTATTTACATCCACATTATTTACATCAATTTCACTGTCTAAATATTCATCTATGGTACAATCAATGTCTATTTTACAGTTCTGAAATTCACCTTCACTATTTAGAAAATGGTAAATTCGCTAGTCCTGTGAGAAAATCTGCCAATATTCAAGGTTGTTTGGGATTATTGGTCTATGTTTTACTTCTGCAGTATACATATGATTAGGTTGAAAAGGTAAATTACAAGTACTAGCAAAATTTGCCAAAGAATGTGCTTGTAAATTTTGCCTTCTTGGTATTGCAGAAAAATAACATTCCAATAAATCATTAATCAGATCTAGTACAGTCTCTCTGTATTGGCCAAGTCTAGGATTGTAAACTAAATATTCTCCTTTAATTTTTTTAACAATCAATTTAGAATCTCTGATTATTGCTATTCTTTTACCTCCTCAGTTTCTTATTATCTGTAGTCCTAGAATGAGGGCTTCATACTCAGCCATATTGTTGGTACATTTGAAAATCAGTCTGAAAGAATGGCCTTCTGGATGATTTTTCTCTATATTAGTTATCCATACTCTTTTTCACTGAACCATCAAAATCTAAATTCCATAAATATTCATTAGAGATATTACCATTGTCTTGTGTTTTCTTATCTTCTCTTAGTTCAGTCTTGATTTCATTATCAGTTTCAACATTACATTGGATGAAATAATCTAGATTAGTAGGTGTGGTACAAATTGGATAATTTATCGACCTTTCATCACTACTTGCCATGTATTTCATTAAGGTTTCTCTATATAACTTCTTTGGCTGACCAAAAACTAATATAGTAGCATAAAACATGTTCAATTGTAAAAATTTCTGTAAATTTTCTCCCCATGAGTGAGATAATAATATTCCATATTTAGGTGGGATATCAACTACTACAATGTCCATTAATATGGTCTTACCAGGATATTTAGCTAAAGTTACACACAAATCTTTGATTAAACCTAGGCATTTTACCTTGCTTGAGTAAATGAAAATAAATCCTTATAAGGTTGTGTGATGTCTAAGTTCAGGGTTTCCATGACATCTTTGGGCATTAGATTATGTGAAGCTCCTAAATCTAGCATTGCATTGTGTAGCATTTGATCATGAATAGTTAAACTAATGTAAAATGGAGGAACTTCTCCATCTAAATTCTTTCCATTCATATATGGGCCAAAAATCAACTCTCGCTGATCATCACTCAGATTTATGGAATCTTCTCCATCATTTATGTTTAATGTTTCAGTTATGGTTGATTTATACATGTCATGTTTTACCAATTCTGTTAGTACGAATCTTTCATCGTAAAATATCCCTTTAGCTACGCATAACAAATAGCCCTAACATCGATTATGGCTGCAAAATATCTTTAAGTCTGCTGCATAAATTCAGATCTAAGCACAAAAAGACATTAAGCAGATAAAATATAGTATGGCTCCATGCATCAATAGACAAGGCAAGAACAAAATGTTTAAAAGAATGATTTGTATTATATTAAAGAATGGGGCACCTGAGAGGAAAACAAGAAAGGTGTTTTCCGGTTCTCCTCAGTGGGATGGGTTCTTGGAAGTCCTCAGTGTTTCAGATCTGGAATTTCTCTCTCTTATTGGTGTAGAAAAACAAACATGGAACTCAATGGGAGTTCATACAACAGAAATGGAAAAATGGTGACCAAGAGTAGATCCAGAGTGATCTAATGCAATGGAGGTGACTAATGAATGGGGAAAACCCTTCTATTTATAAAAAAATATTGGGGTGTTCTAGAACTCGGTGCATGAATAAAATATTATTAATCACATTCTAGAATCACCCTTTAGGAATATTTTATTATATTTGTTGGAGGGAAAAGGGTTCTTGACTTGGGTCAATTCCTTTATTTATTAATAATAAATAAATAAATGGTTTATTTATCATCTTAGGGAAGTGATGGGAATATAATTAAATAAATAATGGTCTATTTAATTATTTATGGATGATTTAGTCAAATTTAACTAAGAATATTATTTAAAGAATGATTTAAATAACCTATTCTTAGCGAATAGTTAAATAAATAAGGATTTATTTAATTAAGTTCCTTATTTTGGGTTAAATATGACTAGGAAATATAAACAAATAAGCTATTTTATGTGGTGAAAGAAATTTTACTTAGGGTAAAATTGGTCTTACATGGTGTACTTGGGTTCATCTAATAATAATAGGTTAGATGACCAAAAATTGGTGTAACAGATTGCCCCCTAACGTACGAGTGTTAGGAGCAAATCGTATGACCGAAGTACGTTGTAAGAAATCAATCACTAGGCATCAAGAGAGAGGTGAGAGAGAAATGTAAGGATGTATGAGGTGTGAAAGGACTAGACCCGGAGGAGACGAGACTTACAGGTGCAACAAGTCTCTATGAAGTGGTACCTGTGCTAAAGGCGGCGGGGGAGGCATACCTATGCTCGCCGAAACAAAGTACAAAGAATAAGGCACCCGAAAAACCACGGAATGCAATAAGTACAGAGAATAAGGCGCCTGGAAAACCACGGAACGCAATAATGAAGCATGTGCTGGCCTAAACAGGAGCCAGATAAATAACATGATGAATCCCACATACATGTGATGCCTAGAATAATCGTCAGGGCTTATACAATAATATCGTAGTACATGAGATATAAATACACCCAAATGCCCCCTACTCATGGGGAAGGGCTCACAACATTTTACTGGTACATGCAAATCGAAGAGGTGCTGCAAGTGGTTGAGGCCGATATCATCAAATGAGAGGAGCTACATCAAGGGCGGAAATGAAGAAGTCATCCGAGCATGTGGGGGGCTACCTGCAGGGCCACCCCCTCATGAGGGTTGAGACATCTCACACACGCCCGGGAATCACCAATAGCTGCTACTGCATCACTGAACCATCAAGTGTATAGATCACGATCATGCTGAGAAAATCTGGAACCAAGGTACATTGCCCCCTAGACCTGTCTTCTGGAGTAAATGAGCTGATGTCGACCGAAGTAGGTCTGCCATAGGTGAGGCAATAATGGAGCCCCAACTAAGGCACGGGGGAAAATAGTAGAGCGACGAACAGACGAATAGTAATGATGATAATGAAATGGGGGATGATCTAAAGGGGACCATAAAGAAAATGAGTACAAAAAGGTATCTCATGACGGAAATTGACACGAACAAGAATGAGTATAGAGGCAAGGTGGTACCCCCAATGACATGTGTTGTAAGTGATAAAATCCGATTTGTAGGAGAGGTGAATAGACTCTTCGTGGAAAAAATGTGTCCTGGTGAAGTAGCAAGGTACTAAAAACTAAAAGGTACCCAAAGCTCTTGAACAGGTCAGGTCACACTTTTTGGGGTCGGTTCTGTGACCTGGGTAGTAGGTATTGCGTAGACAACTGCGACGTGTCCCAGGAAATGACTTGAAAAGTGTGACTTATCAGAGAAAGAGGGTTTCAGTGCTGTTTTTGGCTGAGATCTGGGATTTTTATGGTTGAGGAGCATAGGTGCCCCCAAGCATGTTGTGATTATGCCAAAATGTATGTAGCAAACAAGGGGAATCTAAACACATTTTAATGATATGGTGTGCCATTTGTTTTTGTTATGGGTATGCAGTTTGAGAAAGGAAATGGAGGATTACCAATCTCTTTTAGTACTATATACATGAATCAAATGGGCTTTAAGTTTCTGGGTTGGCATACCTGGTGCCACTATCCCAAACAAAGGATTTGGAGATAATGAACTGATGCTCTCTTAGAAAACCTATCGGTTGGTCAACAACAATATCTAAACGATTGGGTTGCTGATGTAAGATGAAGGAACGATAAGGGGTATGATCCCTAGAGTGATCTAAAGTGATATGGGACTTTAGAGGTTCTTCTAAATGTGGAAGAATAATGGTACTAAATTCAGCATGATCAGATACAGTAGGAGAGTTGTGGAGAATTGCTTCTCTTGGTCTCTCAAATATGGGTGCCCCCTTACCCAAACATGGTGTTGCAATGTAATGGCCATAAGGTGTATGTGGTTCGAATGTATGGTGGCGATGTAAGGGGGAATAAATAAAGTCAGGGGTGGGGATTTCTTCCATAATGTTGTCATCTTGATAGAAGATGGGTTGATTGGTGTTAGAAAGACCACCTGACGCGACGAAGCTACCTGACTCATCATCGTGAGAAGAGAGGTTCACATGCGCATTGTCACAAGGGGTGACAGAAGAGTAAGCAGATAAGGGATCTGCCGATGTTGAGCCCAGGGTGATCGCTGAAGGAAGGTCAAGAGAAACAACAGGGGAGGATTCGTAGGGAATGTTCCCTAAGGGTCGCACAGATGATGATAGGTAGAATATGGTGGACGAAGGCTCCGTCATCTTGACATCAGAAGGGGGAATGTCAATGGAAGCCGTCATGTCTAGTAATTCTGTTGAAGCAAAGCACGCAGAGAGGGGAGAGGTGGACTCGTTACGCTTGGCCTCGAATTGGCGGACCGCGGCTAGAGAGGTGCGGAAGTCCTTGAGGCGGGGACAGAGGTGGGTGTGGTGGCCATGGAGATCATACAAAGCACAGGGGTGGTTGGTGTGAATAGTCTTGGGGTTCTTGGCCGCAGTCACGGGAGGAAAAGAGGTTTCTGGGACCATGGTCTTAGGGAATGCGACATTAACCATGTGCTTGAGATGAGGCAATTCAGGATAGGTATGTGTGGTGTGGCCGACAACATCACACAAAGCACACTGGATGGTATGCTTTGAGGGCCGAGATGGTATGCTTTGAGGGCAGGATTTTTTGGGGCAGCCTTTTCCTTTGATGCCCCCTTGCGAGCTTTGCCCTTCTTACCCGAAGCAGTCGCAGTAGGAGGTGGTTCCTATTGAGGTGACTGAGGCACTGTGGCAGCGGAAGAAGTCATGGGGATCGGTTGAACCGGGGTCAAAGCAAGATAAGGTTTGGGTTGACCAGGCGGGTTAGCGGCTGGAGGATCAAGGTACCAGACGGGAATCCCAAGGGTTAGGTTAGGAAGAGAGAGGGTGGCCATGATAGGTACTGTGTACACTCCTAGTGGGGGAGCTAGGAACGGTATTTGATCAGCGGGGTAATGGCCAGGAGGGACGGCTCCAATATGGTTGAGACCTGGTGGAACCGACCCAGGAGTGTAAAGAGGCGCATGGGTATCAGCAGTAGGAGAAGGGTCAGAAGGGAGAGGTCTGGCTGGCTGAGGCAAAGGGCTAGGAGCAGGTTGCAACGGGCAAAGTTGAGGTTACTGACTAGCCAAAGCATGTTGCTTAAGGTCAGCCTGAGACGATTGCATCATGCAAACATTCGCGAAGCTAGGATCAGAGATAGGAGGAGGAGGAATACCAGGGAAAGTTCCAAGCAAGGAGGGGTCCTTGTAGATGCCGGGGGAGACATTGGTCAAAGATTCGTTGGTGTGCTTATTGGCTACAGAAGAGGTGGTCAACTCAGGGGAGGTTTGAGTTTTTGGTTCATGATTTGTCAACTGGTCAATGGTGACTATCTTTCCATTATGAGGGAAAAAAATCTTGTGGTGGACTGCGAATGGGACAACAGACATGGCATAGGTGTAACTATGCCCCAAAAGAATGTTATAATCAAGAGGGTCATCGATAACTTCAACGTCAACGCAAACAGTCTTGCCCGCAAGAGTGATAGGACAGTTGTGGAAAAGGCCGATGGGTTGGGAGGTGTGGCCATCCCATGCTCGAAGAGTGATCGTGGGAGGGGACAAATCAGGAGAGCCGATTTGTTTCCAAACCGAAGAGGACATCACACAGCTGGATGCCCCCTCATCGATGATGCAGTGGGAAATGTTTGCGGTCCGGATTTGGACTGGGATTTGGAAAGCGACGGAAGCAGGAAGAGGGGTAGACTCTGACTGATGAGCATTGAAAATAATCAATTGGTCATCTGTGGGATCTACAACACCCAGGGCCGATAGCAGAGCTTTTCTTTGAGAGGGGCATGACTGGAGGAGTTCTAGCGTTGAAATGGCAGTGAGAGATTGGGCCAACTCATCTACTATACTATATGAATGGGCAGTGTGGTCAGAGGCACCATTTCGGCGTAATGGTCCCTTAGGAATCTTGGTATGAACCTCGGCTTTGGGTGGAGGGATATGAAAGGAACTACTAGTTGTCGAAAGAGGCTCTGTAGAACCTAAAGAAGATGACTCAGGGGCAGATGAAGCAAGAGGCTGGGGGTACAGACGGGACTGAGTTTGTAGGTTAAGGTCGACGGTTATAGGTTGGTCAGAGTTCATCATGAGGATCTGGTAATCAGAGGTACCAGATGGAGGAGGTTGAGTGGTTACTGGTCCATGGGGTGATTGGGTAGCCACAAATCCCTGCGGTGCATCCACCTACTCTTGAGGGAGTGGGGACTGCTGTTGCAGGGGTTGAGAAGACACGGGAGGTGGGGGGGAAAATGCTGGAGGAGTTGGGGCACTAGGCTGTGGGTATGGATGATAATGAGGTTGGGTAACCGTGTGGTAAACCGAAGGTTGGGCAGAAAGAGAAGGCATGCCGGATCCTGGATGCATGCTACCGGGAGCGGGAGAAGTGCAGGAGGTGGTGCCCCCTCCCCTAGGAAAACCATGGCTCATGGGAGGTTGAGCGGATGGATGAGAGAGAGCTCCAACAATACCGTCGGTGGCATGAGGTACCTCCGATGTGTTAGTGCCACCAGGTCTCGGGAGGTCAGGAAGGACGGTATAAACATAACCAGATTGAGCATAGATCAAGTCATATTTCAAGGCTATTTAGAGGGCGGCTTCTTCGAATTGAGGAAAATGGGATGCGACATCTTTGCCGAAGGCGGGTAAGAGAGATCTAAGGAACCAGTCCATGTAGACACGGTCTTCGAAGGTAGGGTCTTGACATAGGCTCTTTCTTCTCCACCATTCTTTAACATGATCGAATAGGCGGGTCGCAGATGATTGATGGAAAGAAGTCAAAAGTTTGATACCGGTGTCATAACGAGGGGGAAGATGGAAATAAGATAAGAAGGTGCGGGCAAGGGTTGCAAAGGTGGTATGGGAAGAGGTGGGCTGGTCAACATACCACTTAGAAGCTTCGCCTGTAAGCGTGCATTGGAACAACCGAAGACGAATGGAATCATCGGTGATGGAAGTGGAGGAACACCACATGTGGAAAGATCAGATATGGTTAGAGGGATCTTCACTAGCAAGGCCTTCGAACTTGGGAATTTCGGATGGGAGCTTGGTTGGCATAGTAGGCCAACTAACATCGTGGCGAATAGGATCATTAATCAGTTGATTGAAATCGGGGAGACTGAAGCCAACCATATAAGGGAGTAATGGGGTAGTGGAGGTAGGTCCCGTAGGGGTTCCACTGGACACGGATCCAATAGTAGAACTAGGGTTAGGGCTAGGTCTGGAACTAGACATGGTGAAGGGAACAGGGGGGGAACCAAGAGGAGGGGGAGAACCTAAACAATCAGAGGAAGAGGTGGAGTGCAGACTCGGGGGAGGACGGTTTCGATAGCGACGGGAAGGAGGAAGTCAACCAAGCAGAAACTGAGGGTGAAGGCCAAGAATTCTCCGAGAAAGGCGCCTTGGGGGCGCAATGATGACGGGAAGAAGAAAAAATGGACAAGGGCAAGGAGAGACAAAATCAAGGGAGGTCAAGGGTAGAAAGGTGCAGTGACAATTGAATTTAAAGTCTTTGCCAGGCGGTGGTAACCAGGCGCTTGTTCACTTAAGGTCAGTGTGTGTCGTGCGTTAATTTTAATTGTTTAAACCCAGACGTTTTGAGAGTAAATGAAAAAGTGTGCTGTGTAGCTGAAAAGAAATCTGTAGTAAATAAGACTAAAAGAACAGAAAATGAACAGCTACCAATGCATCAATCTAACCCAAGAAGGCGGGTCTCTCAAAACTAGTCTATAAGAGGGAAAGAACTAAGCAAAGCACGCTAAAAATAGGCCAATAGATCAAATGTCAGGGGGGACTGGGATCTATAGGAGAAATCTGCTGAAAAGTGGTGCATAGAACAACAAAGAGGCAGGGGCAAGGTTGCTTCTAAAAAGGAGGAGATCAGCTAAAACTAGAAGAGACAAGGAAGTGGCCTTAGAAATGGACCCAAACAAAACGATATGAGGTGATATGAGAGGGAGAAGAACTTATCTAAAAGGATATGAAATGGAGGTGTCAGACCTGAGAAAAATAAGGCTGAAACTCTAAAAATTCAGACTTCTGAAATAGCAAAGACTCTCCCACAAAAAGTGGAGGGTACTAGAGCCCTAAGGGGAAATATTCCCTCTTAGTTGAGTAAAACAGAGCAAGAATAGGTCTAAACGGGCAAAGACAGAGGTCAGACAACCCTGACAGAGGTTCAAACAAAACCGAGAAAAATTTCAGAAAAAGTTCAAGTCGCAGTTTTTGACCTGTTTTTCGCTCAGGTCGCACTTTTTGGGCTGTTTTCCGCGACCTAGGACGCACTTTTTGGGCCAAAAAGTGCAACCTGCACTTCTGGTACTCTCGGCGGCAGATTTCAGAAAAAATTTTCATCTCAGCTGCGGCTGATGTCGGTCACCTGTGCAATAAGGCCAGAAACACACAGAAGTTAAAAATTTGATTGTTAAAGGGTTTTAGGGGTGAAAATAACCATAAAAATAGGAAAAACAAAAAATGGAAGAGAAACCCTAGGGTCTGAAACAGCTGGATATGCAGGAATAGATAAAACGATAGCGGTCACAAAAGAAAACCCATGTGGAGTCACCCATTGTTAGTACGAATCTTTCGTCGTAAAAGATCCCTTTAGCTACGCATAACAAATAGCCCTATCATCGATTATGGCTACAAAATATCTTTAAGTCTGCTACATAAATTCAGATCTAAGCACAAAAAGACATTAAGCAGATAAAATATAGTATGGCTCCATGCATCAATAGACAAGGCAAGAACAAAATGTTTAAAAGAATGATTTCTATTATATTAAAGAATGAGGCGCCTGAGAGGAAAACAAGAAAGGTGTTTTCCGGTTCTCCTCAGTGGGATGGGTTCTTGGAAGTCCTCAGTGTTTTAGATCTGGAATTTCTCTCTCTTATTGGTGTAGAAAAACAAACATGGCACTCAATGGGAGTTCATAAAACATAAATGGAAAAATGGTGACCAAGATTAGATCCAGAGTGATCTAATGCAATGGAGGTGACTAATGAATGGGGAAAACCCTTCTATTTATAATAAAATATTGGGGTGTTCTAGAACTCGGTGCATGAATAAAATATTATTAATCACACTCTAGAATCACCCTTTAGGAATATTTTATTATATTTGTTGGAGGGAAAAGGGTTCTTGACTTGGGTCAATTCCTTTATTTATAAATAATAAATAAATAAATGGTTTATTTATCATCTTAGGGAAGTGATGGGAATATAATTAAATAAATAATGGTTTATTTAATTATTTATGGATGATTTAGTCAAATTTAACTAAGAATATTATTTAAATAATGATTTAAATAATCTATTATTAGGGAATAATTAAATAAACAAGGATTTATTTAATTAAGTTCCTTATTTTGGGTTAAATATGACCAGGAAATATAAACAAATAAGTTATTTTATGTGGTGAAAGCAATTTTACTTAGGGTAAAATTGGTCTTACATGGTGTACTTGGGTTCATCTAATAATAACAGGTTAGATGACCAAAAATTGGTGTAACAAATTCTGTTAGTGGAATTGGTATTTTTAGCTTTGCAATTTCAGATTGTATGTTGAATGAAGGTTGTGATTTACTTATTTGAATCAATTCTTCTTTTGTAACTATAGTTTGTGTTGGTTTATCTTATTTTTCTATAGCTATGTTTTCACTTTGATTTTGAGTTTCTTGGGTCTTACTGCTTTTTATTTTCCTTTCATAAATGGTTTTTGAAGCAGCAGATGTTTTTTGAGATTTTGAGTTGTCAAAAGCTGTCTTTGAAGTGGAAGCTTTTGGATCAGCTGATTTAGGATCAACATGGAGTATTTCATTATCTAAGGTTGTTGTTTTATCAATATTAGGTGCTTTAGGAGGAGAAGTTTTTTGCGAATCTTTAGCAGCTTTAGAAACCTCATCAGTTATTTCCACAATCTTAGGGCTTGGTGAAATCTTAGGGCTCAAAATGTTTTGGGAAGAGTTTGAGTTTCGCTTATTTTCCCTGGGAAGAATTTGCAGGACTTTTGTTTTGGGAGCTTCTACTGTTTTCTTATTTCGTGTTTGAGATGTTTTCTTAGTAGAAGACTCATTATGTTTCTTACTTCTTAGGTTACATTGACTGTGTATTTTTTTAATGGCGAATTCATAACCTTGTTTGTAATCAAAGGATTCCCCTTAATCTAATTAGAGTTGTTGAAGTTCCAATAACTCTTAATCTTCCGGTGTGAGAAATATAGTGTTATTATCATCTATTTCCATTAAATTTATGGTATCCTCGTCATCATCATTGTTTTGAGAACTCTCAGCATAATTCTGTTGAAAGGGAGGTCTTATTGTTTGGTCTGGGACTGAGTCTTTTGCTTTTCCTGAATTTGGGTTTTTTCTAAAATTGGGATTTCTAATTTGTTGTTGATTATCCCATTGAGGTCTTCTTTCTATGTTATCTAACCTATACATCATCTTCTCTAAATTTTTAGCTAACATATATATATATATATATATATATATATATATATATATATATATATATATATATATATATATATATATATATATATATATATATATATATATATATATATATTTTCTGAACTAGAGGCTTATTCTTTCATGGTAACTCTCCTCTCATTTCTTAGTCTTGCCTTTTTAGCTAGAATATTTACTTCTACACCTACAACATTTGTTTGCATTCTTTTCAATGTTTCTACATTTCTTTATCTTAACTGATATTCCATGTTAGTGTCAAATCCATATGGGAATTTAAGTAAGACAGAGTCAGGAGTGGGTTTTAGATTTGCAGGAATTGAATTTTAAGCACTGTTATATCTAGTGTAGTAGTCTTGTATAGATTCATTTGGAGCTCTTTTCATTGCATCAAATTCAGACAATATTTTTAGGGGATTTTTTTTCTATTCCCATTTATTTAAAAATAATCTATGAAAAATAGCTAGATCAGCTACACTACCAGCTGCAAGAATTGTAAACCACTTATTTACTTCTCCTGTTAATGTTTGTGAAAACAACTTCATTTGTACATCTGATTCATCTGCCTCATGGAGTTCAAAGTAATCTGTCATTTTTTTATGTGTTGTTGCGTAATATACTATGTAGTAGCATCAAAATGTGGTGTCTTACTTTGGTAATCTTGGGGCATGTCATGAATTTGTCTTGGAAGAACAAGGGGAGCATAACTAGTAGCCATGGCTTGAATTCTAGCTTCGATATGAGGTAAAGTAGAAGTATTAGGGGCTGAGCTAGAAGTACTGACTAATGAAACTAGATTATAAGGTGTTGAACTAGAAAAAATAGTTGAAGAACTAAAGGCTGAAGTTGAGGTATTTGGAAGTGAAACTGGAATATATATGGAACTACTAGGAAATGAGAATGATGTGCTTGAAAAAGCAGTGGTGGAACTAGTCGATGAAGTGGATGTAGGGGATGAAGGAAATAAATTTCTAGGCTATAATGGTATTCTAGGACTAGATGGATGTGTGGATTGGATGGTAGTAGAAACTATAGATGATGTAGTGGTATCTAAATGAGGAAAAGAAGGTTTAGATGTATAAGCTAATAGTTGATCTAATTCAATTACCTCATCAATTTCCTTAATAATAGTAGCATTAATCTCGTCAAGTTTGTTTTGATTTATAACTTTCTTTAATTTAGAATCTGTTTTAATATTTTTCTGTTTTGTTTCCAAAAATGAAATAAAAAGATGGTCTACAACAAAAATAGTTAAATTACTTTCATATTTGGTCCTGAATAAAGAATGTTCAAATTCTAAATCAAAATCTATATCCTACAAACATACTAATTCTTGGGGTAATGAATTGACTGTTATTAATGAAACTTTAGCATCCAAATCTCCTATCTGTTTTCTCTTTTTCCCAATTTGGTCTAGGTTGTCTACTATAACAGTAGGTTTAGGATCTGGATTAGACCTGGTATAATAAACTTTACTAAAAGCCATAAATACAATTTTTTTACTCACAACTTAGTTAAATAATATTTAAATAAAAAATATGGTAAAAATTATTTCCTTTGAGATTTATTTAAAAAACAAGAATTGGTTAAGTCCCCATTACAGTCACCAGTATGTTAACACTATAGTAATTCTTTAGTTGTAATTTTTTGATTTTTAGTTAACAAAACTAGAGGTAACCACATACAAACTTTTAGCCTCTAGGATATACCCTTCCTATGGTTCAGAGAGCACTCTCTCTATAAAATTTAACTTTGTTTTGATTTATAAAATATTAGGCTAGTTATGATTGTGAAATTGGTTTTGTTTTGATTGGTTTGGCAGGAAAAATCACTTGAAGAGTTGTATAGTGGGAAATCTATTTTTCCATTGGGCTAAGGAGTCAAAAGTCAAGCAGACAGAGCTAGGATCAAGGTCAAAAGTCAAATGTTTTCCGAGAAAGATAGATAACAATTGGAGGTTTTGGAAAGTTGTTTTGTGAGATGATATGATCGGGATAAAGAGAAATGAAGATTTCTTTCATCCGGAAAAGGGAAGTAGTAGGCATAGGTCAAACAAAAGAGGGAGCGATTAAGGATTATCTACTCTATAAATTAGAATAAAACATAAAAATGATAAACAGTAAAGATAGGGTTCTTTTAACAAACCCTGAAGTAATACTCCTATTCATTCATTCAAATTTAGAACACATAATGGATTGCATGTAAGAAAGAAAGACAACAATGACAAATAGGAAATACTTCACTCCAAATAGCCCATCACATGAATCCTGAAATATGATGCAATTTGATCTGATCCAGTCTGCTACTCGAAATTTGAACACAAAAAGCCTTCAAGCCCACAAAAATGACTGTAGAAATCTTCAATAATTTATTCCACAATAATACTTCTAAAGATGAAGTATTTATACACAAGTTTTTACAAAATATCTTAGAATGATTCTAGGAATTATCTAAGGGAAATAAAATTATCTTTACAACAATAATAGAGACAGTTGCTCAACAAGTCAACAAGTTGTCTTATTTATTAAAATAAAATAGAAACTGTTTGTGGATAAGGTGTAGCTGGCTGCCTTGGTGTCTTTATTGATGGCTTTATATATTTCAAGCTTGTTTTGAAATATGATCTGCTTAAACTGAAACTCTTTCACCAATTCTCTTTAACCTTTGATACCCTTTAAATTATGTAAAATATCTTTATTGCTATAAAAGTAAGTTTGACTGCAATTTCAGAAAACTGTTTTCACTGCTATATTTCTTCCTTTTTACCTTTTACAGTAAATATGTTAATGACTCCCAAACTTCATCACTTGGATTTTGTATTTTCTTCAGCTTCCTGAAGTTTTCATATTATTTTTTATACCTGGAAAAATTTGGTTTAATGACAAACAAGTGTTTTATTTCAGGTTGTAAATTGAGTAAGTCCTCAAAAATTCTAAGACTTTTCCTGTTGGAATGCCTTGTCCACCTCCTGATTTTTCAACTTGCTCCTTGGCATATTCTCTGATATTTTTATTGTAATCCTCCTGAGGCATTAATTTTTCATTGATGATCAAAATATAAGGCAATGGTGGTGTTCATAGTCTCACATTTTTCCTCAAGTTTCTTCATGAGGTTCTTTTTGGTGATAACTTTCCTTATCTCAAGGATAGTTTTAGTCTTGTCAGTAATTTCATGTTCTTCTAGCTCTTGTCTATTTTTGTTGTTAATGAACTTGATCAATTCTATTTCATGTCCTGGTTTGTTATTCAATTCCTCCTTAGTCTTCTGAATCTCTTATAATGCTGCTTTGAGTAAATATCTCTCTTTAAAAACCGCTTCAATTGAGGGCCATACATCATTGATGGCTTCTATTATCTTGTTCCACAAATGATTTTTCACATAGGAAATATGTTCCTTCAAGGTTAATTCCTTCTATAATTTCTTCAATTCTTCATTTAGCCTAATGGCCTTTTGCTCATGTGTTTTTGCATTTATTTGAGCCAACTTGTTTGTGTTTTCAATATTTTCAACCATCAGTTTTAAACTGTTAATTTCACTTGTTTGAAGATAAATTTCTTCCATGGCCTTCACTAATTTTTTGGCTTCATCTATAGGGTGAACTGTTGTTGTAGATGATTCTATAGCTAATCTTGTGGATGAAATCAATGGAACTTTAGTAGCTTGTGATTATTTGGGTGTCAAATGTTCAGCTAAAGTTGAAGGCACAACTGTAGTGATTACAGGAATAGCTGTAGGAATTTTTAGTACTTTTGCTGTTTCTTTTTCCTGGAAAAGTTTATCCATTTGGATCTCCATTTCTTTGATCTGTGCTGTCAATTTAAAAATAAAATTCATCATGTCATCCTTCTCTTTTTGTCCTTGTTTTATTTCCTTGGTTTGATGATTTTCACTTGATGGAATTTTAAGTTGTTTCCTCAATGCTGCAATATCCTCATTTTTCTTCTTCACTAATAGCTCTACTGATTTGAAATTAGCAGGGTCATATCCTACATGATAAACTAGTTCTTCCAAAGATTTTATCCTGAGATATTTAGCATACAAGGATGATTTGTCCAATTTCATCTGATCTTCCATGTTTGAGATGGTGTTCTTGAGTTTATGAGCACTCATGGCTTTAGTTGTAACATTAGAGTACAACATCTTTGAAGTCTGTTGGGAATTATACATCAATTTTCCTCTAATCTGCCACTGTCTTTGGATATTTTACTGTAGGCTACAATATTGACATGATTAGCTTTTGGTTTGAATAATGAAGGTAGACAAAAGTCTATTTCGAACAATTGGTGTTTGCTTGATATTTTGAGAATAGATATTGTTTTTGATCTCTTCATTATTTAACTTGATCTGTTTGTACTTTTATTGATACATAGATCTTTCTCCTCAGATGTTTGTGAGGATTAAGATTCCATGCTTAGTTGTCTTTCTATCAAGTGTGCATTTTCATTATCAACTTGTTCTTTACTCGGATTCTCAGTAACTGGCTCATTGGTGATGACAGTGGAAACATCTATATTGGTAACTCGGAGATCTGTTTCTTCAACATCAATGATTACTTTCTCTTCACCCACTGAATTTTACTTAGGAATTTTGTGGTATCTTAAGTTGAATTTAGTTTCAAAGGTAGTTTCAACAACATAGGTGCCTTCTTCTCTTACACTCTTAGCAACTTTTTCTGGTTGATCTGTAGTCTCTAAAGTGTGACTAGTATAACTTTTCTTCACAGCATCTATTATAGTATTCCCTACCTACTCAGTCTGATTGGAATATTTTTTTTTCTCTAGTTTTGTCTCATGAATGAAGGGGGTTAGCTCACATTTAACCCTCATTTTACTTAGGATCCCTTGTGGATCATAATTCCAAGGAAATATTTCTTCAAATCTACATCCCAATAGCTGCTTAGTTGTCTCTACTTTTGCATCTATATGATTGAAAATGAATGGTCCTACTTGATTTTTCAATTTCAACTGATTTTTCTTCTTTGCTGCTAGGAAATTGATAGAATGAGAGTTTAATATTTTCCTGATATACTCCAGGGAAAAAATCCTCATTGATACATGTTTGGGTAACTTGTAAGGCAACAAATTAGATCCAAATACTCTAATCTCAGTGTGTTTTTCATATAAGTACCAATCACCAGTCTTGATTTTCTCTGACAACTGTAAAATATTATTAATTTCATTAATTTTATTTGGATATTATGTATTTTTTATCATTTTGATCAATGGATGAACGAATGAATCTGAAAACTCTACATATGTGAATTATGTGCACTCTTTCCTGATCAACGAGGTCTAGAAAATGACTAAAAGAGGATTTCCGTGTCTGTCCAACTTTTGAAGAGTTAATGGAAAGTTATCTGCTTGAAAATATAAGAACATGTGGAAGAGGAAGGATGTGTATCTGAACACTCCTTCAGTTGGAAAATTAATCAATTGATCATGAATATTGTATTCAATATAACTAGCATAGTCAAAGATCACATATGAAGGTTATCCTAGGGTAAAATTGGATAAGAAACCCAAAATGGATTCATCTGTATGTTCATTAGTAAAATAACCTAGAATGAATGAAAGCATGGAAATTACATGCCTTGAACCCTTTGGAGATCTTGAAGTGGAAAATGGGGGATTAAATTGAGGAATTTCTACATGTAAAGACATAAAAGTTTGGAAAATCATGAATCTTTTGGGAAAATCAAGGTGAATATGCAGCGTGGTAAGGGCCTCTATGGATAAAGGGACTTCTTGAGGATCAGATTGGAGTTGTAGGATTTGGTTAATGGATTCAACAGCAATGGTGAAAATCACTCGTTTTATGGCATTTACTATGTCTCTCTGTTAAGGCACATAATATTTTTGACACAACCTAATGACTTCCTGACATGGATGAGTTATTGGGACAAATTATTTGGGCAAGTGTGATTCCCAAATATGGACTTCTTCTTCAACATCTAAGGATTTTTCATAACTCCAGTTATGAATGTCTAGCAGATTAAATTCAACAATTGGGTCTGCTATCTTGTATTCAACATCAGCTAATGGAATGTGCTCAATTTCTATGATAGGGGGTTACAAAGGATTTAAAATAATAACATTCTTAGATGTCATGGGTGGAGTTTATTTTCATACTTTGGAACCATCAGGATTCATAGAAATCTGCTTTTTAGTCATTCTGGCTACTTCTGCAAGTTTAGACAATTTGCAGAAGTATTTTTTAATTTAACAGAGGTTTTTAGATAAAAAATAGGCAAAGTATGGTCTTTCTTTGGGATTTTCCTTCCAAATTTGGATTATTCAATAAGTTTTTACAAACTTTTACTAGTTTTAAACAAGAAACAAGGGTTTCCTAAGTCTTTTCAATGAATAATTGGGCTAAAAAAGTCTTTTAAGGCCAGGAAAAATATTTGTTGCCACCTTCAGAGGATTTATGGGTTAAATTGGGTATTTTAAAATAGGGTGCAGCATAATCATGAATTTTTCAGAAATTTTGACAAGGTTTGGCCTGTTTTTTTGACTTCTTGACAAGTTTCTTTTGGTTATTTTAAGCTTTGAGTGGGAATTTTACTTAAAAATGTCTTTTCAAATTGAAACAGGCTTTGTTTTGGAAGAAAACATGTTATGCGTAGGAACAAGGTTTTTGAAGAAGTCTCTGAGGTCTTTTGAATGGATTGAAAAAATTCTTTCTGATCTCTGGAACAATGCGAAGCTCCTCTATAATATTTAAAGGTAACTAGTTGAAATTTCCAAGTTTTTGGCTTAAAAATCATGGAAAAAATATTGTTTTATTATCGGGGTGGCTTGTGTAGAGGTTTACGTGTACAAACAAAGGAAATGAATGCATTTCCAATGTTTATTAGGCATATTTAGGGCTAACATGCGCTAGAAATTAATGGCGATCAAGTCATGAAAACTGGTGGTTTTTGGAATCAAAGGGTCTAGGAAACAAACGATTATCGCATGCCATTTTGGTGGTAAGTGGTTTTGGAGCAAACCAACATGATCCAATGAGTATTAACCAGGTGGAGGAGGGAGAAAGTTGCAATACCTCCCATTTCACGTAGAAATGAAACGAGGAATTTCCCGCAAGTTTATTTGCGATATAGTGTTTTAGCCGTCGGATCTTGGCGTTCGATTTCAAATGGCCCAGATTTATTGGGAGAGTAGCATTGGGATTTGGCAGTGGGTTCAGGGTTTATTAACACAACAGGGAGGTTTAAAATTTATGGATAGGCGTTTAAATAAGTTCGAACCTTAGGTTTATATGATACGGCGGGTATAAGGTTTATATGTTAAATTAAAAAATTTTCCAATGTTTCAACCATATATATGAGTGGGTTTAATATTATATAGTTTTTTTAACGTTTGATTTTTTTTTTAAACCATAAGGGTCAGGATATTTGTTTTATTGATATATTTTATACCAATGGGATAAGGGGTAAATTTATATTGCGCACATGGGATATTTAAACATCGGTTTAAACGTAAAATAAAGGGTTTGTGGGTTTATTTAAAATAAAAGGGATTTAATACTATACAGGTGGGTGTAATTAGGGATTTAATAAATAAATTAGAAATAAAAAATAAAGGGATAGTGTCTATAATGAATAAAATGCATGTTTAACTCTAAGTAAAGCGTAAAATAAAGAATAGCTTGACTTTGTTGTATTTTTCCACACTTTAACTTAGGATAAATGCATTTTATAGGTTTTTGAATGATTTTTTTAAACGGAATGGAATTAGTTATTTATGGTTTTACTTTGACTAAGTAAAAATGGGTTTTTACTTAGGAAAAGCGATTATGATTATGTATGAAGGGTAAATTCTGATGAATATGGGTTTTGTGTAGGAATTCAATATTTTTAACTAATTAGTCATCGAGCCTTGTGTCCAGTCCAAAAAAAGGTCAGAGAAATTCTCTGAGCCTTTTTAACTGATAGTTTAGAATATTGGATGATTATACGGGAGGGGAAATTAGTGATTTTTTCCAGGTGATGCTTTATTACATGCTTGCACAACTGCTTTCTACCTACCCATCTTTATTTCTAACATTTTTTACTTCATTTTCATGGGTGTATTTAGGCATGAAAACCTAAATCAATTTTCTTTCAAAACATAAATCTATCTAAGTCTAACATTATTCCATCTGAGGGCTTATATTAAATTGTTGAGCTTTTTTGGGTATGTGTTATATTCTTTCCACGACTAAGCACACGCCCATGGTTTTGTGCGTGGTTTTGCACATGGTTTTCGGCCCCTGGTATTTTGTAGATCTGGTCAAGGGAACTATGGTTATGATCTAATCCAGGGTTAATGGATTACGAATTATGTATGCTTCGGCATGTATATATATGTGTTGTAACACTGAAAGGAATATAATGAAAAATCAAGCTAGTCGTCCTGATTTGGGATCTAGGGAAAAATCTATGTGTTAATGTGTTTTATGTTTTATGCTCTCGTTATTGTTTATTTTATGTTATAATATTCGTGTGTAGATAATTTATGTTCAGGGTTAAAACCTACATTTGGTATCAGAGCTGTTTCAGCATCAAGGGGACGCCTTTGTTGCTAAGGGTTTTTCGCTTGGGCCTGAAGTAGAACGTGTTTAGTGGGAGATCTGCAGGATCAATTCTTGCAGTGAAAGAAGATGGTGAGCGGTGGGAAGATAGAGATTGATAAATTTAATGGTAAGAGTTTTGAGTTATGGAAGCTCAAGATGGAGGATCTGCTGGTGGATAAAGATCAGTGGATTGCAGTAGATCCAGGTACTAAACCAACAACAATGTCAGATGAAGACTGGAAGAAACTGGATCGAAAGGCTAAGAGCACAATACAGTTGTGTGTCTCAGATTCAGTATTGTTGAATGTATCTGGGGAAGCTACGGTGAAGAATTTGTGGGAAAAACTTGGGACTTTGTACCAATCTAAGTCTCTGGTGAATAAGTTGTTCCTGCGGAAAAAGATGTATAACCTGAGGATGAAGGATGGAGACTCGGTGACAGAGAATCTGAACGCCTTCAATACTGTGGTAAGTCAGCTGTCATCTGTTGATATTAAAATCTCAGATGAAGATAAGTGCATCAATTTGTTGTGTTCTCTACCAGATTCGTGGGACAGTCTAGTTATTGCAATAGGTAGCAATACAACTACCTTGAATTTTGATGACATTGTCTCAGCCTTGCTGTCGGAGGAAATGAGACAGAGAAATATGGAGGGTCAGAATGGAGATGCCTTATCTGTACGAGGAAGGTCCCAGAACAGAAACAAGAATAAGGTTTCGAGTGGGAGATCCAAATCTAGAGGGAGATCTAAATCTCCTGGAAAGTTTGTAAAGGTGTACTGGAAATGCGGAAAGGAAGGGCACTACAAAAAGGACTGCAGATCTAAAGCTCCTGAGAAAGGAAATGGATCTGAGGATGCTTCTTCTGCAGAGGCAAAAACCACCTCGGATGAAGGTGGGGAAGTGTATTTGGATTCTTCTTCAAATACACATGTAGATCATGAGTCATGGTTGATTGACTCAGGTGCATCCTTTCACTTCACTCCCCATAGGGAGTGGTTCTGCGAGTATGAGAAATATGATGGTGATGTCTTCCTAGGGGATGATAGGAAGGCAAAAATCATCGGACGTGGAAAGGTCAAGCTGAAGCTGCAAGGTGGAAGGATTAGAACACTTCCTGGTGTTCTGCATATTCCTGCATTGGCCAGAAATCTGATTTCCGTAAGCAAGATGGATGATGCAGGTGTAAAAACAGTGTTCGAGAAAGATGCCTGCAAGATGGTTCGGGGAGCACTGGTATTAATGCGGGGAGTTTGGACTGGAACTCTGTACAAGCTACAAGGTAGCATTGTTATTGATGGGTGTAACAGTTCTATGGTTCCTGAAAGTGGAGCAGAAAGCCTAGCTGTCTCTGGAGAAAAGACCATGCTATGGCATCAAAGGCTTGGACATATTGGAGAGAAGGGCCTTCAGATACTGCACAAAAATGGTATGGTAGAAGGTATGTCTAATTGTTCTCTGGATTTCGATTTCTATGAACATTGTGTATATGGGAAGCAGAATCGGGTGAGTTTTCCTTCCGGTGCTAAGAGGGAAAACAAGATATTAGAACTTGTGCATAGTGATGTGTTTGGACCTGTGTCAGTTCCATCACTGGGAAAGTCTGTGTACTATGTTTCATTCATAGATGACTTCTCAAGGAATACATGGATATATTTCTTGAGGAAGAAATTTGAAGCTTTTGACAGATTTAAAGAATTTAAGGCTCTCGTGGAAAACCAGACAGAGAAGAAGATAAAGGCGCTGAGGACAGATAATGGTGGGGAGTTCTGCAAGAAGGAATTTGAAGAGTTCTGTAAGAAGTGTGGTATAGCATGGTAGAAGACTACTCCATACACACCTCAGCAAAATGGAGTTGCAGAAAGAATGAACAGAACACTGATGGAAAAGGCAAGAAGCATGCTCAGTGGTACCGGGTTAGGACAAGAATTCTGGGCAGAGGCAGTGGAGACTGCATGTTACTTAGTTAACAGATCACCTTCATCAACATTGGAGGATAAGACTCCACATGAGGTATGGACTGGTAAGAAACCCTCTCTTTCACATCTGAGGGTATTTGGATGTGATGCATATGTACATGTTCCAAAGGAGAAAAGGACCAAGTTGGATAATAAATCTGAAAGGTGCATCTTTATTGGGTATAAGGATGGTTTAAAGGGTTACAAGCTTTGGAACTCAGAAACAAGGAAGGTTGTGTACAGCCGAGATGTGGTGTTTAGAGAAGTGAAAGATGTTGTTAAACATGAAGTCCTACCAAAGGAACCTGAGAAGATAGAGTTTGAGCTAAAGGAGGATGAATCGGACTCTACAACAGAAGAAGACTCAGAAGATGAAGAGCCACAAACTCCAGCTTTGAGAAGATCAGTTTGGGAAAGAAGGCAACCAGAAAGGTATAGTCCATCTGCTTTCTGTTCAGGTTTTGCCTTAACTATAACTGATGATGAACCCAGAACTGTCAGGGAGGCAGTAGATTCAGAGGATGGAAAACTCTGGAAGGAGGCCATGGTTGATGAAATGGCATCCTTGCACAAAAACGATGCATGGGATCTAGTGGAGTTGTCGGCTGGAAGGAAGCCCATTGGGAGCAAATGGGTGTTTAAGAAGAAGATGAATGTAGAAGGCAAGGTGGAGAAATACAAAGCTCGGTTGGTAGCAAAGGTTATTCCCAGGTGCCGGGAATTGATTTTGGTGATATTTTTTCTCCTGTTGCCAAAGTTACTTCTATTAGATTACTTTTATCTGTTGCTGCTGCATTTGATTTTGAGATAGAACAGATGGATGTGAAGACAACATTTCTTCACGGGGATCTAGAGGAGGAGATCTACATGAAGCAACCTGAAGGCTTTATGGTGAAGGGTAAGAAAGAACTGGTATGCAGGTTGAAGAAGTCTCTGTATGGGTTAAAACAGTCACCAAGGATGTGGTATCAGAAATTTGATACCTATATACGGGACTTGGCTTCACCAGAAGCAAGGAGGATCACTGTGTTTATTTTAAATTAATTGGTGACCATGTTATTTATTTGGTCTTGTATGTGGATGATATGTTGTTGATTGGAAATGACAAAGAAATTATCCAAGATTTGAAGACCCAACTATTCTCCAAATTCGACATGAAGGATCTTAGTGCTGCAAACTATATTTTGGGCATGGAAATTAAGAGAGATCAGGCAAAGAGGAAGCTCTGGTTAAACCAGAGGAAGTATGTCGAGACTATATTGCAGAGGTTCAATATGCAGGATAGTAAACCGGTGAATGTTCCTATTCCTGTAGGTGTAAAGCTGTCTGATGAACAGTGTCCCAAGACACAAGAAGAAGAGGAGTATATGTCCCATGTTCCATATGCAAGTGCGGTGGGTAGCTTGATGTATGCAATGGTCTGTACTAGACCAGACATTGCACATGCAGTGGGAGTATTGAGCAGGTTTATGTCAAACCCAGGGAAGGAGCATTGGACAGTAGTGAAGCGGGTTTTCAGATATTTACGTGGCACTAGTGATTATGGCTTGTGCTACCAGGGAAGACCGGGATTGGAAAGAATGTTGGACATTCGTGGTTTTGTTGATGCAGACTGGGCTGGAGATCTGGACCAAAGAAGATCTACAAGTGGGTATGTGTTTAGCTTATTTGGAGGTGCAGTCAGTTGGATGAGTAAAAGACAGTCTGTAGTGGCTCTTTCAACTACAGAGGCAGAATACATAGTAGCCACTCATGCAAGCAAGGAAGCAATTTGGTTGTAGAGATTGTGTTCAAGTATGGGGTTGGTACAACAAGCTATAAGGATAGACTGTGATAGCCAAAGTGCAATTTTCTTGGCTAAGAACCCTGCTTATCATTCAAAGAAAAAGCACATTGATGTTCAATATCACTTTGTTAGAGATATGGTTGAGGTTAAAAGGGTGTTGCTGGTAAAGGTGGACACTTTGAAGAATGTTGCAGATGCATTGACGAAGTCTGTGAGCACTCAAAAGTTCTCTTGGTGTAGAGAAACAATGGGTGTTGAAGAATTGGCCCAATGACTAAGCTCTCTTGTGGCCCCTTGTGGAAAGAAAACAACAAGTGGGAGAATTTTGGGTATGTGTTATATTCTTTCTACAACTAGCCCCATGCACTGTACATTACGTCAGGCACAACAGGGGGGTCACAAGGGAGGAGGCAGCCCCCACTGTTGGGGTCCGGGGCAGCGCCCCAGCAAAAAATTGTTTTGGTGTGTGGAACCACTCATAGGTGGACCCACCCATGTTTTGTGCATGAGTTTGCACATGGTTTTGGGGTACGATGGTTTTCGGCCCCTGCTATTTTGTAGATCCGGTCAAGGGAACTACGGTTATGTTCTAATCCAGGGTTAATGGATTGGGGTTTATGTATGCTTAGGCATGTATATATATGTGTTGTAATACTAAAAGGAATATAATGAAAAATCAAGCTGGTCGTCCCGATTTGGGATCCAGGGGAAAATCTCTGTGTTTATCTGTTTTATGTTTTATGCTCTCGCTATTGTTTATTTTCTGTTATGAGATTCATGTGTAGATAATTTCTGTTCAGGGTTAAAACCTACATTTGGTATCGATATATTTTACCCAGACTGAAGTTTACCGGTCTGCTAACTGCTTGAGGGTTTTACAGGCTGAGGTAGACCACGATGATTGGGAGATCTAGCAGGGATCGATTCTTGTGGTGAAGATGACAAGCGTGGGAAGATAGACATCGAAATTGAATGGTGAGGAGTTTTTGAGTGGCGGAAGCTCAAGATGGAGGATCTGATGGTGGATAAAGATCAGTAGATCGCGGTAGATCCACATACTAAACCAATGGAAATGTCAGATTAAGACTAGAAGAAACTGGATTGGAAGGCTAAGAGCACAATGCAGTTGTGTGTCTCAAATTCAATATTTTTGAATGTATCTTGGGAAGCTAAGACGAAGAATTGGTGGGAAAAAATTGGGACTTTGTACAATCTAAGTCAATGGTGAGTAAATTGTTCCTTCGAAAAAATTTGTATAACCTAAGGATGAAGGATGGAGACTCGGTGAATGAGCATCTAAACGTCTTCAATGTTGTGGTAAGTCAATTGTCATCTGTTGATATTAAAATCCCAGATGAAGATGAGTGCATCAGTTTGTTGTGTTCTCTACCATATTCGTGGGACAACCTGGTTATTGCAATAGGTAACAATACAACTACCTTGAATTTTTATGAGATTGTCTCATCCTTGCTGTCGGAGGAAATGATACGGAGAGATATGGAGGGCCAGAATGGAGATGCCTTATATGTACCAGGAAGGTCCCGAGAACATAAACGAGAATAGGTTTCAGTGGGAGATCCAAATCTAGAGGGAGATCTAAATCTCCTGGAAAGTTTGTAAAGGTATGCTGGAAATGCGGAAAGGAAGGACACTACAAAAAGGACTGCAGATCTAAAGCTCCTGAGAAAGGAAAGGGATCTGATGATGTTCCTTCTGCGGAGGCAAAAACCACCTCGGATGAAGGTGGCGATGTGTATTTGGCTTCTTCTTCAAATACACATGTATATCATGAGTCATGGTTGATTGACTTAGGTGCATCCTTTCACTTTACTCCCCATCAAGAGTGGTTCTGCGAGTATGAGAAATTTGATGGTGGTGATGTCTTCCTAGGGGATGATAGGAAGGCCAGAATCATCGGACGTGGAAAATTCAAGCTGAAGCTGCAAGGTGGAAGGATTAGAACACTTCCTGGTGTTCTGCATATCCCTGCATTGGCCAGAAATCTGATTTTTGTAAGCAAGATGGATGATGCAGGTGTAAAAACGGTGTTCGAGAAAGATGCCTACAAGATGGTTCGGGGAGCACTGGTATTAATGCGAGGAGTTCGTACTGGAACTCTATAAAAGCTACAAGGTAGCATTGTTATTGATGGGTGTAACAATTATGTGGTTTCTGAAAGTGGAGCGGAAAGCCTAGTCGTCTCTGGAGAAAAGACCATGCTATGGCATCAAAGGCCTGGACATATTGGAGAGAAGGGCCTTCGGATACTGCATAGAAATGGTATGGTAGAAGGTATGTCTAATTTCTCTCTGGATTTTTATTTTTGTGAACATTGTGTATATGGGGAAACGGAATCGGGTGAGTTTTCCTTACGGGTGCTAAGAGGGGCGAGCAGATATTAGAACTTGTGCACGATTGATGTGTTTGGACTGTGCTCCGGATTCCCATCACTAGGTAAGTCGTGTACTATGTTTCATTCATAGATGACTTCTCAAGGAATAAATGGATATATTTCTTGAGGAAGAAATCTTAAGTCTTTGTGATTTAAAGAATTTAAGGCTTTGGTGGAGAACCAGACGGAGAAGATAAAGGGGCGAGGACAAATAATGGTGAGTTAGAAAAGGAATTTGAAGAGTTACGTAAGAAGTGTGGTATAGCATAGCGAGAAGAGGCCACTCATACACCTTAGCAACGGTGCGAGAAGAAGAATGAACAGAACACTGATGGAAAAGGAAAGAAGCATGCTTAGTGGTATCGGGTTAGGACAAGAATTCTGGGCAGAGGCAGTGGAGACTGCATGTTACTTAGTTAATAGATCTCCTTCATCAGCGTTGGAGGATAAGACTCCACATGAGGTATGGACTGGTAAGAAACCCTCTCTTTCACATCTAAGGGTATTTGGATGTGATGCATATGTACATATTCCAAAGGAGAAAAGGACCAAGTTGGATAATAAATCTGAAAGGTGCATCTTTATTGGGTATAAGGATGGTTTAAAGGGTTACAAGCTTTGGAACCCAGAAACAAGGAAGGTTGTGTACAACCGAGATGTGGTGTTTAGAGAAGTGAAAGATGTTGTTAAACATGAAGTCCTACGAAAGGAACCTGAGAAGATAGAGTTTGAGCTAAAGGAGGATGAATCAGACTCTACAACAGAAGAAGACTCAGAAGATGAAGAGCCACAAACTCCAGCTTTGAGAAGATCAGTTCGGGAAAGAAGGCAACCAGAAAGGTATAGTCCATCTGCTTTCTTTTCAGGTTTTGCCTTAACTATAACTGATGATGAACCCAGAACTGTCAGGGAGGCAGTAGATTCAGAGGATGGAAAACTCTGGAAGGAGGCCATGGTTGATGAAATGGCATCCTTGCACAAAAATGAGGCATGGGATCTGGTGGAGTTGCCGGCTAGAAGGAAGCCCATTGGGAGAAAATGGGTGTTTAAAAAGAAGATGAATGTAGAAGGCAAGGTGGAGAAATACAAAGCTCGGTTGGTAGCAAAAGGTTATTCCCAGGTGCCGAGAATTGATTTTGGTGATATTTTTTCTCCTGTTGCCAAAGTTACTTCTATTAGATTACTTTTATCTTTTGCTGCTGCATTTGATTTTGAGATAGAACAGATGGATGTGAAGACAACATTTCTTCACGGGGATCTAGAAGAGGAGATCTACATGAAGCAACTTGAAGGCTTTATGGTGAAGGGTAAGAAAGAACTGGTATGCAGGTTGAAGAAGTCTCTATATGGGTTAAAACAATCACCAAGGATGTGGTATCAAAAATTTGATACCTATATACGGGGACTTGGCTTCACTAGAAGCAAGGAGGATCACTGTGTTTATTTTAAATTAATTGGTGACCGTGTTATTTATTTGGTCTTGTATGTGGATGATATGTTGTTGATTGGAAATGACAAAGAAACTATCCAAGATTTGAAGACCCAACTGTTCTCCAAATTCGACATGAAGTATCTTGGTGCTGCAAATTATATTTTGGGCATGGAAATTAAGAGAGATCGGGCAAAGAGGACGCTCTAGTTAAACCAGAGGAAGTATGTTGAAACTATATTGCAGAGGTTCAATATGTAGGATAGTAAACCAGTGAATGTTGCTATTCCTGTAGGTGTAAAACTTTCTGCTGAACAGTGTCCCAAGACACAAGAAGAAGAGGAGTATATGTCTCGTGTTCCATATGCAAGTGTAGTAGGTAGCCTAATGTATGCAATGGTCTGTACTAGACCAGACATTGCACATGCAGTGGGAGTATTGAGCAGGTTTATGTCAAACCCAGGGAAGGAGAATTGGACAGTAGTGAAGCGGGTTTTCAGATATTTACGTGGCACTAGTGATTATGGCTTGTGCTACCAGGGAAGACCAGGATTGGAAATAATTTTGGACATTCATGGTTTTTTTGATGCAGATTGGGCTGGAGATCTGGACCAAAGAAGATCTACAAGTGGGTATGTGTTTAGCTTATTTGGAGGTGCAGTCAGTTTGATGAGTAAAAGATAGTCTGTAGTGGCTCTTTCAACTATAGAGGCAGAATACATAGCAGCCACTCATGCAAGCAAGGAAGCAATTTGGTTGCAGAGATTGTGTTCAAGTATGGGGTTGGTATAGCAAGCTATAATGATAGACTGTGATATCCAAAGTGAAATTTTCTTGGTTAATAACCCTGCTTACTGTTGTACCTCAAGAAACAATTCCTTGCTGTGTAAAGGAATTTGTGCTCAAGACATTATTTGATTATGTCACAAAAAAATGTATATCTGTCTCTGTCTTATAAACCTTTAAAATTTAATTATATAACCCTAAAATATCAAATCCATGCATGTTCTGCAATGCCATATTCTTCTTATGCTGAAGTGAATGAACGAAAGAAACAAGAAAGAAAAGGATTTCAATTTGATATGCTGTTTAAAACAGAATCTATCATTATAAAACCCTGAAGAAATACGTAAGGATAAGTTAAAATAGAGGAGCGCCCATTAAGGTTTGTTTAACTCTTAAACACACATGTATAAAGAGACTCGCAGCTCAAATTACTCTATTTTATTCACAAATATGAAAACATAATGTAAACTAGAAAACTTTCAGCATAGACAGAATGATAGAAACTTGCAAAACTCTTTCATTGATTCAGTATTCTCCAGTACAAAATTTGGCTTCAAGGTTCAAAAACTCGGAACCTCATTCCTCCTCCTATCTCTGCTTTTATATCAGCCATCTAAAATAACTTCCTAACTGCTATGATCGGTTTTGAAACTGATTCTTGGAAATGTTGGAATTATTTAAATTTACAAAATATTTGTTTTAATATTATATATAATATAAAATATAAAACCAAAAAATAGGAGCGCAAGTAAAAAGGACAAATGGTACACTTTGGGTCCCCCATACGTATTAACAACAAAGTCACCCATGGTTTTTGAAAACCAATAATCGCCTGCGGGAGCATTGATAGCGGTTTCTGAGAAAGGGCTAAGTGATGCCGTAATGCATCATAGCCGTAGATTTCATAAATAGTGGTTTAAATCAAACCGTTTGTGGGGGCACCATCTCTCATAAAATCCGTTTAATTTATGCCACTGCAAACCATTGGATTGAGCTGGATGATCCAAATCGTTGATTCGATTGCAATATTATATACGTTTGCTTGTCTTCGCAATTGTGAACCAAAAAACAAATCCAGAACCATTTCTGAACCATCTCCTCATTCCGCTTGGAGATCTTTCAAGAACAGTAATTAATTAGAACAAATTTAGTTCCCATTTTGGGATGAGACGACCACCGTGAATCACATAGAGGCCAACACCAAGCACTACTTTATATCGATGTTATATTTCTCCAAAACTGTTCATTGCAGCTCTACAATCTTAACTCCTAGCTATGGATTCTAGCCAATTTTCTACAGAACATCATCATTTTCCCTTTGCTTATAAAGGCCCCTGCATTTTGTTTTTCATGAGGTAAACTGGGTTACCCTATCCCTGTTTCTCTCATATTTTTCAATTGACCTCATACATATCACGTTGGATTGCCTCCATCAACTATTTATGCCCAAGTCTAATCTATTTAAATGGGAAATGAACTAATTTGAATTTAGAATCCAAAATATTTTGGCATGATTCATTTACGATTTTACTTAGTTTACCCAAGAGAAACGAGGTGCTGCATAGCTTCAATGGAAGAGATCCTTATTATTTCACTTAGCACTTTGCATAATACATTTGTACATACGTGTACTATTTATGCTCATCCTTCACTGACTATGTTAATTTAAATTCATAGTCTTCTTTTTCCAACTGATGCCCAAGTCTTTGATAAACCATGGTGGAAAATATCTACTTCCAACCTTTGACTAGGTTTGCCCAAGTACTGGTTTGACCTTTCACAAAGTGAACATATTGATTTGATTGGAAGCCTTCAGAGGTAATTTTTCCCAAGGCTTGATTGACCTGTGTGCTGCCCCCCCTTCTTTTTGGGTACCCTGATCGGTGAGAATCATCAGCCCATCATATTTCTTTGATAATTCAAAAAGTTGCCCTCTGGGCATTCCCATTCCCCTGGATTCAGCTCTCTTTTTGGACGCTTCGAACCACATTGTAGGCAGTTGTGATTTTTTGCAAAGTTGAATGAAATCACAATTTGGACAAAGCCAATCCCCTCTCTTCATTTGAATGACAACACGACCCACTCTCTTTCTCGGTGGAGGTTGTGACACTTTCACCTTTGGAGAAGGCTTCTTGACAACTGGTTTTGGAAGGTTTGGATCAAGTGGGATTGCACTCAATCTCACCACTTCTTTTAACAATTTGCAAATAATTGTTCCTTAGCAACCTTAAATTGCTAAGAACTTCTCCTGACTTTTGCTGAGTGATATTACGCTACAACATCTGGCTCCAATTGGGGACAATACTTTGGTAGCAAAGTGCTGAGAACTTGTAGATCGGTAGCCTTTATTGGGCATGGAGTCAAGTCAGACTGAATTTTCTCTCAATCCAAAATCTCTGAAAATTTCAAAACTTCTTTGAATCCTCCTTCTTCTAGGATCTTTATTTTGAACTGAAAATTATAAACTAGAAATACTGCAACTGGGAATGATCAACTCCTGAGCTTATTTATGTACAACTCCTATATATATAAGCATGGTTGAACTTAATCAAGTGAATTCAACCTTCCAATGGAACTAGTCCAACATTTGCTTGTTAGATTTAATACCTTCGTACTGCTGAAATTTAAAAATCAAAACAGGAATGTACCATGAGAAATTTTCATATACAAAATTTTGTACATACCCTTGCATAAAAGCTTGTTGCTGATAAAAGAAATTTGCCATATATTCAGCAACTGGATCATAGAACTCATGAAATAAAGTTTCGGCCACCTTCTTTTTTTGAACATTTTGCTGATGTAGGGTTCTTTGCACATGGCGGCTTCTTTCATTGTTTGATTTTTCAATTAGAATTTGTGTGTGAGGAACTTGACTGCCATTTTCTGTAGGCAGGCATTCAGGCTGAAAATAAAAATCGAAGGTTTGCTCTTCATAATGCTGATGTTCTTCATGTAACATAAATTCTTGACGAAAATTTTCCTCCTCTTGCAAACATGTCTGAGAAACTGCACTATTTTCCTCACTACTCGCAAAATTATTGCAATGATCTTCCATGCTTTCATAGTGTAGTTCAGCTGTTGCAACTAAGTTTTGACTAGAATCTTCAAAATGATTAGATTCTTGTTTTTCAACAATACAGGAACCTTTTGACACTTTTTGGAAATCTTTATTCACCTCTGGACTTACATTCTCTTGTAAAGAAATTCCAATGTTTTCTTCACAAGCCCTCTTATCTTTGACAAAACTTGGACTTTCTACATCGCAGGAAAAATTTCTACAAGCCCACGCATTATCTTCGATTTCTTGCGCATATAGAAATATCAGCTTCAGAGTGCTAGGCTTTCTCTCCTTGAGATAAAAAGCCAAGGCAATAGAAAGAGCTTTCAAATAATAGACCATAGTTGCTGCTTCTAGAGGTCGAATTTCTTCTGGCATGCTGAAATAAATTTTTTGAAACCTCCTATTAAATTCAGAAATTGATTCATTGCTTTGCCTTCGGATTGAATATAATTCCAAAAGGTGTTCTTCATATGACTTATTCTCGCCCCAATATGTAAGAAATACATCTTGAAGATCTTGCCAGGAATTAATTGAACCTGCTTCCAAACACTGGAACCATTGCTGAGCATCCTGCTTTAAAGAATGGCAAAACATCCTTAAAGCTACATCTTCATAAATAATTTAAAATTTTTCCAGAAAGTACTCAAATTCCAAGATATGTAATTTAGCTGAAATGTCCTTCTCCTTCCCGGAGAAACTTGGCAAGGAGTTGAATCCGTTCGAAGGATATTGATGGAGAATAGCGGGCAGCTTCAGGGGTTTAAAAATTTCTCTATTTTTGAACAGAAAATCAGTCAATTTCTTATGAGGAAAAATATTATCATCCAAAGATGATGAATCATCATCTTGATGCCCAGACTGTGATTGATTATCTTCAGGGATTGTAATACAACAATCATCCCTCCTTTCATATTTAGGAGATACACTAGTGTCAAGATTTATAATACAGGCAGAAGAAAAATCATCTTTTTCCAATAATGAATTTACATTTTGGGCCTTATAATCTTCTGAGGAAATAAAGCAGGAAACAATCCTTTTAATATAAAAGGGAAAATAGACCACTAAACTGACAGTAAAAAATAGAACCTCCTTTAAAAAACGGAAATTCTGATACATGTTTTTTCCATGATACTTTCTCATCTTCTTGCTAGAAAAATTATTCATCTAATGAAGCCTTCATCAGTGGAGTCGCCAGGTGAATAATAAAAAACCAAACTTCAAATCTGAATCTTGTTCACCATCAAGAAGAAAGGATTATGAAACCATCTGCTGCAAGGTATGTGACCTCACGTTTGGCTTTGTGAAAATGATAATTCTGTAAAAAGTAAACACAGTCGAGTGCTTCCTCCTTGCTGAACAATCAGAGGAAAAAGAAAGAAAACCCAGGGAAATGAACTTCGCTTCTTCGATCCCCGGCAATGGCGCCAATTAATGTTGTACCTCAAGAAACAATTCCTTGCTGTGTAAAGGAATTTGTGCTCAAGACATTATTTGATTATGTCACAAACAAATGTATATCTGTCTCTGTCTTATAAACCTTTAAAAATTAATTATATAACCCTCAAATATCAAATCCATGCATTTTCTGCAATGCCATATTCTTCTTATGCTGAAGTGAATGAATGGAAGAAACAAGATAGAAAAGGATTTCAATTTGATATGCTGTTTAAAATAGAATCTATCATTATAAAACCCTGAAGAAATACGTAAGGATAAGTTAAAATAGAGGAGCGCCCATTAAGGTTTGTTTAAATCTTAAACACACATGTATAAAGAGACCCACAGCTCAAATTACTCTATTTTATTCATAGATATGAAAACATAATGTAAACTAGAAAACATTCAGCATAGACAGAATGATAGAAACTTGAAAAACTCTTTCATTGATTCAGTATTCTCCAGTACAAAATTTGGCTTCAAGGTTCAAAAAATCGGAACCTCATTCCTCCTCCTATCTCTGCTTTTATATCAGCCATCTAAAATAACTTCCTAACTGCTATGATCGGTTTTGAAACTGATTCTTGGAAATGTTGGAATTATTTAAATTTACAAAATATTTGTTTTAATATTATATATATAATATATAACATAAAACCTAAAAATAGGAGCGCAAGTAAAAAGTACAAATGGTACACTTTGGGTCCCCCATACGTATTAACGACAATGTCACCCATGGTTTTTGAAAACCAATAACCGCTTGCGGGAGCATTGACAGTGGTTTCTGAGAAAGGGCTAAGTGATGCCGTAATGCATCATAGCCGTAGATTTCATAAATAGTGGTTTAAATCAAACCATTTGCGGGGGCACCATCTCTCATAAAATACGTTTAATTTATGCCGCCTCAAACCATTAGATCGAGCTGGATGATCCAAATCGTTGATTCGATTGCAATATTATATACGTTTGCTTGTATTCGCAATTGTGAACCACAAAACAAATCTAGAACCATTTCTGAACCATCTCCTCATTCCGCTTGGAGATCTTTCAAAAACAATAATTAATTAGAACAAATTTAGTTCCCATTTTGGGATGAGACGACCACCATGAATCACATAGAGGCCAGCACCAAGCACTACTTTATATCAATGTTCTATTTCTCCAAAACTGCTCATTGTAGCTCTACAATCTTAACTCCTAGCTATGGATTCCAGCCAATTTTTTACAGAACATCATCATTTTCCCTTTGCTTATAAAGGCCCCTGCATTTTGTTTTTCATGAGGTAAACTGGGTTACCCTATACCTATTTCTCTCAGATTTTTCAATTGACCTCATACATATCATGTTGGATTGCCTCCATCAACTATTTATGCCCAAGTCTAATCTATTTAAATGGGAAATGGACTAATTTGAATTTAGAATCCAAAATATTTGGGCATGATTCAATTATGATTTTACTTAGTTTACCCAAGAGAAACGAGGTGTTGCATAGCTTAAGTGGAAGAGATCCTTAGTATTTCACTTAGCACTTTGCATAATACATTTGTACATACGCGTACTATTTATGCTCATCCTTCACTGACTATGTTAATTTCAATTCATAGTCTTCTTTTTCCAGCTGATGCCCAAGTCTTTGATAAACCATGGTGGAAAATATCTACTTCCAACCTTTGACTAGGTTTGCCCAAGTACTGGTTTGACCTTTCACAGATTGCACATATTGATTTGATTGGAAACCTTCAGAGGTAATTTTTCCCAAGGTTTGGTTGACCTGCGTGCTGCCCCCCTTCTTTCTGGGTACCCTCATCGCTGCGAATCATCAGCCCATCATATTTCTTTGATAATTCAAAAAGTTGCACTCTGGGCATTCCCATTCCCCTGGATTCAGCTCTCTTTTTGGACGCTTCGAACCACATTGTAGGAAGTTGTGATTTTTTGCAAAGTTGAATGAAATCACACTTTGGACAAAGCCGATCCCCTCTCTTCATTTGAATGACAACACAACCCACTCTCTTTCTCGGTGGAGGTTGTGACACTTTCACCTTTGGAGAAGGCTTCTTGACAACTGGTTTTGGAAGGTTTGGATCAAGTGGGATTGCACTCAATCTCACCACTTCTTTTAACAATTTGCGAATAATTGTTCCTCAGCAACCTTAAATTTCCAAGAACTTCTCCTGACTTTTGCTGAGTGATATTGCACTACAACATTTGGCTCCAATTGGGGATACTACTTTGGTAGCAAAGTACTGAGAACTTGTAGATCAGTAGCCTTTATTGGGCATGGAGTCAAGTCAGACTGAATTTTCTCTCAATCCAAAAGCTATGAAAATTTCAAAACTTCTTTGAATCCTCCTTCTTCTAGGATCTTTATTTTGAATTGAAAATTATAGACTAGAAATACTGCAACTGAGAATGCTCAACTCCTGAGCTTATTTATGTACAACTTCTATATATATAAGCATGGTTGAACTTAATCAAGTGAAGTCAACCTTCCAATGGAACCAATCCAGCATTTTCTTGTTAGATTTAATACCTTCGTACTGCTGAAATTTAAAAATCAAAACAGGAATGTACCATGAAAAAATTTCATATACAAAATTTTGTACATACCCTTGCATAAAAACTTGTTGCTGATCAAAGAAATTTGCCATATATTCAGCAACTGGATCATAGAACTCATGAAATAAAGTTTCGGCCACCTTTTTTTTTTGAACATTTTGCTGATGTAGGGTTCTTTGCACATGGCGGATTCTTTCATTGTTTGATTTTTCAATTAGAAATTGTGTGTGAGGAACTTGACTGCCATTTTCTGTAGGCAGGCATTCAGGCTGAAAATAAAAATCGAAGGTTTGATCTTCATAATGCTGATGTTCTTCATGTAACATAAATTCTTGACGAAAATTTTCCTGCTCTTGCAAACATGTATGAGAAACTGCACTATTTTCCTCACTACTCGCAAAATTATTGCAATGATCTTCCATGCTTTCATAGTGTAGTTCAGCTGTTGCAACTATGTTTTGACTAGAATCTTCAAAATGATTAGATTCTTGTTTTTCAACAATACAGGAACATTTTGACACTTTTTGGAAATATTTATTCACCTCTGGACTTACATTCTCTTGTAAATAAATTCCAATGTTTTCTTCACAAGCCCTCTTATCTTTGACAAAACTTGGACTTTCTACATCGCAGGAAAAATTTCTACAAGCCCACGCATTATCTTCGATAACTTGCGCATAGAGAAACATCAGCTTCAGAGTGCTAGGCTTTCTCTCCTTGAGATAAAAAGTGAAGGCAATAGAAAGAGCTTTCAAATAATAGACCATAGCTGCTGCTTCTGGAGGTCGAATTTCTTCTGGCATGCTGAAATAAATTTTTTGAAACCTCCTATTAAATTCAGAAATTGATTCATTGCTTTGCCTTCGGATTGAATATAATTCCAAAAGGTGCTCTTCATATGACTTATTCTCGCCCCAATATGTAAGAAATACATCTTGAAGATCTTGCCAGGAATTAATTGAACCTGCTTCCAAACACTGGAACCATTGCTGAGCATCCTGCTTTAAAGAATGGCAAAACATCCTTAAAGCTACATATTCATAAATAATTTGAAATTTGTCCAGAAAGTACTCAAATTCCAAGATATGTAATTTAGTTGAAATGTCCTTCTCCTTCCTGGAGAAACTTGGCAAGGAGTTGAATCCGTTCGAAGGATATTGATGGAGAATAGCGGGCAGCTTCAAGGGTTTAAAAATTTCTCTATTTTTGAACTAAAAAGCAGTCAATTTCTTATGAGGCAAAATATTATCATCCAAATATGATGAATCATCACCTTGATGCCCAGAATGTGATTGATTATATTCAGGGATTGTAATACAACAATCATCCCTCCTTTCATATTTAGGGGATACACTAGTGTCAAGATTTATAATACAAGCAGAAGAAAAATCATATTTCCAATAATGAATTTACATTTTGGGCCTTATAATATTCTAAGGAAATAAAGCAGGAAACAATCGTTTTAATATAAAAGGGAAAATAGACCACTAAACTGACAGTAAAAAATAGAACCTCCTTTAAAAAACGGAAATTCTGATACATGTTTTTTCCATGATACTTTCTCATCTTCTTGCTAGAAAAATTATTCATCTAATGAAGCCTTCATCAGTGGAGTCGCCAGGTGAATAATAAAAAACCAAACTTCAAATCTGAATCTTGTTCACCATCAAGAAGAAAGGATTATGAAACCATCTGCTGCAAGGTATGTGACCTCACGTTTGGCTTTGTGAAAATGATAATTCTGTAAAAAGTAAACACAGTCGAGTGCTTCCTCCTTGCTGAACAATCAGAGGAAAAAGAAAGAAAACCCAGGGAAATGAACTTCGCTTCTTCGATCCCCGGCAATGGCGCCAATTAATGTTGTACCTCAAGAAACAATTCCTTGCTGTGTAAAGGAATTTGTGCTCAAGACATTATTTGATTATGTCACAAACAAATGTATATCTGTCTCTGTCTTATAAACCTTTAAAAATTAATTATATAACCCTCAAATATCAAATCCATGCATTTTCTGCAATGCCATATTCTTCTTATGCTGAAGTGAATGAATGGAAGAAACAAGATAGAAAAGGATTTCAATTTGATATGCTGTTTAAAACATAATCTATCATTATAAAACCCTGAAGAAATACGTAATGATAAGTTAAAATATAGGAGCGCCCATTAAGGTTTGTTTAACTCTTAAACACACATGTATAAAGAGACCCGCAGCTCAAATTACTCTATTTTATTCACAAATATGAAAACATAATGTAAACTAGAAAACTTTCAGCATAGACAGAATGATAGAAACTTGCAAAACTCTTTCATTGATTCAGTATTCTCCAGTACAAAATTTGGCTTCAAGGTTCAAAAACTCGGAACCTCATTCCTCCTCCTATCTCTGCTTTTATATCAGCCATCTAAAATAACTTCCTAACTGCTATGATCGGTTTTGAAACTGATTCTTGGAAATGTTGGAATTATTTAAATTTACAAAATATTTGTTTTAATATTATATATATAATATATAATATAAAACCCAAAAATAGGAGCGCAAGTAAAAAGGACAAATGGTACACTTTGGGTCCCCCATACGTATTAACGACAAAGTCACCCATGGTTTTTGAAAACCAATAACCGCCTGCGGGAGCATTGATAGCGGTTTCTGAGAAAGGGATAAGTGATGTCGTAATAAATCATAGCCGTAGATTTCATAAATAGTGGTTTAAATCAAACCATTTGCGGGGGCACCATCTCTCATAAAATCCATTTAATTTATACTGCCGCAAACCATTGGATCGAGCTGGATGATCCAAATCATTGATTCGATTGCAATATTATATACGTTTGCTTGTCTTTGCAATTTTGAACCACAAAACAAATCCAGAACCATTTCTGAACCATCTCCTCATTCTGCTTGGAGATATTTCAAGAACAGTAATTAATTAGAATAGTTCCCATTTTGGGATGAGACGACCACCATGAATCACATAGAGGCCAGCACCAAGCACTACTTTATATCAATGTTCTATTTCTCCAAAAATGTTCATTGCAGCTCTACAATCTTAACTCCTAGCTATGGATTCCAGCCAATTTTCTACAGAACATCATCATTTTCCCTTTGCTTATAAAGGCCCCTGCATTTTTTTTTTCATGAGGTAAACTGCGTTACCCTTTCCCTGTTTCTCTCAGATTTTTCAATTGACCTCATACATATCATGTTGGATTGCCTCCATCAACTATTTATGCCCAAGTCTAATCTATTTAAATGGGAAATGAACTAATTTGAATTTAGAATCCAAAATATTTGGGCATGATTAATTTATGATTTTACTTAGTTTACCCAAGAGAAACGAGGTGCTGCATAGCTTCAGTGGAAGAGATCCTTATTATTTCACTTAGCGCTTTGCATAATACATTTGTAAATATGCGTACTATTTATGCTCATCCTTCACTGACTATGTTGATTTCAATTCATAGTCTTCTTTTTCCAGCTGATGCCCAAGTCTTTGATAAACCATGGTGGAAAATATCTACTTCCAACCTTTGACTAGGTTTGCCCAAGTACTGGTTTGACCTTTCACAGATTGCACATATTGATTTGATTGGAAGCCTTTGTTGACACCTAATCCTATGGGATGGGTGTGCACATGTAATATTGTATATTATTTAATATTAGGAAATAAGGAAGGCCAAGATTCATTGGGAGATGAATCCCAATAGCCTCACCTCCATGTATAAATACATATGCATTCTTCAGCTAATATACATTCTAATTTGAGGAGTTACCTCCTGGTTTGACATGGTATCAGAGCCAGTCCCACTATTGGCATTTCTGCCTGTGGTGTAACTCCCTCTCCTTTGCTTAGTCAGTTTTTAATAATAGTTTTTGCTGCTCCTATTGATTGCTATACTATTATTCTGCATTTTTTTTCTCTGCATAGCTCTGATATTTGTAGCTCCTGCAGCTCCTGAAGAATCTGCAATCCTGCAGTTCCTGAAACACTACAAATTGCAGCCCCCTCTGCAGTCCTGCAAAGATCCCATTCCTAATTTTTGTAATGGCCTCTCGGCCTCCCTCTCTCCAACGCTCTCCTTTCCCAACACCTTTTCACTACACTCCTTCTCCCTCATGATCTACGTTCACCCTCATTGCTATCTCTCCCCATACTCACCCACAATACACCCTCTCACTACACATAATCCTCACTACCTCACAACTCATCCCTCACACTGCAGACCCACCTCACACAACCTGCGCCCACTCTAGATCACAGTTTATACAGTCTACGCTCCTCCCTCCCTACCTACGCTGGCTCGACACCTGCATATCGCCCCTCCATTTATATATCAATACAGTCTATGCATATATTACCGCTACTGCATATCGCCCCTCCATTTCACATGCATTCATTTAACAATACCTCTTCCCAATCGCATTTCTCCCCTCTCCGTTCCGCTCTGTCATACCATTAAACACCGTTGTCGACTCATATTCATCTATGCAGCTCTGTCATATGTTATGTTATCCACAACATATGTAATACAACGCAGCTCTGTCATATGTTATGTATTACAACACATCATATGTAATACAACGCAGCTCTGTCATATGTTATGTTATGTAATACAACGTAGCTTTGCAAGTTTATTACCGCCCCTCCCATCTCTTAACACCACTTCACCTCTGTGCATACAATACAGCATTTGTAATACGCTTCCCTCTCCGTGGCCTGTCGTCCCTCCTCCAGCGCTGCATATAATAACGCCCTCTGCATATATAACACACTTCTGTCCGCCTTTGGTGATATATTAATACGTTGTCCCATATATTTCCGCCCCTCCCATATTCTATACCGCCCTCCTCCAGCGCTATTTACAATCCACCATATATTACCGCCCCTCATTATATTCATTACCGCCCTCATTATATTCATTACCGCCCTTCTCAATACCGCCCCTCATTATATTCATTACCGCCCTTCCATATCGAACTTCCATTTCTTAATACCATCCACATACTCAATACCGCCTCCCATTCAATAAGTTTTCATATAAATGTTTTTCTCCAAAAAAAAAAAAAATATACATATATTTTTTTGTGCAGAATTCAGTATTTGCAGCAAAGATTTTATGTCTTTTTAAATTCAGTCTTCGTATTTTTAGCAATGTTTCTGTCCTTTTAAACTGAGTATATTTTCCATCAAAGAGTGTTTTTGTTTTCTCTCCTTCAAAAGAGATTCTCCAGCAAAGTTTTTTTTCTCTCCTCCTTCAAAAGAAGATGATAGTCCCTTCATCTTCTAAAGAGGCTGCATACTTGGCACATAGAGAAAAGAGACATGCTTCAGATTCATCCAGAGGAAGAGATGGCAGAAGACGAAGAAGAAACTTCAGAGAAAAGGGGGCAGACAATCTAAAACTCAGTAGCAAACAAATCAAGACAAAGGTGAAACTAATGACAAAGACAAAGGTAAAACACCTAAATCAACTCATTCTGTTCTAGCACATTGTAACAATGGAGTAACTGAAAACCTATTTGATGTTTCATTTAATTCATGGGGAGATGATTGGTTGCTAGATTCAGGAGCAACATGCCACATGACATTTAGAAAATATTTTTTTGAAGAATTCACTGACAAAGTTTATGGAGCAGTATATTTCGCAGATAAATCCAAACTCAAGCCATCAGAGCTTGGCACAGTCAGGCTTAAGTTTCCTAGTCTTCTAGATCATATCCTACATGAGGTTCTATACCTCCCTGAGTTGAAGAGAAACTTGCTGTCCCTGGTCGAAATCCGGCAGCAAGGACACTCAATTCACTTGTTTGATGGCAAGGCAGAGGTCGGAAAAGAATCAGATCACTCACTTGTCATGGAGGGAATAGAAGAAGGGAGACTCTTGAAGCTGAAAGGTTCATCTTCTCATGCTCAAAACTTTGCATTCAATTCACATCATGATGAAGGTACATTCCCATCAAGTTTTTTATGGCATGCTAGATTTGGACACCTAAACTATGAAAGCCTTCGTTTGTTGAAGAAAAATGGTGTTAATGGACAACCTACAATTCCTAGAAAACCTAAGGAATGTGATGCTTGTATTCTAGGAAAGCATAGAAAACAGCCATTTCATGATTCACACTCCAGAGCACATAGAAAACTTGAGCTTGTTCATTCATATTTATGTGGCCCTATGCCTATTGCTTCTGCAAATGGAAACAAATACATGATGACATTTATTGATGACTACACCAGAATGTGTTGGATTTACTTACTGAAGAATAAGTCTGATGCTTTTCAAACTTTCAAGAATTTTCATGCATGGATTGAAAATGATGCACAAACACATATTGGCTCTCTACGTACTGGTAATGGAAAAGAATACACTTCAAACGAATTTGAAAATTATCTTCGTCAACATGGAATCAAACATCAAACAACTGTGCCATATAATCCACAACAGAACGGTCTAGCTGAAAGAATGAACCTAACTATTTTAAATATGGTCCGCTCCATGTTATTTTTCAAGAATGTGAAATTGATGTTTTGGGCTGATGCAGTTCTATGTGCTGTTTACATAAAGAATAGGTGTCCTTCAATTTCAATTAGAAACAAAACTCCTTTTGAAATGTGGCATGGCCACATTCCTTCGGTAAAGCATTTCAGGGTCTTTGGGTCCACCTGTTATGCCTTGATACCCAAGGGTCAAAGGAACAAACTTGGTGCTAGAAGTCAAAAATATATCTTCTTGGGGTACTCCAATACCTCCAAAGGATATCATCTCTATGATGAAGCAAATAAGAAGTTTGTAATAGCAAGAGATGTCATATTCCTTGAATCTTCCAAGAGTGACAAGGTTGTTGAGCGGCAACTTGATCGCCTGGATAGATTCACACATGCAAAGTCCTTCCAAGAATTTGATAATGTGATTCCACATCTTGAAGGGAGGATTCCGATATTGAATCAAACTGTGGAATCATGTCCTGAAGCACTCTCTCCCCCACATGAAGAAACAACCACGGATGACACATTGGATGATGTGATTGACAGAATTGGGAGATTGAATCTTGAATCAATCCCAACTCGGTCAAATGACCAGCCTGGGCCATCTCAGAAAGGTCCTCCCAAATGGCTGACAAAGACACTGGAGAATGTTCATCCTGATGAGGTTGGAAAAACAGGAACAAGAATTTCCACTCAACAAATCGAAGGTGATGTAGATAATTCTGATTCTCCTGTTGATATGGATATTGCTTATAACTGTGAATTGAGTTTGTCTACAGATCATGAACCAACTTCCTTCAAAGAAGCCGCTTCTCTTGATGAATGGAAAGAAGCGATGCAGAAGGAGTATGATGCCTTGATAAAGAATGGCACTTGGAAGCTGGTTGATCCGCCTTTGGGAACGAAACCAATTGGCTGTAAGTGGGTCTACAAGAACAAGTACAAAGCAGACGGCTCACTTGACAAGCACAAGGCCGGGCTTGTGGCAAAAGGATTCGCACAGAAAGAAGGAGTCGATTATGAAGAAAATTTTGCTCCCACAGCAAAATGGACCACCATCCGGACTCTCTTTGCCTTAGCAGCTCAGAGTGGATGGAAAGTCCATCAGATGGATGTAAAAACAGCCTTCTTGAATGGAGATCTAAAAGAGAAAGTTTATATGTCCCAGCCAGAAGGATTTGTGATAAAGGGTCAAGAACACAAAGTTTGCAAACTTGTGAAATCCTTGTATGGCCTCAAGCAAGCACCACGAGCCTGGTATGAGAAGTTGACCGAGCATCTTCTGAAACTTGATTTCAAACACTTTGATCTTGATGATGCAACTTTGTTTGTTAAGAAAGTTGGGAAAACAATTGTATATCTTGTGGTATATGTAGATGATCTTTTGATAACAGGAAACAATGAGAGCTATATTGCATCCATGAAGAAAGAGTTGAAGAAAGGTTTTGAAATGACTGATTTGGGTCATGTTCATTACTATTTGGGTATTGAAGTAATTCAACATCCTAAATTTATATTTCTTTCTCAAAAGAAGTACATTGGAGATATCTTGAAATTTTTTGGCATGGATGACTGTAATCCCTTAACCACTCCAATGGAACAAAACTTGAAGCTCACATCTATTGAAGGGAAGGAATTTGAGGATGCAACTAAGTATAGACAGCTTGTAGGAAGTCTTATCTACCTGACCACCACCAGACCTGACATTTCATTTTTTGTTGGAATCCTCTCAAGGTTCATGCAAAAACCTTGTGAAGGACATTGGTCTGCTGCAAAAAGAGTGTTAAGGTACTTGAAGGGGACTCAAGACTTTGGACTCAAATATACACAGGTAGGCGACTTCAGCTTGATCGGATATTCTGATTCAAACTTTGATGGCGACAAAGAAACAGGGGTGTCTACTACAGGTTACACCATGAGTCTTGGATCAGGATCTGTCTCATGGAGATCACGCAAACAGTCAGTTCCAACAGATTTCACGACCGAGGCAGAATATGTGGCAGCAGCTAAAGCAACAAAGGAAATTGTGTGGCTCCGGAAAATCCTGGAAGATTTGCAGATGAAACAAATGTATTCCACTCTACTCATGATCGACAACACTTCTGTAATAAAGTTGGCCAAGAACCCAAATTTCCATGATCAAACAAAGCACATCAATACAAAGTACCATCTAATTCGACATCATGTTCAGGCCAAAACCATCCATCTACATCATTGTTCCACAAATGAGAAAACTACTGACATCTTCACCAAAGCACTTGGAATAGAAAAGTTTGAAAAGTTCAGATCGATGCTTGGACTCACCAACATCCCTTCGGATTAAAGGGGGGAATGTTGACACCTAATCCTATGGGATGGGTGTGCACATGTAATATTGTATATTATTTAATATTAGGAAATAAGGAAGGCCAAGAGTCATTGGGAGATGAATCCCAATAGCCTCACCTCCATGTATAAATACATATGCATTCTTCAGCTAATATGCATTCTGATTTGAGGAGTTACCTCCTGGTTTGACAGCCTTCAAAGGTAATTTTTCCCAAGGCTTGATTGACCTGCGTGCTGCCCCCCTTCTTTCTGGGTACCCTGATCGCTGAGAATCATCAGCCCATCATATTTCTTTGATAATTCAAAAATTTGCACTCTGGGCATTCCCATTCCCCTGGATTCAGCTCTCTTTTTGGATGCTTCGAACCACATTGTAGGCAGTTGTGATTTTTTGCAAAGTTGAATGAAATCACACTTTGGACAAAGCCGATCCCCTCTCTTCATTTCAATGACAACACGACCCACTCTCTTTCTCGGTGGAGGTTGTGACACTTTCACCTTTGGAGAAGGCTTCTTGACAACTGGTTTTGGAAGGTTTGGATCAAGTGGGATTGCACTCAATCTCACCACTTCTTTTAACAATTTGCGAATAATTGTTCCTCAGCAACCTTAAATTTCCAAGAACTTCTCCTGACTTTTGTTGAGTGATATTGCGCTACAACATCTGGCTCCAATTAGGGATAGTACTTTGGTAGCAAAGTGCTGAGAACTTGTAGATCAGTAGCCTTTATTGGGCATGGATTCAAGTCAGATTGAATTTTCTCTCAATCCAAAATCTCTGAAAATTTCAAAACTTCTTTGAATCCTCCTTCTTCTAGGATCTTTATTTTGAACTGAAAATTATAAACTAGAAATACTGCAACTGGGAATTCTCAACTCCTAAGCTTATTTATGTACAAATCCTATATATATAAGCATGGTTGAAATTAATCAAGTGAAGTCAACCTTCCAATGGAACCAATCCAACATTTGCTTGTTAGATTTAATACCTTCGTACTGCTGAAATTTAAAAATCAAAACAGGAATGTACCATGAAAAATTTTCATATACAAAATTTTGTACATACCCTTGCATAAAATCTTGTTGCTGATCAAAGAAATTTGCCATATATTCAGCAACTGGATCATAGAACTCATGAAATAAAGTTTCGGCCACCTTCTTTTTTTGAACATTTTGCTGATGTAGTGTTATTTGCACATGGCAGCTTCTTTCATTGTTTGATTTTTCAATTAGAAATTGTGTGTGAGGAACTTGACTGCCATTTTCTGTAGGCAGGCATTCAGGCTGAAAATAAAAATCCAAGGTTTTCTCTTCATAATGCTGATGTTCTTCATGTAACATAAATTCTTGACGAAAATTTTCCTGCTCTTGCAAACATGTCTGAGAAACTGCACTATTTTCCTCACTACTCGCCAAATTATTGCAATGATCTTCCATGCTTTCATAGTGTAGTTCAGTTGTTGCAACTATGTTTTGACTAGAATCTTCAAAATGATTAGATTCTTGTTTTTCAACAATACAAGAACCTTTTGACACTTTTTGGAAATATTTGTTCACCTCTGGACTTACATTCTCTTGTAAATAAATTCCAATGTTTTCTTCACAAGCCCTCTTATCTTTGACAAAACTTGGACTTTCTACATCGCAGGAAAAATTTCTACAAGCCCACGCATTATCTTCGATTTATTGCGCATAGAGAAACATCAGCTTCAGAGTGCTAGGCTTTCTCTCCTTGAGATAAAAAGTGAAGGCAATAGAAAGATATTTCAAATAATAGACCATAGCTGCTGCTTCTGGAGGTCGAATTTCTTCTGGCATGCTAAAATAAATTTTTTGAAACCTCCTATTAAATTCAGAAATTGATTCATTCCTTTGCCTTTGGATTGAATATAATTCCAAAAGGTGCTCTTCATATGACATATTCTCGCCCCAATATGTAAGAAATACATCTTGAAGATCTTGCCAGGAATTAATTGAACCTGCTTCCAAACACTGGAACCATTGCTGAGCATCCTGCTTTAAAGAATGGCAAAACATCCTTAAAGCTACATATTCATAAATAATTTGAAATTTGTCCAGAAAGTACTCAAATTCCAAGATATGTAATTTAGTTGAAATGTCCTTCTCCTTCCCGGAGAAACTTGGCAAGGAGTTGAATCCGTTCGAAGGATATTGATGGAGAATAGCGGGAAGCTTCAGGGGTTTAAAAATTTCTCTATTTTTGAACTGAAAAGCAGTCAATTTCTTATGAGGCAAAATATTATCATCCAAAGATGATGAATCATCACCTTGATGCCCAGACTGTGATTGATTATCTTTAGGGATTGTAATACAACAATCATCACTCCTTTCATTTTTAGCGGATACACTAGTGTCAAGATTTTTAATACAAGCAAAAGAAAAATCATCTTTTTCCAATAATGAATTTACATTTTGGGCCTTATAATCTTCTAAGGAAATAAAGCAGGAAACAATCCTTTTAATATAAAAGGGAAAATAGACCACTAAACTGACAGTAAAAAATAGAACCTCCTTTAAAAAACGGAAATTTTGATACATGTTTTTTCCATGATACTTTCTCATCTTCTTGGTAGAAAAATTCTTCATCTAATGAAGCCTTCATCAATGGAGTCACCAGGTGAATAATAAACAACCGAACTTAAAATCTGAATCTTGTTCACCATCAAGAAGAAAGGATTATGAAACCATCTGTTGCAAGGTATGTGACCTCACGTTTGGCTTTGTGAAAATGAGAATTCTGTAAAAAGTAAACACAGCCGAGTGCTTCCTCCTTGCTGAAAAATCAGAGGAAAAAGAAAGAAAACCCAGGGAAATGACCTTCACTTCTTCGATCCCCGGCAACGACGCCAATTAATGTTGTACCTCAAGAAACAATTCCTTGCTGTGTAAAGGAATTTGTGCTCAAGACATTATTTGATTATGTCACAAACAAATGTATATCTGTCTTTGTCTTATAAACCTTTAAACATTAATTATATAACCCTCAAATATCAAATCCATGCATGTTCTGCAATGCCATATTCTTCTTATGCTGAAGTGAATGAACGGAAGAAACAAGAAAGAAAAGGATTTCAATTTGATATGTTGTTTAAAACAGAATCTATCATTATAAAACCCTGAAGAAATACGTAAGGATAAGTTAAAATAGAGGAGCGCCCATTAAGGTTTGTTTAACTCTTAAACACACATGTATAAAGAGACCCACAACTCAAATTACTCTATTTTATTCACAGATATGAAAACATAATGTAAACTAGAAAACTTTCAGCATAGACAGAATGATAGAAACTTGCAAAACTCTTTCATTGATTCAGTATTCTCCAGTACAAAATTTGGCTTCAAGGTTCAAAAAATCGGAACCTCATTCCTCCTCCTATCTCTGCTTTTATATCAGCCATCTAAAATAACTTCCTAACTGCTATGATCAGTTTTTAAATTGATTCTTGGAAATGTTGGAATTATTTAAATTTACAAAATATTTGTTTTAATATTATATATATAATATATAATATAAAACCCAAAAATAGGAGTGCAAGTAAAAAGGAAAAATGGTACACTTTGGGTCCCCCATACGTATTAACGACAAAGTCACCCATGGTTTTTGAAAACCAATAACCGCCTTCAGGAGCATTGATAACGGTTTCTGAGAAAGGGCTAAGTGATGCCGTAATGCATCATAGCCGTAGATTTCATAAATAGTGGTTTTGTTGGGTATGTGTTATATTCTTTCCATGACTAAGCAGTCCGCGTCCATGGTTTTGTGCATGGTTTTGCACATGGTATTGGGGTACGACGGTTTTCGGCCCCTGGTATTTTTGTAGATCCAGTCAAGGGAACTACGGTTATGATCTAATCCAGGGTTTATGGATTGGGGTTTATGTATGCTTCGGCATGTATATATATGTGTGTTGTAACACTAAAAGGAATATAATGAAAATCAAGCTGGTCGTCCCGATTTGGGATCCAGGGGAAAATCTCTGTGTTTATCTGTTTTATGTTTTATGCTCTTGCTATTGTTTATTTTCTGTTATAAGAATCGTGTGTAGATATTTCTGTTCAGGGTTAAAAACTACATTTGGTATCGGAGTTTTTTCGGCTTGAAGGGGACGCCTTTGTTGTTGAGGGTTTTTTGCTCGGGCCTGTGGTAGACCCTGTTCAGTGGGAGATCTGCGGGATCGATTCTTGCGGTGAAAGAAGATGGCGAGCGGTGGAAAGATAGAGATCGAGAAATTTAATGGTCAGAGTTTTGAGTTATGGAAGCTCAAGATGGAGGATCTGCTGGTGGATAAAGATCAGTGGATCGCGGTAGATCCAGGTACTAAACCAACAACAATGTCAGATGAAGACTGGAAGAAACTGGATTGGAAGGCTAAGAGCACAATACGGTTGTGTGTCTCAGATTCAGTATTGTTGAATGTATCTGGGGAAGCTACGGCGAAGACCTTGTGGGAAAAACTTGGGACTTTGTACCAATCTAAGTCTCTGGTGAATAAGTTGTTCCTGCGGAAAAAGCTGTATAACCCGAGGATGAAGGATGGAGACTCGGTGACAGAGCATCTGAACGCCTTCAATACTGTGGTAAGTCAGCTGTTGTCTGTTGATATTAAAATCTCAGATGAAGATAAGTGCATCAGTTTGTTGTGCTCTCTACCAGACTCGTGGGACAGTCTAGTTATTGCAATAGGTAGCAATACAACTACCTTGAACTTTGATGACATTGTCTCAGCCTTGCTGTCGGAGGAAATGAGACGGAGAAATATGGAGGGTCAGAATGGAGATGCCTTATCTGTACGAGGAAGGTCCCAGAACAGAAACACGAATAAGGTTTCGAGTGGGAGATATAAATCTAGAGGGAGATCTAAATCTCCCGGAAAGTTTGTAAAGGTGTGCTGGAAATGAGGAAAGGAAGGGCACTACAAAAAGGAATGCAGATCTAAAGCTCCTGAGAAAGGAAAGGGATCTGATGAAGGTCCTTCTGCAGAGGCAAAAACCACCTCGGATGAAGGTGTGGATGTGTATTTGGCTTCTTCTTCAAATACACATGTAGATCATGAGTCATGGTTGATTGACTCAGGTGCATCCTTTCACTTCACTCCCCATAGGGAGTGGTTCTGCGAGTATGAGAAATATGATGGTGGTGATGTCTTCCTAGGGGATGATAGGAGGGCCAGAATCATTGGACGTGGAAAGGTCAAGCTGAAGCCGCAAGGTGGAAGGATTAGAACACTTCCTGGTGTTCTGCATATTCCTGCATTGGCCAGAAATCTGATTTCTGTAAGCAAGATGGATGATGCAGGTGTAAAACAGTGTTCGAGAAAGATGCCTGCAAGATGGTTCGGGGAGCACTGGTATTAATGCGGGGAGTTCGGACTGGAACTCTGTACAAGCTACAAGGTAGCACTGTTATTGATGGGTGTAACAGTTCTATGGTTCCTGAAAGTGGAGCGGAAAGCCTAGCTGTCTCTGGAGAAAAGACCATGCTATGGAATCAAAGGCTTGGACATATTGGAGAGAAGGGCCTTCGGATACTGCATAGAAATGGTATGGTAGAAGGTATGTCTAATTTCTCTCTGGATTTCAATTTCTGTGAACATTGTGTATATGGGAAGCAGAATCGGGTGAGTTTTCCTTCTGGTGCTAAGAGGGAGAACAAGATATTAGAACTTGTGCACAGTGATGTGTTTGGACCTGTGTCAGTTCCATCACTGGGAAAGTATGTGTACTATGTTTCATTCATAGATGACTTCTCAAGGAATACATGGATATATTTCTTGAGGAAGAAATCTGAAGTCTTTGACAAATTTAAAGAATTTAAGGCTCTGGTGGAAAACCAGACAGAGAAGAAGATAAAGGTGCCGAGGACAGATAATGGTGGGGAGTTCTGCAAGAAGGAATTTGAAGAGTTCTGTAAGAAGTGTGGTATAGCACGACAAAAGACTACTCCATACACACCGCAGCAAAATGGAGTTGCAGAAAGAATGAACAGAACACTGATGGAAAAGGCAAGAAGCATGCTCAGTGGTACCGGGTTAGGACAAGAATTCTGGGCAGAGGCAGTGGAGACTGCATGCTATCTGGCTAACAGATCACCTTCATCAGTGTTGAAGGATAAGGCCCCACATGAGGTATGGACTGGTAAGAAACCTTCTCTTTCATATCTAAGGGTATTTGGATGTGATGCATATGTACATGTTCCAAAGGAGAAAAGGACCAAGTTGGATAATAAATCTGAAAGGTGCATCTTTATTGGGTATAAGGATGGTTTAAAGGGTTATAAGCTTTGGAACCCAGAAACAAGGAAGGTTGTGTACAGCCAAGATGTGGTGTTTAGAGAGGTAAAAGATGTTGTTACACATGAATTCATACCAAAGGAACCTGAGAAGATAGAGTTTGAGCTAAAGGAGGATGAATCAGACTCTACAACAGAAGAAGACTCAGAAGATGAAGAGCCACAAACTCCAGCTTTGAGAAGATCAGTTCGGGAAAGAAGGCAACCAAAAAGGTATAGTCCATCTGCTTTCTGTTCAGGTTTTGCCTTAACTATAACTGATGATGAACCCAGAACTGTCAGGGAGGAAGTAGATTCAGAGGATGGAAAACTCTGGAAGGAGGCCATGGTTGATGAAATGGCATCCTTGCACAAAAATGATGCATGGGATTTGGTGGAGTTGCCGGCTGGAAGGAAGCCCATTGGGAGAAAATGGGTGTTTAAGAAGAAGATGAATGTAGAAGGCAAGGTGGAGAAATACAAAGCTCGGTTGGTAACGAAAGGTTATTCCCAGGTGCCAGGAATTGATTTTGGTGATATTTTTTCTCCTGTTACCAAGGTTACTTCTATTAGATTACTTTTATCTATTGCTGCTGCATTTGATTTTGAGATAGAACAGATGGATGTGAAGACAACTTTTCTTCACGGGGATCTAGAAGAGGAGATCTACATGAAGCAACCTGAAGGCTTTATGGTGAAGGGTAAGAAAGAACTGGTATGCAGGTTGAAGAAGTCCTTGTATGGGTTAAAACAGTCACCACGGATGTGGTATCAGAAATTTGATACCTATATACGGGGACTTGGCTTCACCAGAAGCAAGGAAGATCATTGTGTTTATTTTAAATTAATTGGTGATCGTGTTATATATCTGGTCTTGTATGTGAATGATATGTTGTTGATTGGAAATGAAAAAGAAATTATCCAAGATTTGAAGACCCAACTATTCTCCAAATTCGACATGAAAGATCTGGGTGCTGCAAAGTATATTTTGGGCATGGAAATTAAGAGAGATCATGCAAAGAGGAAGCTTTGGTTAAACCAGAGGAAGTATGTCGAGACTATATTGTAGAGGTTCAATATGCAGGATAGTAAACCGGTGAATGTTCCTATTCCTGTAGGTGTAAAGATGTCTGCTGAACAGTGTCCCAAGACACAAGAAGAAGAGAAGTATATGTCCCGTGTTCCATATGCAAGTGCAGTGGGTAGCCTGATGTATGCAATGGTCTGTACTAGACCAGACATTGCACATGCAGTGGGAGTATTGAGCAGGTTTATGTCAAACCCAGGGAAGGAGCATTGGACAAAAGTGAAGCGGGTTTTCAGATATTTACGTGGCACTAGTGATTATGGCTTGTGCTACCAGGGAAGACCAGGATTGGAAAGAATGTTGGACATTCGTGGTTTTTTTGATGCAGACTGGGCCAGAGATCTGGATCAAAGAAGATCTACAAGTGGGTATGTGTTTAGCCTATTTGAGGCGCAGTCAGTTGGATGAGTAAAAGACAGTCTGTAGTGGCTCTTTCAACTACAGAGGCAGAATACATAGCAGCCACTCATGCAAGCAAGGAAGCAGTTTGGTTGCAGAGATTGTGTTCAAGTATGGGGTTGGTACAACAAGCTATAAGGATAGACTGTGATAGCCAAAGTACAATTTTCTTGGCTAAGAACCCTGCTTATCATTCAAAGACAAAGCACATTGATGTTCAATATCACTTTGTTAGAGATATGGTTGAGGCTAAAAGGGTGTTGTTGGTAAAGGTGGACACTTTGAAGAATGTTGCAGATGCATTGACAAAGTATGTGAGCACTCAGAATTTCTCTTGGTGTAGAGAAACAATGGGTGTTGAAGAATTGGGCCAATGACTAAGCCCTCTTGTGGCCCCCCATGGAAAGAAAACAACAAGTGGGAGAATTTTGGGTATGTGTTATATTCTTTCCACGACTAAGCACATGCAACGGGGGGGTCATAGGGGGGGCGGTAGCCCCCCCTGTCGGGGTCCGAGGCAGCGCCCCGACGAAAATTTTTTGGTCCTTAATTTCCAGCGGGTAGTCCGCGTCCATGGTTTTGTGCATGGTTTTGCACATGGTATTGGGGTACGATGGTTTTCAAACCCTGGTATTTTTGTAGATCCGGTCAAGGGAACTGTGGTTATGATCTAATCCAGGGTTTATGGATTGGGGTTTATGTATGCTTCGGCATGTATATATATGTGTGTTGTAACACTAAAAGGAATATAATGAAAATCAAGCTGGTCGTCCCGATTTGGGATCCAGGGGAAAATCTCTGTGTTTATCTGTTTTATGTTTTATGCTCTCGCTATTGTTTATTTTCTGTTATAAGATTTGTGTGTAGATAATTTTTGTTCAGGGTTAAAACCTACAGTTTTAAATCAAACCATTTGCGGGGGCACCATCTCTCATAAAATCCATTTAATTTATGTTGTCGCAAACCATTGGATCGAGCTGCATGATCCAAATTGTTGATTCGATTGCAATATTATATACGTTTGCTTGTCTTTGCAATTTTGAACCACAAAACAAATCCAGAACCATTTCTGAACCATCTCCTCATTCTGCTTGGAGATATTTCAAGAACAGTAATTAATTAGAATAGTTCCCATTTTGGGATGAGACGACCACCATGAATCACATAGAGGCCAGCACCAAGCACTACTTTATATCAATGTTCTATTTCTCCAAAAATGTTCATTGCAGCTCTACAATCTTAACTCCTAGCTATGGATTCCAGCCAATTTTCTACAGAACATCATCATTTTCCCTTTGCTTATAAAGGCCCCTGCATTTTTTTTTTCATGAGGTAAACTGCGTTACCCTTTCCCTGTTTCTCTCAGATTTTTCAATTGACCTCATACATATCATGTTGGATTGCCTCCATCAACTATTTATGCCCAAGTCTAATCTATTTAAATGGGAAATGAACTAATTTGAATTTAGAATCCAAAATATTTGGGCATGATTAATTTATGATTTTACTTAGTTTACCCAAGAGAAACGAGGTGCTGCATAGCTTCAGTGGAAGAGATCCTTATTATTTCACTTAGCGCTTTGCATAATACATTTGTAAATATGCGTACTATTTATGCTCATCCTTCACTGACTATGTTGATTTCAATTCATAGTCTTCTTTTTCCAGCTGATGCCCAAGTCTTTGATAAACCATGGTGGAAAATATCTACTTCCAACCTTTGACTAGGTTTGCCCAAGTACTGGTTTGACCTTTCACAGATTGCACATATTGATTTGATTGGAAGCCTTCAGAGGTAATTTTTCCCAAGGCTTGATCGACTCGCGTGTCGCCTCTCCCTTCTTCTCTGCACTTCGATCACCGAGAATCATCACCCATCATATTTTTTTGATAATTCAAAATTTTCACTCAAGTATCTCTATCTCCTCGATTCAAATTTCCTTTTTGGACGCTTCGAACCACATTGTAGCAGTTGTGATTTTTGCAAAGTTGAATGAAAACCACACTTTGGACAAAGCTGATCCCTCTCTTCATTTCAATGACAACACGGCCCACTCTCTTTCTCGGTGGAGGTTGTGACAGTTTCACCTTTGGAGAAGGCTTCTTGACAATTGGTTTTGGAAGGTTTGGATCAAGTGGGATTGCACTCAATCTCACCACTTCTTTTAACAATTTGCGAATAATTGTTCCTCAGCAACCTTAAATTGCCAAGAACTTCTCCTGAATTTTGCTGAGTGATATTGTGCTACAACACTCACCATTCAAAGACAAAGCACATTGATGTTCAATATCACTTTGTTAGAGATATGGTTGAGGCTAAAAGGGTGTTGCTGGTAAAGGTGGACACTTTGAAGAATGTTGCATATGCATTGACGAAGTCTGTGAGCACTCAAAAGATCTCTTGGTGTAGAGAGACATTGGATGTTGAAGAATAGGGCCAATGACTAAGCTCTCCTGTGGCCCCTTGTGGAAAGAAAACAACAAGTGGGAGAATATTGGGTATGTGTTATATTCTTTCGATTGACTAGCCCCATGCACCGTACGTTGCGCCGATGCACAGGGGGTCACAGTGGGGGGTAGAGGCAAATTCCCCCACTATTGGGGTCTCGGGCGCCGCCCAAAGAAAAAATGGTTTTGGTGTGCGGACCCACTCATAGGTGGACCCACCCATGTTTTGTGCATGAGTTTGCACATGGTTTTGGGGTATGATGGTTTTCGGCCCCTGGTATTTTGTAGATCCGGTCAAGGGAACTACGATTATGTTCTAATCCAGGGTTAATGGATTGGGGTTTATGTATGCTTCGACATGTATATATATGTGTTGTAACTCTAAAAGGAATATAATGAAAAATCAAGCTGGTCGTCCCAATTTGGGATCCAGGGGAAAATCTCTGTGTTTATCTGTTTTATGTTTTATGCTCTCGCTATTGTTTATTTTCTGTTATAAGATTCGTGTGTACATAATTTTTGTTTCTATGGTTAAAACTCACATTTGGTATCAAAGCTGTTTTGGCTTCAAGGGGACGCCTTTAAGGCCAGGTTTTTTTCTCGGGGCGATAGACCGTCTGCTGTTGAGAGATTCCGTTATCTGATTTTGCAGAAAGAAGACAGACAGAGAAAAGAGGAGATAGAATTGACGGGGTCAGACAGTTGTGGAAGCTCAAGATGGAGGATTTTCTGGTGGATAAAGATTAGTGGATCATGGTAGATCCAGGTACTAAACCAACGACAATGTCAGATGAAGACTGGAAGAAACTAGATCAGAAGGCTAAGAGCACAATACGGTTGTGTGTCTCAGATTCAGTATTGTTGAATGTATCTGGGGAAGCTACGACGAAGAATTTGTGGGAAAAACTTGGGACTTTGTACCAATCTAAGTCTCTGGTGAATAAGTTGTTCCTGTGAAAAAAGTTGTATAACCTAAGGATGAAGGATGGAGACTCAGTGACAGAACATCTGAACGCCTTCAATACCGTGGTAAGTCAGCTGTCATCTATTGATATTAAAATATCAGATGAAGATAAGTGCATCAGTTTGTTGTGTTCTCTACCAGACTCGTGGGACAATCTGGTTATTGCAATAGGTAGTAATACAACTACCTTGAATTTTGATGACATTGTCTCAGCCTTGCTGTCGGAGGAAATGAGACGGAGAAATATGGAGGGTCAATGGTATTTATCTAGAGACGGAGAAGGTCCCGTAACGTAAAAACAAGAATTGTTTCGAGTGGGAGATCTAAATCTAGAGGGAGTGCAATCACCGGAAAGTTTGTGCCGCCGCCAGAAATGAAAAGGAAGGGCACTACAAAAAGGACCGTAGATCTGAGCTCCCAAGAAAGATCAGGATCTCGATGATGCTCCTTCCGGGTTGAGGGCAAAAACCACCTCTAGATGAGCGGAGGGATGGCCATTTCTTCAACACATGATGTAGATCATGAGTCATTATTGCTGATTGACCAAAGATCTTTCACTTCACTCCCAAGCAGGCAAAGGCTATAGTGTATGAGAAATGGCTAGATGGTGATGTCTTCCTAGGGGATGATAGGAAGGCCAAAATCATCGGACGTGGAAAGGTCAAGTTGAAGCTACAAGGTGGAAGGATTAGAACACTTCCTGGTGTTCTGCATATTCCTGCATTGGCCAGAAATATGATTTCTATAAGCAAGATGGATGATGCAGGTGTAAAAACAATGTTCGAGAAAGATGCCTTCAAGTTGGTTTGGGGAGCACTGGTATTAATGCGGGGAGTTCGGACTGGAACTCTTTACAAGCTACAAGGTAGCACTGTTATTGATGGGTGTAATAGTTATGTGGTTCCTGAAAGTGCAGTGGATAGCCTAGTTGTCTCTGGAGAAAATACCATGCTATGGCATCAAAGGCTTGGACATATTGGAGAGAAGGGCCTTTGGATACTACATAGAAATGGTATGGTAGAAGGTATGTCTAATTGCTCTCTGGATTTTGATTTCTGTGAACATTGTGTATATGGGAAATATAATCGGGTGAGTTCTTCTTCTGGTGCTGAGAGGGTGAACAAGATATTAGAACTTGTGCACAGTGATGTGTTTGGACCTGTGTCAGTTCCATCACTGGGAAAGTCTGTATACTATGTTTCATTCATAGATGACTTCTCAAGGAATACATGGATATAGTTCTTGAGGAATAAATCTGAAGTCTTTGACAGATTTAAAGAATTTAAGGCTCTGGTGGAAAACCAGAGAGAGAAGAAGATAAAGGGGCTGAGGATAGATAATGGTGGGGAGTTCTGCAAGAAGGAATTTGAATAGTTCTATAAGAAGTGTGGTATATCACGGCAGAAGACTACTCCATGCACACCTCAGCAAAACGGAGTTGTAGAAAGAATGAACATAACGCTGATGGAAAAGGCAAGAAGCATGCGTAGTGGTACTAGGTTAGGACAATAATTCTGGGCAGAGGCAGCGAAGACTGCATGTTACTTAGTTAATAGATCACCTTCATCAGCGTTGGAGGATAAGACTCCACATGAGGTATGGACTGGTAAGGTACCCTCTCTTTCACATCTAAGGGTATTTGGATGTGATGCATATGTACATTTTCCAAAGGAGAAAAGGACCAAGTTGGATAATAAATCTGAAAGGTGCATATTTATTGGGTATAAGGATGGTTTAGAAGGTTACAAGCTTTGGAACCCAGAAAAAAGGAAGGTTGTGTACAACCGAGATGTGGTGTTTAGAGAGGCAGATGTTGTTACACATGAAGTCCACCAAAGAAATTGAGAAGATAGAGTTTGAGCAAGGAGGATGAATTAGACTCTGCCAATGGGTTAGAAGATCTTGGGAAAGAGGAAGAGTCATAAACTTGAATCTTGAGAAGACTGGTCAGAAGAAGGCAACCTCGTAAAAGGTATAGTCCATCCGTTTTCTCGCTTTAGGTTTTGCCTTAACTATAACTGATGATTGCTTGGGATTTGGTGCGGAGATTCAAGGATGAAACTCGAAGGAGGCCAAGTGGCTAGTTGAAATGGCATCCTTGCACAAAAATGAGGCATGGGATCTAGTGGAGTTGCCGGCTGGAAGGAAGCCCATCGGGAGAAAATGGGTGTTTAAAAAGAAGATGAATGTAGAAGGCAAGGTGGAGAAATACAAAGCTCTGTTGGTAGCAAAAGGTTATTCCCAGGTGCCGGGAATTGATTTTGGTGATATTTTTTCTCCTGTTGCCAAAGTTACTTCTATTAGATTACTTTTATCTGTTGCTGCTGCATTTGATTTTGAGATAGAACAGATGGATTTGAAGACAACATTTCTTCACGGGGATCTAGAAGAGGAGATCTACATGAAGCAACCTGAAGGCTTTATGGTGAAGGGTAAGAAAGAACTGGTATGCAGGTTGAAGAAGTCTCTGTATGGGTTAAAACAGTCACCAAGGATGTGGTATCGGAAATTTGATACCTATATACGGGGACTTGGCTTCACCAGAAGCAAGGAGGATCACTGTGTTTATTTTAAATTAATTGGTGACCGTGTTATTTATTTGGTCTTGCATGTGGATGATATGTTGTTGATTGGAAATGACAAAGAAATTATCCAAGATTTGAAGACCCAACTGTTCTCCAAATTCGACATGAAGGATCTTGGTGCTGCAAACTATATTTTGGGCATGGAAATTAAGAGAGATCGGGCAAAGAGGAAGCTCTGGTTAAACCGGAGGAAGTATGTCGAGACTATATTGCAGAGGTTCAATATGCAGGATAGTAAACCGGTGAAGGTTCCTATTCCTGTAGGTGTAAAGCTGTCTGCTGAACAGTGTCCCAAGACACAAGAAGAAGAGGATTATATGTCCCATGTTCCATATGCAAGTGCAGTGGGTAGCTTGATGTATGCAATGGTCTGTACTAGACCAGACATTGCACATGCAGTGGGAGTATTGAGCAGGTTTATGTCAAACCCAGGGAAGGAGCATTGGACAGCAGTGAAGCGGGTTTTCGGATATTTACGTGGCACTAGTGATTATGGCTTGTGCTACCAGGGAAGACCAGGATTGGAAAGAATGTTGGACATTCGTGGTTTTGTTGATGCAGACTGGGCTGGAGATCTGGAGCAAAGAAGATCTACAAGTGGGTATGTGTTTAGCCTATTTGGAGGCGCAGTCAGTTGGATGAGTAAAAGACAGTCTGTAGTGGCTCTTTCAACTACAGAGGCAGAATACATAGTAGCCACTCATGCAAGCAAGGAAGCAGTTTGGTTGCATAGATTGTGTTCAAGTATGGGGTTGGTACAACAAGCTATAAGGATAGACTGTGATAGCCAAAGTGCAATTTTCTTGGCTAAGAACCCTGCTTATCATTCAAAGACAAAGCACATTGATGTTCAATATCACTTTGTTAGAGATATGGTTGAGGCTAAAAGGTTGTTGCTGGTAAAGGTGGACACTTTGAAGAATGTTGCAGATGCATTGACGAAGTCTGTGAGCACTCAGAAGTTCTCTTGGTGTAGAGAAACAATGGGTGTTGAAGAATTGGCCCAATGACTAAGCTCTCTTGTAGCCCCTTGTGGAAACAAAAAAACAAGTGGGAGAATTTTGGGTATGTGTTATATTCTTTCTACAACTAGCCCCATGCACCGGACATTACGTCAGTACCACCAGGAGTCACAAGGGAGGAGCAAAATTTCCCTGCATCGTTGGGGGTCTCAAAGGGGTCACTAAAGAAAAATTGTTTTGTGTGTGGGAACCACTCATAAATGTGGACCCACCCATGTTTTGGTGCATGAGTTTGGCACATGGTTTTCGGGGGTACGATGGTTTTCGCCTCGCATTAACATAATGTTTTGTAGATCCGGTCAAGGGAACTACGGTTATGTTCTAATCCAGGGTTAATGGATTGGGGTTTATGTATGCTTTGGCATGTATATATATGTGTTGTAACACTAAAAGGAATATAATGAAAAATCAAGTTGGTCGTCCCAATTTGGGATCCAGGGGAAAATCTCTATGTTTATCTGTTTTATGTTTTATGCTCTCACTATTGTTTATTTTATATTATAAGATTCGTGTGTAGATAATTTCTGTTCAGGGTTAAAACCTACATTTGGTATCAGAGCTGTTTCGGCTTCAAGGGGATGCCTTTGCTGCTGAGGGTTTTTTGCTCTAGCCTGAGGTAGACCCTGTTCAGTGGGAGATCTGCGGGATCGATTCTTGCGGTGAAAGAAGATGGTAAGCGGCGGGAAGATAGAGATCGAGAAATTGAATGGTCAAAGTTTGGAGTTGTGGAAGCTCAAGATGGAGGATCTACTGGTGGATAAAGATCAGTGGATCGTGGTAGATCCAGGTACTAAACCAACAACAATGTCAGATGAAGACTGGAAGAAACTGGATCGGAAGGCTAAGCTACGGTGAAGAATTTGTGGGAAAAACTTGGGACTTTGTGCCAATATAAGTCTTTGGTGAATAGGTTGTTCTTGCGGAAAAATATGTATAACCTAAGGATGAAGGATGGAGACTCGGTGACAGAGCATCTGAACGCCTTCAATACTGTGGTATGTCAGCTGTCATCTATTGATATTAAAATATCAGATGAAGATAAGTGCATCAGTTTGTTTTGTCCTCTACCAGATTTGTGGGACAGTCTAGTTATTGCAATAGGTAGCAATACAACTACCTTGAATTTTTATGAGATTGTCTCAGCCTTGTTGGTGGAGGAAATGAGACAGAGAAATACGGAGGATCAAAATGGAGATGCCTTATCTGTACGAGGAAGGTCCCAGAACAGAAACAAGAATAAGGTTTCGAGTGGGAGATCTAAATCTAGAGGGAGATCTAAATCTCTGGGAAAGTTTGTAAAGGTGTGTTGGAAATGCAGAAAGGAAGGGCACTACAAAATGGACTGCAGATCTAAAGCTCACGAGAAAGGAAATGGATCTGATGATGCTCCTTCTGTAGAGGAAAAAACCACCTTGGATGAAGGTGGGGATGTGTATTTGGCTTCTTCTTCAAATACACATGTAGATCATGAGTCATGGTTGATTGACTTAGGTGCATCCTTTCACTTCACTCCCCATAGGGAGTGGTTCTGCGAGTTTGAGAAATATGATGGTGATGTCTTCCTTGGGGATGATAGGAAGGCTAGAATCGTCGGACGTGGAAAGGTCAAGTTGAAGCTACAAGGTGGAAGGATTAGAACACTTTCTGGTGTTCTGCATATTCCTGCATTGGCCAGAAATCTGATTTCTGTAAGCAAGATGATTGATGCAGGTGTAAAAACAGTGTTCGAGAAAGATGCTTGCAAGTTGGTTCGGGGAGCACTAGTATTAATGCGGGGAGTTCGGACTGGAACTCTATACAAGCTACAAGGTAGCACTGTTATTGATGGGTGTAATAGTTATGTGGTTTCTGAAAGTGGAGTGGAAAGCCTAGCTGTCTATGGAGAAAAGACCATGCTATGGCATCAAAGGCTTGGACATATTGGAGAGAAGGGCCTTCGGATACTACATAGAAATGGTATGGTAGAAGGTATGTCTAATTGCTCTTTGGATTTCGATTTCTGTGAACATTGTGTATATGGGAAACAGAATCAGGTGAGTTTTCCTTCTGGTGCTAAGAGGGCGAACAAGATATTAGAACTTGTGCACAGTGATGTGTTTGGACCTGTGTCAGTTCCATCACTGGGAAAGTCTGTGTACTATGTTTCATTCATATATGTATTCTCAAGGAATACATGGATATATTTCTTGAGGAATAAATATAAATTCTTTGACAGATTTAAATAATTTAAGGCTCTGGTGGAAAACCAGACAGAGAAGAAGATAAAGGGGCCGAGGACAGATAATGGTGGGGAGTTCTGCAAGAAGGAATTTGAAGAGTTCTGTAAGAAGTGTGGTATAGCATGGTAGAATACTACTCCATACACACCTCAGCAAAATGGAGTTGCAGAAAGAATGAACATAACGCTGATGGAAAAGGCAAGAAGCATGCTTAGTGGTACTGGGTTAGGACAACTAGGTAGCGATAGTGGAGACTGCATGTTACTTAGTTAATAGATCACCTTCATCAACGTTGGAGGAGAAGACTCCACATGAGGTATGGACTGGTAAGAAACCCTCTATTTCACATCTAAGGGTATTTGGATGTGATGCATATGTACATGTTTCAAAGGAGAAACGGACCAAGTTGGATAATAAATCTGAAAGGTGAATCTTTATTGGGTATAAGGATGGTTTAAAAGGTTACAAGCTTTGGAACCCGGAAACAAGGAAGGTTGTGTACAACCGAGATGTGGTGTTTAGAGAGGTGAAAGATGTTGTTACACATGAAGGGAGGAGGCAGCCCCCACTGTTGGGGTCCGGGGCAGCGCCCTAGAAAAAAATTGTTTTGGTGTGCGGACTCACTCATAGGCGGACCCACCCATGTTTTGTGGATGAGTTTGCACATGGTTTTGGGGTACGATGGTTTTCGGCCCCTGGTATTTTGTAGATCCAGTCAAGGGAACTACGATTATGTTCTAATCCAGGGTTAATGGATTTGGGTTTATGTATGCTTCGGCATATATATATATATATATGTGTGTGTGTGTGTGTGTGTGTGTGTGTGTGTGTGTGTTGTAACACTAAAAAGAATATAATGAAAAATCAAGCTGGTCGTCCCAATTTGGGATCCAGGGGAAAATCTCTGTGTTTATCTGTTTTATGTTTTATGCTCTCGCTAATGTTTATTTTCTGTTATAAGATTCGTGTGTAGATAATTTCTGTTTAGGGTTAAAACCTACAGAAACTATGCTTTCTACGACTACTTCAGAAATTATAATTTCTACAACTTCTTCAGAAATTTGGGTTTCTACAAGAGAAACTACCTAGAAAATATGTGAACCATAAAAGAGAGAAACTATCCACACGCGTGAGCTAGATAAGAGAGATAGAGTCATTTTTTTCCTCCACTTTCTTTTCCAGAAAATGTCTTGTGTGTGAGAGATCGAATACCCAAGTGGAGTTCTAGAAGGTGTTGCTTTTATATAGTGATATGTCTATCTTGAATGGGTGTCTTTTGGAGCAACAACCAACTTAACTTGGAGGGAAGTTGACTTGTCACTTTTGGAGCCAAAAATTACATTTCAAAAATTCAAATTTTTATCTTTAAAAGGTCTTAATGGGACTTTGAATCAAAATTAAATTCTATTTAACTCAAGGATTTATAAATGTGCTTTACAATGATAAATATAATTACATCAAGTGATCAAATGTACATTATGAAGATTAACCATAGTTACAAATTAAAAACTCCCTTTTAACTAGGGAGGTATTCGTAATCATTGTCATTGATGTTCTCAATTTGAACAAACATATCTAATGAAAAACATTATCCATCATCACCAACATCATCATCTATCATCAACATCTACAAAAGCCCATATCTGGGGTGGTATCAAACCCATGACAATGTCATCAACATATTAGGACTTACTCCACTAAAGTGATTGTTCCTCGAATCACATGGCCTCTCCTTAGGCCAAGAATTTGAGACCCTAAACTAGCAATCACTCACTCACCCTTCTTGGTGACCACTTTGGGCCAAGACCTCACTCAACCCCTTCTTGGTTTGTGATCAGGTCTAGATGCTTAAAGGACATCACTCCATACTATTCAGTGTGTGATCAGGGTTCAGATGCTTAAGGACATCACTCCACCATTATTGGTGTGTGATTAGGATATAGATCTTGAAAGACCTCACTCGACCATTCCTGGTGTGTGATCAAGGTCTAGGACCTCACTCCACCCTTTTTGGTGTGTGATCAGGGTCCATATGTTGAATTAACTCACTCTACCATTCCTGGTGTGTGATGAGGGTCTAGGACCTCACTCCACAATTTCTGGTGTGTGATCAAGGTCCTCCTCCAAGAGGCACTTACTCAACCCTGCTTGTTAAGCACTCTGGGCCTCTTGGACCCATTCTCCCTACTGATAGAATCTCCATTCGTGTTGAAGACATATCAACACTCCATCTCATCAAGAGGGGCATTCTCATGATCCCTATCTTGTCTCTTAAGTACATGAACTTGTCCTTGGGAAACAACTTCGCCTAAACATCATCTGCCTGCTCATTAGTGAATATGTACTCGAGCCTTATCACTCCCTTCTGCACCATGCCATGGGTTTAGTGGTACTTAATATTAACATAATTTTACTTGTCATGGAATACGAGATTATATGAAAGCTTCACACAACTTTGATTAGTACAATATATCACCATTGGTTCCAACTATTGGCCGAACAATCATATAAACAACTTTCATATCCATACTACTTTGGTACAATCCTCATTGGATGCGATGTACTCTGTGTCAATAGTGTTGAGTGAAATCAACCTCTACTTCTTTCTAAACCACAATATCACAACGAATCCAAAATTGAAGCATGCTCCTGAGGTTATCTTCCTATATTCAACACTTCCTGCCAAAAAACCATCTCTATAACCTTGAAGATGTGCATTCTTGTTTGAAAAATATTTCAATCCATAATTCACCATATGACACAAGTGGCTCAATATGTTTTTTGTTGAAATCTAGTGCTTGTGTCTCAGTTTCACTTGGAACTAGCTCTATGTGTTTACAAAAAAGCATATGTCTGGCCTAGTGTTAACCATCAACAAACCAATAAATATTCGATACATAGATGGAACTACCAAACTGGAGTCAGAGCCTCTCAACTTCTTCAAGCTAGTCACCATGGGAGTTGCCATGGATTTACATCCCATCATACAAAACCTCTGAAAGATATCTATAACATAATTTCCTTGACTAAGGAAAAACTCACTAGTCTTCTTCCATACTTACAATCCAAAGTAATAGTGCATCAACCCATTTTAATCCTTCATATCGAACTCAAAAGCTAATTGCTTCTTATATTGAATGATGAGAGACTAAACACCTATCAAAAACAAGTCATCAACATATAATAATAGAATCACAGGTACATTATTTACAACCTTAAAATAAAGGTTTGAATCAAAGTCACTCTTTGTAAATCCCAACCTCATTAGGTAGCTGTCAATATGAGCATACCAAGCTCTTGGAGCTTCCTTGAGTCCATACAAGGCCTTATTCAACCTAAAAACATGAGACTCCTTTCCATGCACCTCAAAACCTTGAGGGTACTCTATGCACATCTATTCCTTAATCACACCATTGAGGAAAGTAGTCTTCAAATCCTTCAGATGAAAGTTCCATTCCAATAAAGAAACAAGAGAAATGATGGATCTAATGGAGGGGTATCTGACAACTGGAGAAAAGGTCTCATCATATTCTTCTCCCTCTTTATGGTAGAATCCTTGAGCCATAAATTGTGCCTTGTATTTATCAATACTCCCATTTGTAGCATGCTTAATCTTGAGTATCCACTTGGAAGTCACTATTGAATTCCCTTTCGGCCTTCGCTGATCAGGAGATCATGCATTTTGATCAAAATTTAAATTGATCAAAACTATAATGAACCTGAGTGATCGGGTAGATCTCGTCGTTGCGATTCCGACACCGCGAATGGTTCGAAAAAATGATGTCATATGAGGAAGATATCATGTTCTGATCATTTTCCTAAACAATTATAATTTTGTGACAGGAGTGAATGGGATGCCTAGTCAGCATGTAGGTACAGTCAACATGGGTGGCATATTCTTAGAATATTCCCTTTTCTCAAATCTAGTCATGTTTCAACAAGTGGCAGTTTTTGGGCCATTGGATGGATTTGTACGAGTTTTAAGAGGGTCGTTGGATGGGTGACACATGGGTAGCTTAAAGCTACCACGTGTCTCTAGAACCGTTGACCAAATTTTGGTTGGAGTCTGAGGGGTTCGACCCCGTTACCTCCATGGCACCCGCGAAGACTCTGACCAACCCGCCTATTATGTATTTCTTAACTTATAGGCTTACTGCATTATTTTATATTGTAAAGGTTTTAACGTTTGGGGGGGGGGGGTGGGGGGGGATGGACTTTCGGCGGTCCTAACCCGCTGGAGGCCCCATTGTATGTGTTCACATGTTACATACCGTCGGCTACAACAAACTTGACTCCAGGCGGTTTCGATAAACATTAACCTGGCGGCTATAACGTTCATAAGGCGCGGAAGTTTAATGTGACGGTTTTTAAACCCTTAACTGTTGGTGGGAAAACTGTAGCTGTCACATGCGCAATTTTTATGGTAATTAATGTCATGGTTTCGGAACTGTGAATACTCCAGGTTCCACTCCTCCTTCTTGGCAGATATTTAAATGTAATCCATAACTGTAGGGTTTAAGGTGGGGGGTCGGCTTATGACCACCTTGCCCTTAACCACCAGACTTCAATGTTAGTAGTTTAAGTGGCAGAAGTTAAAGCGCGCCTCTAAAAATAAGGCATAATTTACCATTTTAACTACAGTTCTCCACTTTTAGTGGAGTTTTTCTAGCTATTATTGGGAAAAAGCTTTGGGAGGTCAATTTTAGATCAATTTGGGTGAAAGAAGAGTCTATCTAGACTAACTTGAGAATTATGGAGCCACTAGTGCAGAGAAAACAACCATTAGAGGCTTGTAAACACATGTATTTGCAATTTTGAGCATAATGAAAAAAAGGGACATGCCATTGGGAGCTGGACCAATAGATGTAGCCTAGGAGGGGTGAACTGCTTCATCATGCATGTTGTGTAAAACTTATGTGTGATGTTATTTCTCTGTTATAAACTACTATTCAGTGTTATTTAGGCTCATTTACATGCTTAAAACTCTCAAATTCATCTATGTTTCATGGTTAAATTACTCATTCCTTAAGCAAACAAATGGAGACTTTTTGTACATGTTTTTATTACTGAAAGGACACTTAGCATAACAAAATAATACACTCCTTTCAGATCAGGTTGGTATACGAGCTAGAGTTTAATCTCTGGTGTTTTTGTGTGCAAACATTTGTTTAACTGTTTGCAAGGGTTTACATGCTTACTAGGCTCAAGCTTAAGAGAGGAGAAAGCAAATTGGTGGAAGCAAGAGGGTCTCAAAGTGAGCCACATAAAAGGAGGGAAATATTGCCACATTCTCCACCACCTAGTTCACCTCCAAAAGAAGTAGAAGTATCATTAAGCATGCCTCCAAGAGAAGGAGAAATCCATGAAGAGGTGGATCCCAAAGAAGAAGAAAGAGTGTTCAGGAAATCATTCCTTGACATGAATCAAATGGTGAGAGTCCTTTATCAAGAAATGAATGAGAGACTAGAAGGAGAAGGATCCAAACTTCAAAAGGAAGGTCAAGGATCATTAGGAGGTCAAAATGACGAAGATAAATCAAGGAAGGGCAATGGAGGAAATGGAGATAGTGGAAAGTCACCATCATCACCCTCATCTTCATCCTCATCATCCTCTAGTTCTTCTTCAGTACATTAGCCACACAAGTCAAAGAACACTGGTAAAATTCCTTTTCTAAGACTTGATGTTAAGTTTGAATTTCCAATGTTTAATGGTGAAGTAAATGTAGAAAAGCTAGATAATTGGATTAGGAAATTCGAGGTCTATTTGAGAATCCAAAAATTTCATGATGATGATACCAAAATCCAACTAGCTTCATTGAGAATGGAAGGTGCATCACTTGTTTGGTGGGAAGCCAAGACAAAGGAGGAGATCAAGAAGTATGGTAAGATTATTCTATCATGGACTGATTTCATTTCTGCAATAAAACAACAGTTTTATCCATTAGCTCACATGCGAAAATCCATAATGGACTGGCATATTTTTAAACAATTGAAAGGAAAAAATGTACAAGTTTATACCCAATAATTTAGGAGAAAAGATCTCTTATTAGGGGTATATTTGCAGAGCCAAGACACTTTTATCAAGTATATAGGAGGATTACATACCTACCTAAGACATACTATCCTCATGTTTAACCCTACAAGCCTAGATGAAGTTTGTGTACAAGACACACACCTGGAGGAAAGGGGAAAACAAAACATAGATGAGAATGAGAAAAATGAATTTAAAGGCAAATGGAAGAAAAAGAGAAATGAAAATATTAGAAAATAGAAGGGAAAATTATTTAGCAAAAACCATTCTAAAACTAACCATGATGAAGACCATTGTTGGAAACTTCATCTAGAGTTGAAACTAGAAAGCCTGAAAGCCAAAGAGAAATACAAAGAGAAAGGCAAAAATGTTGCTATAGATGAACAAAACTTAGGGTCAGATTCAGGAGATGAAACAAAAATCATAGCTATGGGACTAAAGAATATGAAGGGGAAAGAGATTGAAACTAAAACCAGTTCTAGTATATCAAACTATCGCATACAAGCTCCAAATGAAGAAGAGAGAATTGAGTTGTTTCATGTCAGGGTCATATCCAAGCATACCAAGATTGACACATTGTTTGATAGTGGGTCACAAGAAAATTTAATATCTGAAGACTTGGTCAAGAAAATTAATCTTGAGACCATTCCACATCCAAAACCATATCCACTTGGTTGGATTTGTAAGGATGCAAATTTACAGGTTTCAAAGAAGTGCATGTTGTGCTTTGTAATAACTGCACATTTCATTGACATAGTTTAATTATATGTGGTTCCACTTGACATAATGGGTATGGTGTTGGGTAGTCCTTAATTGTATGACAGGAAATAAATCTTCCATCACCATGAGAACAAATACCATTTATTTAAAGATGGCAAGGAGTATATAGTGAGAGCTCATCGCAAGAAACTAGATACTTATTTAGTTAATGAAGGGAAAATGAAGAGGCTAGTCAATGCAAGCCAAACATTGACAGTGATGATGATAAAACAAAGAGATTTTTTGCATCATCCTTTTCATACAAATGATAATATATGTAATAATTTTTTTAAGATTGAAAACAGGTTGTCTTGGAAAGAAGATGACAAGCAGTTGTAGCAGTCAACATTGGTGTTGAACGGTATTGAAAACAAGGTGTTAGTGCAAGAAATTGAAAAGGTAAAATAGAGGACAAAACAACTTAGCAAAGAAGGCACAGGTTTTACAAATGTTCATTTATGGTTTCCGAAAGGCATAGTATAATGGCGAAGAAACTTGGTCAAAAGTCGACACAAGTTCAAGGAAAGGGCAGCAAAAAATCACCATAAGCACAGAATGCAAGGTGAGAGAAATTCCAAGTTTCCTATGATTATTGACCAATGTAGAAACAAGATTTTTACTACAAAGTTAGATTGTTTTTCTACAAATATAGAAAATGTGCAACATGACAATGTCAAGGAGAATAATAGATGGTCGACGGAATCAAGGAGAAAATTATCGTTTCATGAAAAGCTTCAATTAATGAAATTAGGGAAATTTCAGTGGATAAAGACTATAAGGGTGGGGACACAGTCTCCTCATCTTCATGTTCAATAATCAAGAGAGATTTTGGGGTCCAAAAGCTTCCCAATGGGGAGGTGTGATCAGGAGATCATGCATTTTTCTCAAAATTGAAAGTGCTCAAAACTGTACCGAACCTGAGCGACTGGGTAGATCTCGTCGTTGTGATTCCAGCACTATGAACGATTCGAAAAACCAATGTCGTATGATGAAGATATTGTGTTCTGATCATTTTCCTAAACAACTAAAATTTTGTGATAGTAGTGAATGGGAAGCCCAATTATCATGCAGGTATATTCAACATGGGTGGCATATTCTCAGAATATTCCCTTTTCTCAAATCCAGTCATGTTTCAACAAGTGGTAGTTTCTGGGCCATTGGATGGATTTGTACAAGTTTTAAGGGGGTCGTTGGATGGGTGACACGTGGCCAGCCCGAAAGCTTCCGCATGTCCCCAGGACCGTTGACCAAAATTTTGGTTGGAGTTCGGGGGGTTCGACCCCATGACCTCCATGGCACCTGCGAAGACTCCAACCAACCTGCCTATCGTGTGTTTCTTAACCTATAGGCTTGGCGCGTTATTTTATATTGTAAGGGTTTTAACGTTGGGGGAGGAACTGCCAGTGGTACCAACCTGCCGGCGACACGATTGTATGTGGTCACATGTTACATACCAATGGCTACAACAATCTTAACTCTGGGCGGTTTCGATAAACATTAACCCGACGGCTATAGCGTTCAAAAGTCACGGTTTGAAGAAGTTTAATGTGACGGTTTCCAAACGCTTAGCTACCGGTGGGAAAAATGTAGCCGTCACATGCGCCATTTTTATGGTAATTAATGTCACGGTTTCGGAACTGTGAATACTCTGGGTTTCACTCCTCCTTTTTGGCGGAGATTTAAATGTAATCCATAACCGCGAGGTTTAAGGTGGGGGGTTGGCTTGTGACCACCCTGCCCTTAACCACTAGACTTCAATGTTAGCGGTTTAAATGGTGGAAGTTAAAGTGCACCTCTAAAAATTAGGCAAAATTTATCATTTTAACTGTAGTTAATTGCAGTTCTCCACTTTTAGTGGAGTTTTTCTAGCTGTTATTGGGAAAAATCTTTGGGAGGTTGATTTTCGACTAATTTGGGTGAAAGAAGAGTCTATCTAGACTAATTTGAGCATTCTGGAGACATTGGTGCAGAGAAAATAGCCATTAGAGGCTTGTAAACACATGTATTTGAAATTTTGAGCATAATGACAAGAGGGACATGCCATTGGGAGCTGGACCAACAAATTTAGCCCAGGAGGGGTGAACTGCTTCATCATGCTCGTTGAGCTGCATCTTTGTCCAAATTTTTATGATTTTTATCAAATAAATACATACTTGTACCTGGTGTTTTTAATAATTATTAATCCATTATGTTGTTCATTAGAGGAATTTAGAAACAATAGCTATTATTCTTGTTATTAGTTAATTTGATGAGTGTTTTTAATAAATTCCTTCTTGGTTGCAGTAATTTATTTGAGTATGAATTCACCAAATGCATAAAAGCAGCAGCTAGGTAGTTGAATTGCTGTAGGTGAAAATATCAAATTTGTGACCAAATGGACAAAAATATCTAAATTCCGAGATGTGGGTTGTGTTCAGAGCACCATGTTTCATATAAATTAGAAAAAGTTTGGCGAAATTCGGCTTCGTGAAGGAATTATTGTCAGGGGAATATTCCACTGAAAACCATTTCTAAACGTGAACGTATTGGGTCTCTATGGATATTGCTACTCTGGTTATGTTTGGGGATTAAAAAAAATCTCAGTTTACCCATCATTTTATGAAGAGCACAACTTAAGTGCACAATCATATCTGTTATCTCTATCAAAATCCATTGAAGTGGACTACATTTCTTCGCCCTAGGTTGGGATTTTACAAGCCATAGCACCATGAATTACGAGGAGCAAGACAAAGATAATACTAAGGATTATGGGAAAACAAGATGTCGATCCATTGATAAATCAAACATATGGTTCCTTTTTAAACAATTTAACATTTGTGAAGACATTTGATGATGGAATATTAGTTCACAAGGATTACATTTGGCATGTTGATACAAATTTATATCTACAACCTCCCACAAGTCTTGTAAAAGATGCACACAATGCTGGGCTGGAAATATATGATGCTAATTTTGCCAATGATGAATTTGGCATGAGCTATAACTATAGCTATGATCCAGTAAGAGAATATCTACAGTTTGTTTACTACAATGATCTTGGAGTTGATGGTGTCCTAACAGATTTCTGTGCAACGGTAGCTAAGGCAATAGCTTGCTATGTTTGAGAAAATGATGAATGCTCATTTGTTGAGAGTGTTTAAATATGTGATGATATCGATGTTGAGAATGCCTTTGCAGCATGGTGGAAAATCTCGAGCTTTGAATAAACACATTCGAGCACTCGACAAGGATCACATCCACATTCCTTTTCAAAGAATTTTATGGTGAATCCCATCGTTCTGTTTATCTTTTGCTATACAAAGAGGAAAATGATTTGCTTATGGTCAAACAGGCAGTGGTAAAACATCAAATATTTTCAATTATAATTATTATGGTGTAGGGTCACTCGTGTAAATTCCCGTGTTACGTTGTTTGTATCAGTAAATCCACATGGTTTCCATTTAAGAAATTCGAGGTGGCATTAATTTTTTTTTTGGAATCTCTCTGCCACATTGTATGAGGTCTGAGCTCCATAGGTTAGGTGGGTGGTAGTAAGCAAGTTGGATCCATCGCATCTGTTCCAATGGACATCATCCAAGGTTCTGCGCATCAAACCACCTCCAACACAACGTACAAATAAATTCCGGCAATATCTTCTGCAACGAAAATATCTATCTCAGACACAATCCAACTTTATTCTTGGTTTTTCTGCTCATCTACAGGGAAGACCTCGATGTTGGTTTCACTTCTTTCTGTTTCACTCCATCTAGGGTACAAATTACTTGTGTGTGCACCAACGAACGCTGCAACATCAGAAATTGCAACCAGGTTCTTTGGCATTAGTTTTTATCGTGGTATTCAGTGTATTTCTCATCCCACGATATTCAATTCCAAAATGGTGGCGATGGGGATGCTGGATATCACCTACATGTTATAGTGAGATTGCAATCGCAGTCAATAAATTCATTGTTCCACGCTAGAGGGAGTTGACATTTCAAAACGCCCAACATTGAAAGGGTCAACATCTCATTCCATTGTGCGTTAAGGCACCAACGACAACATTTTCGATGCCCCAGCTAGCTGTGCGATGCTTCTGCCAGCAGTATGTGAGATCCCATTCTTCCAGAAGCTAGATCGCACCAGCTCAAAACTAAATTGGGAATTAAATCTCATTGTTTTGATTTTTCTTAATTTGTATTAATCAAATCTCCTAAAATTGTATTATATGTAACCACCGACATTTAATTAAGAGCAGCGTTGCTGCTATAAAGGAGAGCGCTGCTCACAAATGGGGGGGGGGGGGGGGGTTGATCAATTAGATGGATAGGGAGCCCATCCATCAATTAGCCAAGAGCGTAGAGGAATTTCTAGGATGTAATGGGCGTAAGTCCATAAATTAGACGAGCTAGGCTCAACAGGAGTAAAAACGAAGTTTCTAAGATGTAGAGAGCGCAGGATCAATAAATCTCTTCTGATATATAGAACCAGCATCGAATTTTTCAGATTGTTCAGATGTAGAACCGATATCGAATTTGCAGGGAATGTAATAGCGATAGGGACTACTTTGTAATCATTTTGTTGGACCTTTGTAAATCGATTGATAAATGATGTTTTAAATATATACAATCTCCTTCAATTCGTGGGCAGTAGCATTGTGCCATGATTCGTTGCACATCCCAGTCTTTCATGTTTTAAATATTTCTCCAGCTGCAGTAACTCAGCTTACTCGAGGCGTGGGAGGGCCCACCACATCTGGAGTCAAGCTTTATCAATCAGTGAAAGGTAATTAAATGTGTGCTTGATTTCATAGTGGAGTTTATTATTTCTGGTTCTGTATGAATGTGTGAATGTTTGGTAGGTGTGGTTTAACTCCAAATAATTTCGGTCACCATAGCATCGTGCCCATTAATGAACTAAACAATTATTAATGTGCTTGAATTTTAATATAGAGTTATACTCTATTACTCTTGTTAAAATCGAATACAATGGGTGCATCCAATTTCTAAGTTTAAATATGGAACTAGAATAGAATGTAATTTTTTGGAATTTGAGTATGTTAGCCTTGCCCATTTAAAATATTAAATAAAAGGTTTTCATTATGTAATTTCTTTGAAGGTTGCAGGATTTAATGCGCATTTAGTTTGCTTATATATATATTTCGAGACTGCAACTAGTAATTAGAGTTTCTCTTATTTTTCATAGTATAATCATTTATTTATAATTTTGAAGTGAAGATTTAATTGTGCATGTAGCAGTAATTTAAGTTTTCATTATTGAGTGGCATGAGTGTAACTTAGTTTTCATTATGAGTTGCATGCTTTCGAAGAGTGAGTTTTTTTTGAATAATTTGTTTTCACCTAGATTAAAATATTTAAATTGCAAGTTTCTCATAATTTATTTGTAATGCGATTTTTAATAGGATATTTGAAGGTGTTATTTTATATGAAGCAAAGTAGCTTTCTTCTAAGAATAGATAATTTGAATCTTGAATTTGTTATTAAGAATAGTTTAGATAGTTAGTTTCAAGTGTGAGTTGTCATTAGGATAATGTGTGTCTTTTGATTATCTCAAGCTTAGTTTCAAGTGTTAGTTTTAAAATTGATGAGAGGAATAAATAGAATAGGGTTTTCAAGATATCATAGGAGATTTAAAAATTAGAATGCGAGTGCGAGAATGTTACATGATTGAGGATTGCTTTGTAGTTTAATTACAGTATGGAGTTTTCTTGACAGGAATTAGTTCAGTGAGGTTTATTTTCAAGATTGTTTATTTGAGAGAAAATGTGTGTTTCATTCCAGTATCTATTTTATCATTACAAAGGAATATATTTATACTCTGACCATTAAGCTGAGCCAATACGCAGTACAACTCGCGTTTACGACTCCCAGATTGATAATTAATATTGAGAGGTTTAATCCGACAATTAAGCCAACCAACAATGATTGCCGTTAAAACTTATGTGTGATGTTATTTCTCTATTATAGATTGTTTTTCAGTGTTATTTATGCTTATTTACATGCTTAAAACTCACAAATTCATTTATGTTTCATGGTTAAATGTAATATTCCAAATCTGAAATTTTCTAAAACAATAAGAATTCCCTAAGGTATTCCAAAGTTGGAGAGCAGCAAGTGATCATCTCATATAATGTATTTAAACACATATCTTTGATAGAACAATCATAGCAACAAACTATGCCTTTTTACAATTCATCAAGTGGGGAAAAGTAGTTGTTTTTGCCTCAAAAATGCTATTTTCTGAATATGGAGTTAAAATAGTGGAAAATAATGGTTGTGTCCCTTAGGTTAGGCAATATAGGACATTCATGAAAAATATTTTCAGAAAAAAATGCAATTAGCCTAGTTAAACATGCCTCCCATGCTCACAACAACTAAAATGGGACAAAACCCCAAGACTGCAAAATGCCCGAGCAGTTGCACAAGTGAATGCACAGTCTAAAGAGAGGTTAAATCAGAAAATAGAGAAATATATCTGATAATATTATTAGAATACTCAATGATGTACAAAAACAAATATCTAATCTCTTTCACACAGATCCAAGAAGACCCGCCAAGGGTTTCTTGACAAGAAAGATATAGAAGAGAAAGCTGCTGCAAATTTGTGGCTGAATAAGGCTGTATGGCTGAAGCTCTACAATAGATGGCTGAACATGCAAATAAATGGCTGTAGATGCTCCCTCTAGCTTTCCCAAAGAAAGGCTGATCCTCCTCTTGGGAAAATAGCTCCTCAAAATGGGGTTTTAACCCCTTCCACTGCACACCTTAAGAAATAATGTAGTTTTATGAAGGGAATGAATTTTTTCTGAATTTAGGTGCTTGGACCAATGCCAGGTAGTGGAAAATTCAGATCAGAAACCTCCTCTTAGATTTCTCAAGCAAGATCTCCAAGAAAGAGTAGGGAATTCCTGCCCGGGCAAACCCTTGCACTAAGCAGTGCAGCAACTTAGCTAAACAACTAAGTATGCAGGAATTCTAAGCAGAACTCATGAAAATATAATCTCCAATATGTCCATATGCTTTCCATCTCCTTCATTATATAATTGATGAGCTTCCTCACCAAGGGTCCCACCCACTATGAGGTTGCTTCCATGCAAAGGCTCCTCCACAAAAACTGCATTGTCCAACAAGATGGTGCAATGTATCTAGACAAATTTGTTGACTTGGTCAACCTTGAATGATTCTTCATTCCCTATCCCTTTTCACACTCAAGGTGCCTTCATTTTATCTAGCTGGATTGATCTCTATTCACATTGAGCTGGCTTTATTTAGAATCCACTTCTTTGAGAATAAATCATGTTGACTTGGTCAAAATTGACCTTGTCCACTTGCAAATAACCCTGTTCACACATGTGGATGCTTGAATTGGTTATTTCATGATTCCCTTCCACATTAGGAAGGATTTTTATTCATGCTTGAGCAAATTAGGAGCCTCCTTGCTCAATTATTCATGCATCTAGATTACAAAAGAAAAATCTAATATTCCTATTAGCTGAAGCTAAATTAGGAATATTACAGTCTCCCCCTCCCAAATGTTGCTTGTCCTCAAGCAACTGCAAGGGTGCTGCAAAATTTCCCCTCTTCCTCTTGTGGCCCTCTCATCCCATAGTCTCCTCCATTGCTTCAAAATTTTTGCCAAAATTCCATCTCCCAATGGCTCCTCCCAAGTGTGCAAGTTGGCCTTTGGTGAATAAACCCAATGGCTCTCATCATGAAAGAATGGAAGGTTGTTATGGAAACCTTCTTTCTGATCCATGGCCTTCTCAAGAAAGAAGTGATGACAATCGTGGGGAATTTCATCATCAATGGAGGTCTCCCTCCTCCATGCTATCATCCAAATAAAATGAATCACCCTCTAGCTTGGTAATTCATAGAAAAACTCCTCCCAATTGCTCATGAGAGGCATGCCCCAAGTTCTCCAACAAAACATATGGTCCAAATCATAAAGAAACAAGTGATATGCAATGGTGGCCATATAGTTTCTCATGCTCCCCTTGGAACATGTAGTGTAGAAAAAGTAGGGACTTCCTTCCCCCAAAGACACATCTAACAAGTGTGCCTCTCCTCCAACCATGCCCCCAAAAAATATAAGAACATCTTCAGCATGTGGGATCATAAGTAAGATCATGCTAGCTGCCATAAAAAATAAAGGAGAAGGACAATGGTCCCTCATGTGCAACCAGCGTAGTTTTCCTCCTAACTGCCATATAATATGATATGACAAGCGTTCTCCCCAACACTTGTTTGCTGCCCCATCCTTCTTGCATGCTTGGAGAAGGTGTATGATGGTTGGTGTTGATGAATCACACCATGAGGAGTACATCATCTCTCCAATATATCCCAAGGAATGGTCAACATCACCATTGTTCATGGCCCAAGGTGGCTCATGAAGCCCATCAGAAAAAGTGCCCCCTCTTGGAGCCAAGACCTGCACATGAGTGTTAATAAAATACAAGTATATAATTAATACATCATAAGATTCAACAATACAATGTTTGTCATACACTTGTTTAAAATCAGTAAGGTAGCTCATGGATGAACTCCCTCTCACACTCAATGAATAAGGAGGTGATAATGATAACTCTTCCCAAGAGCTATGTTCCTCCTCAACCAGAAAATGATCCATGCACTTACTCATATGTGAGTGCATCTCCTCCTTGAAATTTTCCCACATGAATCCATCTAAGATAGTATGATATGTTTTAATGAAGCTAGTGGGATTTGAAAGCAAGACCTCATAAGTTGTGTTAAGTAGTGCATTCTTGAGTTTGGAATCTTTGGTTAAGTAGATCTGATCATGAACATAAATGATTCCATTAACTACTTTATAATTTCCATCCATTTCTTGCCCATCAAGAACCCTACATGTGAATAGGTCCTTGGAATACTCCATCAAGAGTTGGGACTCCCAATAAGGGTCTAGGCTTCCCAACATTGACAGTGTTGTAGACGTATGAAATGATGCATTTGTCATATGATGGCTCTCCTTCTTGACATGCTTGATGTCAAAGTTACATGTTGGAGTATTCCCAACTTTCTTTTGCTTCCTTTCTTGCAGCTGATCTTGCTCAAGACAAGATTGAAGTTTAGGAAAGTCACCCTCCCCTTGAACGGTTCTCTTTCTCAAAAACTTCCACAATTTTGCTCCTGCATACAAAAATGAAATTAATTTTTTGTTATGTTTAGAAATCTTCATTATATATTGGAGTATCCTTTTCTGCCCCAAATCTATGGAGTAGCATTTTGATACTATGCTCATATCAGCACAAATTTCTAAATCTATTCCCTCCAACGCAAATAGATGAATGGAAGAAAGCAAGGTCAATTTTAGAAATTTGCCTAGCCCTCCATCAATGATTTTCAGCGTTGTAGTGGCTCCTTCCAACGTTCCCTCTCTAAAAAAATAGGTTGCTGCTGCATATATTTGAGAGAAAACTTTATTTTCCCTCCAATTAGGAGGTCTTCTTGCTGAAATGCCTCCTTGAAGAGAGGCATCAAGGCATAGAGTAGGATGTGAATATAGGTGGACAGATTTGCCCCTACCTTTGTTGCATGGGTCCTCTTGCCTTCTTTTTTCTTTCAAACTCTGAAATAGATAAGGGTACATGCTCTTCATCTTGTGATGCCATTCCTCCTCTTTCCCTTATCCTATCTTCAATATCTCATCATTTGGCAATGAAGGTACATGCTTCTCATGTGTTATGCCAAGAGATCTATGTGTCAGACCTTTTGGAAATCCTTGAAAAAGTGAAAGAGTTTCTTTCTTTGGAGCAAGTGCTCCATCAGGATCTTCTTCATAAGGTGCTTGAGTTTCCATTGTCATGGACTATGTTATCTCCTCCTGCCTCTCCTTTCTCTTCTTCACTAGTTGGAGTTGCCTTACCTTCAACAAGAGACCTTAGATCTTGGTCCTCTTTTGAAGAAGGAATCTCCATGTCTTCCTTTTGAGAAGAAAGCCCTTCATCTAAAGGAGATCTTTCCCTTGTAAACCTTCTCTTCATTGGTTTCCAGAAATGGATTTGGACAGATAGACCCTCCCAACTCATGCAAAAGTTTTGCTTGATGTGGATTGATAGTTGTAATAAAGGATGTTTCACATGAAATATCATAAAACCTCTCTACTAATATTCTAATAAACTTTGCATAGTTAGATGTATTTTCATTATTTAAGGAAAATGATTCAAACGATCACCAAGCATAGGCCTTACCCTCAAAATGCAGCGCTGCTACTTTGATGGCCTCAAATTCTAAAACTTGATGTTGCTGCACAAAGGTGTCTAGCTCCTTCATCCAAGCCCTAGCTGGACATAGAGGTGATCCATCAAAAGTGGATAGAAAGAATCTACCCTCACCCTGTTTCTTGCTCCTTGTGCTATTTTCCTTCATTTGGCAAAACCCTTGGAAATTCAAGTGATCTTTGAACTCCTCGGATTGATCTTCATATTCCTGCAAATAATCACCAAGAGTATCTCTCTTTGGCACATCTCCTTTATTCCTCTTCATGAATAAATTGCTGATAGAACGTGGTATATTTGATGAAATGGATGAGTGATCATATCCATAAGATGAGGATTAAGAATCTTCCTCTTGTATAGATCTTGTTGAGGGATCTTCATGTGTTTCCCTCCTGATTTCTTTGATGCCCTTGCTTTTGCCCTGCAGCTTTGGAAAGAGAAGTTTTGAGAACCTATTTTTTCCAGAAAACAAGGGTTTTCTCTCATTTCTTCTAAAAATATCCTCCTCCCCATGAGAAGAATCCATAATTCTTGAGCTCACAGGCTGAGCCAAGATTGTTTCTTTGATACCACTGTAATATTCCAAATGTGGAATTTTCTACAACAATAAGAATACCCCAAGGTATTCCAAAGTTTGAGAGAAGAAATTTATCATAAAATATAATGTATTTAAACACATATCTTCTATAGAACAATCAATTCAACAAACTATGCCTTTTTACAATTCATCAAGTGGGGAAAAGTAGCTGTTTTTGCCTCAAAAACGCTATTTTCTGAATATGGAGTTAAAAAAGTGGAAAATAATGGCTGTGCCCATTATTTTAGACAATATAGGAAATTCATGCAAAATATTTTTAGAAACAAATGCAATTAGCCTAGTTAAACAGGCTTCCCATGCTCACAATAACTAAAATTGGACAAAACCCCAAGACTGCGAAATGCCGGAGTAGCTGCACAAGTGACTGCGCAGTATAAAGAGAGGTTAAATTAGAAAATAGAGAAATATATCTGATAATATTATTATAATACTCAATTATGTACAAAAACATAGATCTAATCTCTTTCACACAGATCCAAGAAGACCCCGCAAGGGTTTCTTGACAAGAACGATGTACAAGAGAAAGCTGCTGCAAATCTGTGGCTGAATAACACTATATGGCTGAAGCTCTAAAATATATGGCTGAACATGCAAATAAATGGCTGTAGATTCTCCCTCTAGCTTTCCCAAAGAAAGGTTGATCCTCCTCTTTGGAAACTAGCTCCTCAAAATGGGGTTTTAAGCCCTTCCACTGAACACCTTAAGAAATAATGTAGTTTTCTGAAGGGACTGCATTTTTTATGAAGCTAGGTGCTTGGCCCAACACCAGGTAGTAAAAAATTCAGATCAGAAACCTCCTCTTATATTTCTCAAGCAAGATCTCCAAGAAAGAGTAGGGAATTCCCACCCGGGCAAACCCTTGCACTAAGCAGTGCAACAACTTAGCTAAACAACTAAGTATGTAGGAAGTCTAAGCAGACCTCATGAAAATATAATCTCCAATATGTCCATATGCTTGCAATCTCCTTCATTATATAATTGATGAGCTTCCTCACCAAGGGTCCCACCCACTATGAGGTAGCTTCCATGCAAAGGCTCCTCAACAAAAACTGCGCTGTCCAACAAGATGGTGCAATGTATCTAGACAGATTTTTTGACTTGGTCAACCTTGAATGATTCTTCATGCCCTATCCCTTTTCACACTCAAGGTGCCTTCATTTTATCTAGATGGATTGATCTCTATTGACATTGAGCTGGCTTTATTTAGAATCCACTTCTTTGAGAATAAATCATGTTGACTTGGTCAAACTTGACCTTGTCCACTTGAAAATAACCTTGTTCACACATGTGGATGCTTGAATTGGTTATTTCATGATCCCCTTCCAAATTAGGAAGTATTTTATTCATGCTTGAGCAAATTAGGAGCCTCCTTGCTCAATTATTCATGCATCTAGATTACAAAAGCAAAATCCAATATTCATATTAGTTGAAGCTAAATTAGGAATATTACATTAAATTACTCATTCCTTAAGCAAACAAATGGAGACAAATTGTACATTTTTTTATTACTGAAAGGAGACTTAGCACAACAAACTGATACACTCCTTTCAAATAATTGGCACAATCTACCATACATCATTCTTCATGATCAATTGATATTCTTCATTCATAGCCTCCTTCCACACTTGTTGGCTAGCCGCTTCTTCATAAATGGAAGGCTCTACATCAATAAGTTTAGCTATGAGAGTTGTATGGCTAGAGAACCTCTTAGGTTTCTTAACTTCCGTATATGATCCATTAAGAGCTTCATGTCCTTCTGCCTCTTCTAATGTGGATCTAAGCTATGTTGGTATTTTACTGATCTCAAGATCAATAACTAGTTTTAGTAATTCACAAGGCCCTTCTAGCCTTTTAGGAAACTATGTAGAAATTGAACATCCTCCTTTCAAAGCCTCATGCTTTACTTCATAGGAGTCCTTGGAAACTTCCTTAGACCTCCAATATGTAGCCTTCTCATCAAAGGTGACATCTCGACTGACCTCAATCTGTCACTACTATGGAATATAAATTTTGTAGGCGTTTGATGATTCATTGTAACCAACATATATGCCTTTCTTTCTTGAAGGTTCCAAATTGTTTATATTTTCCTTAGGAACATGAATGTACACAGGAAAACCAAAGATTCTCATATGCCCAACCTCTGGCTTTCGTCTAGAGGATGCTTCTTCAAGAGTCATACCTTATAGAATTTGATGGGGACTTTTGTTTTGAATCTATAAAACCAACGATGCCTCTCCTCATAAGAATAGTGGTAAATCAAAATCATGCTTTATGGCTTTGAAAAATTCTTCAATGGATGTATTTTTCATTCGGCTACACCATTATGTTGTGGATTGTAAGGAACAACTAGCTCCCTCTTAATCCCAACTTTCTTGCAAAAATCAATGAGCTATTTCGAGGTGTATTCTCCTCCATTGTCAGATCTCATAATCTTGATCTTCTTATCTATCAAGTTTTCCTTTTCAACTTTGAACTCTTGAAACTTGGTGAAAAATTCATCCTTGGTCTTCAAGAGATAGATCCATGTCTTATGAGAGAAGTCATCAATGAACGTTACATAATGCACCGAACCTCCAAGTGATCTCACCTTTTATGCCATAGCTCACTTGGATTAATTTTATCATGCACATTATTATCATATTCCAACTCTATGGATTATTTTCCAACTCCTCTGACTACATAACTATTGTTGTCTCCTATCTCAACCCTTTGGGACCTATTTTTTGTGATGCTAGAAAATTTCCACGCTCTTTGATCATATGCCTTGATGTGCCACTTTAGCATGTTGTTTTCCCTTTTCTTTTTGTTGTTAGCCATTTCAGGACAATCTCATATTTGAAAAGTTTTTATTCTTTAAAATTCTCTTTTCCTATTGCATCTGCTGGTTCTACAACCTTCCATGTTACAATGTCTAATACCTTGTTCTTTGCAAGAATAATATCAACTCTAAGTTTCCAAGCCATAAAGTTTGAGGCTAACTTGTTTTCAGATTTCATAGAGGAGGCCATGGATGCGGATCAAGGAGGACTTCAACAATGATGATCTCAAATTAGGGTTTCTTCAGAAGGGATCTCAAAGTTCCTTTATTCACCAACGTGATGATACCATGTTTATTTTCCAAGTGCAATATAGACTAGAACAATATTTCTAAAAAAATGATAATTACTTTTGATGTAGAACTTCTTTTAGTTATTCCAATATTAGCGTTCCGTAATTATACTTTAGAAATTAAACCATGAATAATAGTAGAACAATAGAGATAACAATGCACAAAGAAGAGATAAGATTTAGCTTGGGAAAACCCACAAAGGGGGAAAACCCAACAACCTTTTCAATAGATAAATTATTTTGTTCAATTAGAGGTATGCCTAGACCTATTGTCAAACCTGGTCTTCCCCTCTAAGTCAAGTCTCTCAATCTGATCCAAAAGTTCGCTCTATTGGTTTGCCCCAAATTTTTTGTATGCCCAAAATAAATTCTGCCTTTTTCATTGGCTTTAGAAATTTAGCTTTTTGCGACAAGAACAACACTTTTTGTGACATAAACTATGCTTTTTGTGATCACTTAAAAAACTTGAATTTATGTGACAAAATAAATTTTCTGGGACTGCTTCAGAAACTCAGCTTTCTATGACTTCTTCAAAAACTAGACTTTCTGTGGCTGCTTTAGAAACTCGTCTTTCTGCAATATAAACTAACCAAAAAATATCTGAACTAGAAAAGAGAGAAACTATCCACATGTATACGTTAGAGAAGAGAAAGTGAGAAATGAAGTTCGCCCTCCTCATCCTTCACTTGCTTGCCTATAAAATGTCTTGTGTGTGAGAGATCAAATTCCCAAGTGGAGGAGAAGGTGCTGCCTTTATCTAGTGATACGTCTAGGTCGAATGGTCTTGTTTTGGAGCTAGGGTGAAGTTGACTAGGAGGGAAGCTGACTTGTCACTTATGGAGCCAAAAATCACATTTCAAAATTCGAATTTTTATCTTCAAGAAGTCTTAATGGGACTCAAAATAATTTTTTCTGACTCAAGCATTTATAAATATGCTTTACATTGATAAATATAATTACATCAAGTGACCAAAATTACATTATGAAGATCGACCATAGTTACAAATTCAACATATTTTTCATGCTTGGGAAAAAATTACTTTCATTAATAACATGCATTTCATACTCAATAAAGAAAATATTATTTATATTTACAAAAGAAATAAATTTGAATTTTAAAAGCGTGTTTTTGTCCTCAAGAAGATCAAGTTGACCCTCCAAGATGACAAGTCAGCTCATCCTTAGAGGCACCTTTTCATATAAGGGAGAAACTGTTAGCCACCTATATTTTTCAAAATATATCAGCTGGTGGCTAAATATTCTTTGCAGCCTCCAAGAAACAAATTCAAGCCTGAAATGGTTGGTGCTTGAAGTCTGATTGGCAAGATCATGAACTGCTGGGTTGGTTCCTTATACTTTCCCCATCTTTGCCTCTGTTGTTCCATAAAAATCCAAGTGAAATATTGCTGCATCCTCCTCCTTTTTCTCTCCCCTCCTTCCATCTTTTCCTCTTTCCTTCAAGTTTTCTTTCATCCATAAAAACCCCATCAAACCCTTTTATATTCCTTGTTCCTCTATTAAACCTCATTTCTTAAGGTCAAAAACCCACTTTTTGACCTATCGGAACCTTTCCCCTTTTGCAAAAAATCATTAAAACCGTAGAAAAACATGTGTTTCTATGCGTTAGGTTTTAGCCCCTCAGGCTAAGCCCCTTTCCGTTTCTCCCTCCATATGCCCCGACGCCCGAAACCGTGTGCTAAGACCGCCAGGCGCTTAACCCTCAGCAATAATTTATTACCCGAAAACACCAAAAACCTTTGAAAAAATGCGAAAACGGGTTTATTTTATTCCTCCGCCAAAGAAAATCATATTGAATCTCAACCATTGATATGGCCCAGATCAACGGCGCGGAGTCAATCTTCACCTGGTGGACCCCCCTCGGTCCCCGGTGCCTGTTTCCAAAAAACCCGTGGTTTTGTGCCCGCACCGCTTTCCGCGTTAAAACGATTTTCCCCCGTCGGCCAGCGATTCCACCCGCTGGCCGACACGTGTCTTCCACCTCACTCCAAAACCGCCGTGTCAAGTTTTTTCCCCGCGCGTTAAGCTTTGTCCCGTGGCCCCGCAGCGGAATTCATCCCTGCCGTCGGATCTAGATCCTCCTATCCGACGGTCCCTATTTGCCTTTCCCGCTCACCTGTTAACAAACTCGCCCGCCCGATAATTCTTTTCTTGCGCATTCGATAGCCGATCCCCACCGTCGATCTCCGTAGATCGACGGCTCTCCTTTATTCTCCTGATTCCATTAAAAAAGTCCACCTTTGTCCCATTGACTCTTCAAATTTGCTCCCGACCGTTGATCGCGATACGATCAACGGTTCCGATTTCTCCATCCACCCGCACGCCCTCCGATGCAGTTTGCCCATATAACGTAGGATTTCCTCATTTTTCTTGTTTTTTGGAGGTTTTCAAAGGGTTTTTCTTCGTATTCTACGAAATCTGAAGGATGAGAGTGACGACTCCAATCCTCCCGGTTTGTCCATGGAATTGATCATACGGAGAAGAACAGAGATATTTACAAAGTTTCATGAGCTTTGGTTACCGCACGTCCCTACAAAGCTTGAAGATGGCCGCCAAAAATCAGAGCAGAGAAAGAGTATCAGGTTAAAGATAAAATGAACCAGACCAGTGGTTTTGTGAGAAGATTGGCGGGGATTACGGCTAAGACGATTATCAAAAGCCTAATTCCCGTTTCTGAACGCGGATTAAAGCAAAACCTAAAAGCGTTCATCAGTCAGATCGCTTTCACCGCCATACTTTGAGGCGAATTGATTCCTCAACCACCACAGTGCCACCTATTGCCTCAGAAAGCTCAAACAGAGGATGAATTTATTGAACAGGATCAGATATTATGCCTCGAACAACCAAAGAAGTTATTACTGCACCAGATTTCAATGACAGAATGTCTGCAGAGTAACCCTAACAGTACGCAGAGCCTCAAAGGTCAATATAAGCTCTCTTCGAGCTTACTTCTTAAGTATAAACACATTAATGCAATATAACACCTGTAGAATTTCTTCATCGAACCTCTCGGGGTCAGGAAGACATTAATTCTGCATTGATTGTGTTTGAGATCTTTTAAAACAGATCTCACCTCCTCATCCTTCTATAAATACTTCAATAGAAGATGAGTGAGAGGTTGGATTAGTTAGTTGTTAATGTAATTGCTGAAGCGCTGTAACCATTTCTGAGTGGAAAACTCTTGACTGTAAATAGTGGTTTCACGGGCTCTTGGAGCTCTGCTTCTGACCAATAGGTTAGGTTGTGAAGAAGAGATGTATTAAAACATTGGATTTGAAGATTGTAACCGGTTTGCAGTAATCAATACAAGCTGATTTATGGGATCCTGGTCTATGCCGATGGTGATGTTATTCTCACTGTAACTTGTCATTTTTATTTCTGTTTTCAATTCGTTTCATTCTCCACTATAAAGAACAGTTAAAACAGTGTTAGAGTTTGCTGTACACCAGTGACCTTCTCTGGCTGAAAAATCTTTATCCCAATGTTTTCTTCTTATTTTGTTATTTAGAAATGATTTAATTCAGTCTAAGCACAGAGATGCTGGCGTTCCCTCATCTCTTCGTCACTGCTGAATGTTGTTTTTAAATGTTACTTTCATATATGTTGTGTAAGGAATGAATTGAGGAAATCAAAGGTTAGCCCTGAGTCCCTTTCTTGTTTGCTCAACTATTTGTCTGTTTCCCTTAGGATGTGTCAAAAGCTGAATAGTTTCAAAGCACTTATCAGATCTTGGGCCATTCTGTGTTATCTTGGTGATTGTCTTGGAAAGTAACTAAGTAAAGGAGAACTAAGATGAGGAGAAAGGTGAGCCCTGCCCACTAGTTTCTGCTCCAAAGGTTGCCTTTCAAGTTTCCCTTTGTTTTTATTCTGTTTCTATTAGAAGTGTATCAAAGGCTGGCTAGTTTCAAAGTACTTACCAGATCCTGGGCTGCTCTTTGTTCTGCATCTGTTGATTCCCTTTCTTGTTGTATCACCCCATCTCATAAATCAAACTTCAAAGAGATCCTTAGGCATAGATGACTTGCCCCATAGATTGATCTTGAACCTGGTTGTTTCAATTAAATTCCCTTATGACTCCATAGCCCAATGGATTGAAAACTTGCCATCATCTTTCTTTAGAATCAAAGCTTTTGAGTTTACTTGCAACTTCTCACCTTTGAACCTATTTGCATATAGATCTTTCCGTCTCAGACAACAACTATGCTCAACCATCTAAGAAAACCAAACAAAACCCTTGGCCTTCATAACTAGTCTAATATCATCACCCCAAACTTCAAAGACAATATCCATCTTTGTACATATTGGAGAGATCCCTCTCCGGATTCAGGAGGGCTAGATCCTAGAATCCCAAAGTTGGTTGAAATGATGTTAACTCTGTGATCGGACTTTGCCAATCTTGCTTGTTACAGATACCTAACATTTCTGGCGACTCCGCTGGGGACCTTTTACCTCAGAATCCTCATATAAACATTTTGAGAGTAAAAAGCAGCCTTTTCAAGCACTACCAAAGAATGGTAATCATGATAAAACTTGTGTGAATCAGTGACAAACTAGGTCAACCCTAGGGTTCGTTTAAGTCTTTATCTAACCTTGAAAAATCGGCTAGCTGAGCCACAAGGATAGACTGTCTTTGTTTCGTAACCGTAGCTAAGTTTTGAGGCAAAGTTAGGACATTCTTTTCAAACCACAAATATAAACAATTGAGAAAATACCAAAAACATTTCAGATTGGTGGTAAAACACTAGTTTTGATACCCGTATACGTCTTTGATGTGTTTTACCTTATACTCTTAGACAGAGTCTGGAAAGGGCCAGGTAGCCTCTGGATTTCACCCTCTTTTTGGGGGCGATATATCTGGTGAATGCCCTCCCAGTCAATCTCTGGTTAGAGTTTGTTGTATTTTGAGATATCTTCGAAAAGGAATGTTCCACAAACACTGAGGTGGACAGTGTACTGCTGTGAAAACACTCTGAACCTTCCACCTGGCGACTCCACCATCCTAAAAAGACCTCAATACTCCACTGGGAAGAACCCTTATCATTATTAAATCCTTCAAACCCAGTTAAAGCACTGTAAGTTTCGATTTGAGAAAACAGATTAGTTAACCGTCTAAAGATTGTCATATCTGATTCAACTTTTCTTGTTTAGATTGGGTCTAATCCCATAAACATTGTGGCTCCTAAAAAGATTCATACTAGAGCCCATCCTGACCCAGATCCTCCTGAAATAGTGGACAACCCAGAAATAATTCTTAGGAAGTCTCCTAGGATACAATCCTCTACTATCTTCAGACCACCCCTAAGAGCCAATTCAGTCCCCGAAAACCTTTCAGCTCTTCATGAATCACAAATTGACTTCTTAAACCCATTCAGAACTAGGTCATTGGGGGATTTAGATCAATTAGATTCTGAGCCTACCCTTTCATCTCCCGAAACCAGTGAGACTCCTGGGAATAGAGAATCGACACCTCTTGATTCACATTTTTTACATAATCTAGGTGTCTCTCATCCGAGATCAGCTCAGAGATCTACTGCTGTTTCATCCACTGTTCAAACCACTCCACTTCAACCTCCACCTCCACTTGTAAACCCACCCCCACCACATATCATGGCGGCATGGTATGCTCCCTTAGTCCTTCCTGTACCATTAATCAATCTTCCACAGGACTATCAGTCCAAAATTCCATTATACGATGCTAATAATACCACAACAGCATCTCAACATGTGGACAAGATGAATGACTACTTTGACAGAAATGAAATTGATAATGAATCTGTCAAAATTAGATTGTTTGCTCAAAGTTTGGGGGGAGATGTGAGAAAATGGTTCAAAGGATTAACCCCCCATAGTATCAACGACCTTCAAGCCTTCCATCAAACTTTTTTAAACAAATGGGAAGTAAGGAAAAACCCTCTCCAAGTCCTTGCCGACTACAACAATCTCCATAGGAACCCTGGGGAAAGTGTACAAGCTTATTGTACCAGATTCAACAGTGTGTATAATGCACTTTCCCCTGAACTGAAACCTCCTCAGGGATCAGCCTTAAACAAATTTCTGGAAGGGTTTGATCCAGACATGACATATTCACTCAGAGAAAGAGTCTTTGCAACCCTTGAAGATATGCAAAGAGGTGCTCTTTCTGTGGAAGTTAACCTCATGGAGAAGAGAGCAAGGATGAAAGCTGAAAAGAGAGTATCTTTTAGAGAGGAATCCACCCCTTCTACTTCAAGCTCAAAGATGGAAAGAATGATGGAAGAAATGATGAAGAAAATGAGCATTCTAGAGAGAGCGCAAGCAAGTTTAAATCAAAACGCTCCTCAAAACAGAAACCAAAACCAGAATCAGAATCTTAGAAGAAATCAGCCTCCAAACAGACCCAGGGAAGATGATCAGCAGATCATCCCCCCCTTTCATCAGAACTTTTTAAGCGAGGTTGAGGAAGCAAATGAAATAACAGAGGAAGATGATATAAACTTATTTGGGGTAGATGATGATGACTTTAAAGTTCATTATGATAATAAACAAGGTCTCTATACACCTTATGATGACAGAAGAGATGATGCTGAAAACAGCTACCAAAACATGGACAACGCTGTCATAGAACCTTTAAGAGAATATGAACTCAGAAGTAAGTCTAATCAACAAACACTCAACAATAAAACCTCTGACAAACCTTCTCAAAACAGCACTGCAACCAAGTCTAAGACAATTAAACAAAGGGACAAAACGGTGGCTGTTGATTCTGGTAAAGATAAAGAGAAAGACACTCAAAACATTGAAAAACAGAGTGCAAACGTTAGTAGTACTAGCACCTCAGTTAGTACTCCTGCAAAGGTAACTGTTTCAACTGTAGATAAACCAAATCAGCAAGTTTTTAGTGCTGATAAAGGGGCAGTAAACAAGGCTGAAGTCAATGCTCTGAAGAATCAAAACCTTTTTAGCCTGGAACAAGAAATCTCAAAGATCAAAATCTCTGTTCCTTTGACTGAGTTGGCTGCCCAACATGTATATAGGTCCAAAATTTTGAAGGCTTTGAACTTAGAAAATAATGAAGACACCTTCAACCTTAATGATGACCAACCAGAGCTTATTTTTGGTCCCGAGATTGAAGGAAAGTTCCAAGAGGGTCCTATCCCTCCCTTTTATGTAAGCTTAAACATCCATGACAAAATTCTGCACAATGCTATGCATGACTCAGGCGCTTCCCATAATTTAATGCCAAAAGCTGTAATGGAAAGCCTGGGTCTTGAAATTACCAGACCTTATAAAGATTTATATTCTTTTGACTCCAGCAGAGTTAAATGTCTAGGTTTGATAAAGGATCTCTGTGTTAACTTAGCCCAAATTCCAGCCAAATGTTTAGTCATGGATGTTGTTGTGGCTGATGTTCCCCCAAAGTATGGAATGCTTTTGTCAAGATCTTGGGGGGCTAAGTTACAGGGAACTATGCAAATGGACATGGCCTATGCAACCATCCCTGTCTTCAATCAAACTAGAAGGCTTTATAGGGAATCTCACATGCAATACACAGTAACAAGCCAGGAGCGGCCTCAAAACTCTCCACTTTATGCTATAAACACGAGCCTTGATTCTTTTATCATGTTCAATAATGAAACACTCACTGAACAATCTGTTTTGAAAGAATACATGGCTGGAATGAAAGAGGAGGAAAACGATGCCGAAGTGCCAAGACAGTTTACTGTGTCTGAAGATCCTAGCGATTTATACACAGATCTTGAACTGCAAGTCATCCGTCCTTTGAACTTAGGTCTTGACAGTCAGGGAGACAGTCCTCAACCCGATAAACAACTTGAGGAACCAAATGATACAAAGTCCATTCATCAAACTGATAACCTGCCTCTCTGGACTATGTATTTTGATGGGTCATGCACCAAAACAAATGCTGGTGCAGGTGTTTGGATCACTAACACTGAAAATAATCGTACAGAATGCATCTCATGCAAATTGAACTTTCAGTGTTCCAACAACATAGCAGAATATGAATCCCTTCTCTTGGGCTTGCGTCTTTTGAAAAAACTAGGTGCCAAGAGAATAGATGTTTATGGGGATTCTGAATTAATCATTAGGAAAGTCAATGGGGAGTACAATGCAAATCACCCCAGACTTAGGGCCTATAGGAATGATGTCATTGATCTTCTGAGAACCTTTGAGGAGTACACTTTATCTTTTTTCCCAAGGAAGAAAAACATTGCAGCCCACAATTTAGCCTTTGCTGCTAGAACCTGCCCAATGCTGTATGATGACACCTCTCAGATAAAATTCAGACCAGCTATCCCAGATAACAAGAAATATTGGCAGGTATTTGATGGAGATAAACAAATAGAATACTTCATGCAATTCAGAAATGAGTTTGAACCCTATAGTTCAGATTCAGATTATGATACAGACTGCAGTGAAGAAAATTTTCTTGGTGAAGAAGAACCATCTCCACAGCTGGTAGATATAAACCTTCAAACTATCATGTCCACACACCAAACAGAATCAAGTCCAAAACCTGAAACAGAAGAAATGGAAACTCTGCATTCTAGTACTGATAGTCTGCCCAAAGGTTTAGCCCCTCTAGAAGAACTGTTTGATTTTGATGATGTGGCCAACAAACCAAAACTGGAACCTGTGGAAACTGAAGTGGAAGAATGTAATATAGGCAGTGAGGAAAGACCGAGATTGATTAAACTGTCTAAAACTTTACCAGCTCTCATTAAACTTAAATATTTGGAGCTGTTTAAAGAATTTTCTGATTTTTTTGCATGGAGTTACGAAGATCTTAAGTCCTATGACACCGAAATAATATAGCACAAAATCCCTCTTAAAGAAAACCAAAAACCATTCAAACAAAAACTGCGCAGAATCAACCCTGTCCAGCTGCCATTGGTTAAGAAGGAAATTATGAAGATGCATGATGCTGGTATTATTGTCCCTATTAGATATTCTGAGTGGGTATCTAATCTGGTGTCAGTTAGGAAAAAGACTGGGGAAATCAGGCTTTGTATAGACTTCAGAAATTTAAACAAAGCTTCATTAAAGGATAACTACCCTTTACCCAAGATGGATCATATTTTGCAAAGGGTGGTAGGGTCTAAAAGAATTTCTTTGCTGGATGGCTATTCAGGGTATAACCAAATCCTAGTTCACCCTGATGATCAATTAAAGACAGCCTTTACTACACCGTGGGGCACTTTCATGTATGTGAAAATGCCTTTTGGTTTAATGAATGTGGGAGCAACCTTTCAAAGAGCCATGGACATAGCATTCTCGGAAGAATTAGGCCTCTTCATCATTATATATCTTGATGATGTAACTGTGTTTTCAAAAACAGATGAAGAACACTTAGAACACTTGAGGAAAGTTTTCGAGAAGTGCAGAAAGTTTGGGATATCTTTGAACCCCAAGAAAACATTATTTGGTCTCCAAGAAGGTAAGCTTCTCGGGCATATCATCTCAGAGCAGGGTATAAAGATAGATCCCATGAGGATTGAAGCCATATTGCAAATCTCCCATCCTCGGAACATTAAAGAGTTGCAGTCTTTCATAGGAAAGATTAACTTTTTAAGAAGGTTCATCCCAAACTTGGCTGAGCTCCTTAGAAATATCACAAACATGTTGAAAAGGGAGCAAGGGGTAAAATGGACCGCTGAAGCAAAGACATCCTTTGAACTGGTTAAACAAGCGTTAACCAAAACACCAGTTCTCATAAGTCCCGATTTCTCAAAAGATTTTTATATCTTCTCATTTGCATCAGAACATACTATAGCTGCTGTCCTTTTACAAAAAAATCCACAAGGACAAGAGCAGCCCATTGCGTTCTTCAGCAAGGCATTGAGGGATGCCCCTTTGAAGTATAATATTATGGAAAAGCAAGCTTTTGCTTTGGTAAAAGCTTTAAAAGACTTCAGGGTATACATCCTTCACTCACACATCATTGCCTTTGTCCCGAATTCAGTTGTAAAGGACATTTTAACCCAGGATCCAGATGGTAAGAGAGGTAAGTGGATTGCTGTTATTCTTGAATATGACTTAGAGATTAAACCCACAAAGCTTATCAAAGGCCAAGGTCTAGCTAGGTTAATGGCTGAATCAAATTGTGAAGTTCTTGATATTAACATGATTAATGCTTTGGATGACCGAGAAGAATTCTCAACCCCCATTGTTGAAGATTATTTTGCGAATTCTCCTTGGTATGCTGATATTGTTTATGTTTTGCTTAAATTAAACACACCGCCTGGTTTATCCAAAACAAAGGCAAGATTCCTAAAGTTAAAAGCTGTAAACTATTGCATTATTGATAAATGTCTTTATTGGAAAAATGCTAGTGGTATATTGCTTAAATGTTTGCCTGAGTTTGATGCAGAAAAAATTAAGCAGAAATTCCATGAAGGAGAGTGTGGAGGCCATTTGTACTGGAAGTCAACAGCCAACAAAATTTTGAGGGCTGGTTTCTATTGGCCCACTCTTTTTCCTGATGTGCATAAACTGACAACTACTTGCCATAAATGCCAATTGTTTGAAGGCAAGAGAAAATTACTACCCCTTCCTCTGCATCCTATTACTGTTGAAGCCCCTTTTCAACAGTGGGGATTGGACTTCATAGGAGAAATCCACCCTTCATCCTACGCAACACGGTGGATCCTCAACGCACGAGACTATTTCACTAAGTGGATAGAAGCCATTCCTTGTAGACGGAGCCAATGATTCAGTTATCATAAAATTTATGGAGACTAACATCCTCTCCAGATTTGGCTGTCCTACCAAGATCATCACAGATAATGCAACAGCATTTGGATCAAAGAAAATGGTTGAATTCTGTCACAAGTATCAGATAACATTGGGGCACTCCACAGCCTATTACCCTTAAGGTAATGGACTTGCAGAATCTTCCAACAAAAGCTTAGTGAACATAATCAAGAAACTGTTGGAGGACAATAAAAAGTCTTGGCACACAAAGCTGACCCATGCACTTTGGGCTGACAGATTAACTTTGAAGAAATCTATTGGTATGTCACCCTTCCAGCTTGTATATGGTACAGATGCAATTTTTCCTAACAGCCTCGGTGTACCAGTTATGAAGTTAGTCCAAGAGTTGCAGACTGAAGACAATGATATAATCCGAAGAATAAATCAGACTATTCATCTTCAGCAAAGCAGGGAGGAAGTGTACAACAAAGCATTACAGAGGCAAGACAATATCAAGAAGATATTTGACAGAAGAACAAAGGCCAACAATTTTGAGATTGGGGACAAAGTTTTAAAGTGGGACTCAAGGAGGGAAGACAAGGGAAAGCATGGTAAATTTGATAATCTATGGCTTGGCCCTTACTACATCCATTCGGTTGCTGGAAACAATGCCTTCTTCTTACAAGAACTGGATGGAGCAGAATTGCTTGGGGGTCCTGTCAATGGCAGGATGCTTAAGCATTATCTTTCTTGAGAACTTTTCCATGTTTATAGTCTTTTCATCTTTTTCCACTGAAAATATTTCATCCACCATTGCATCTAAAGTCATAAAAAAAAAAAAAAAAAAAAAAAAAAAAAAAAAAAAAAAAAAGAGAGGCTAGAAGCGAAAACAAAGCGAGAGGCCCCATGCCAAAAGAGAAATAAATCTGAAAGTGTGCAAGCCAAATGCCACTCATGAAACACACTCTAATTGGTCTTGTTTAATCTTGACTAATTAGCTTGAGTATTCTGTTGATAGGATAGCAAATGTGATTTACTATTTGTTTAATCTTGGCTTGCTCGATTAGATAGAATAGTGTAGAAATTAAGGTTCAAACAAACTCAAAATCTGAACCAAACTTTCCAATAGATGATGACTCAAAAGTATGATTTCTTATATGAGTCACGAAATATCAAGACCTGGTTCTAATCAGCTCAAAACTTGAACCAGAGGAAAAGTAAAGACAGCTCAAAGAAAAAGCAAAAACAGAGCTGAAAGGAAGAGAGAAGGCCATAATAAGAAACTTTTAGATCTTAAGCCTTCTGTTTTGATTTTAAATTTTCTGCAAATAATATTATATGTGCAGCTTGTTTTTATGCCATAGATCACAGCAAGTCAAACAGTTCAATCTTGACTTGACTGTTTTTGAATTTCTGTCTTAGAAGTTCGAGAATGAAAGTTTGTTGGACAGTTTAATCCCAACAGACAGTAGATTAGGTAGAGAAATATCTGAGCTCAATCGTTTAATCTGAGTTCAGGGAGAAATAAGGAGTAGAAATAGATTAGATTTCTTGCTTTCAAAAAACAATAAAATGTTGTGGATAGAGTTTGCCAATCCAAGTGCACTCTGATGAAGAAAAAATTCTAGATCTGTATGATTGGGCAGGTATAAAGCTGTATTGATGTAATTCGGCTTTCTTTCATAGCGACCTTGCTTTGTCGGAGAAGAAAAGCAAGAGAGAATGACGGACATCGAGACACCGGTCAGAGGCATCTACGAGGAGAAATCAAATGCGAGATTCTTGACATCTTCAAAGAGCGCCCCAAGTGGAGCCAACGGTAGCCACCTATATTTTTAAAAATATATCGAGTTTGGTGGCCTAACTATTCTTTGCAGCCTCCACGAAACAAATTCAAGCCTGAAATTGTTGGTGCTTGAAGTCTGATTGGCAAGATCATGAACTGCTGGGTCCTTATACTTTCCTCATCTTTGCCTCTGTTGTTCCATAAAAATCCAAGTGAAATATTGCTGCATCCTCCTCCTTTTTCTCTCCCCTCCTTCCATCTTTTCCTCTTTCCTTCAAGTTTTATTTCATCCATAAAAACCCCATCAAACCCTTTTATATTCCTTGTTCCTCTATTAAACCTCATTTCTTAAGGTCAAAAACCCACTTTTTGACCTATCGGAACCCTTCCCCTTTTGCAAAAAATCATTAAAAACCGTAGAAAAACATGTGTTTCTATGCGTTAGGTTTTAGCCCCTCAGGCTAAGCCCCTTTCCGTTTCTCCCTCCATATGCCCCGACGCCCGAAACCGCGTGCTAAGACCGCCAGGCGCTTAACCCTCGGCAATAATTTATTACCCGAAAACACCAAAAACCTTTGAAAAAATGCGAAAACGGGTTTATTTTATTCCTCCGCCAAAGAAAATCATATTGAATCTCAACCATTGATATGGCCCAGATCAACGGCGCAGAGTCAATCTTCACCTGGTGGACCCCCCCCGGTCCCCGGCGCCTGTTTCCAAAAAACCCGTGGTTTTGTGCCCGCACCGCTTTCCGCGTTAAAACGGTTTTCCCCCGTCGGCCAGCGATTCCACTCGCTGGCCGACACGTGTCTTCCACCTCACTCCAAAACCGCCGTGTCAAGTTTTTTCCCCGCGCGTTAAGCTTTGTCCCGTGGCCCATGGGGATTCATCCCCTTCGTCGGATCTGGGCCCTTCTATCAGAACGGTCCCTACCAACCCTTTCAGCTCACCTATTAACAAACTCCCCCACCCAGATAATTCTTTTTAAAGGCGCATTCGACGGCCGTCTACCGTCGATCTCAGCGAATCAGCCTTCTCCCTGTTCTCACGATTTCATTAAAAAGTCCCGGAAAAATCCGTTGACTCTTCAAATTTGCTCCTGACCGTTGATCGCGATACGATCAACGGTTCCATTCTCCATCCACATCGCCCTCCGTCACGGTTGCCGCTGCGCAGGATTTCCTCATTTTTCTTGTTTTTTTTGCAGGTTTTTAAGGTTTTTCTTCGTGTTCTATGAAGATCTGAAGGATGGGGGTGACGACTCCGGTCCTTCCGATTAATTCAGGGAATCGATCATACGGAGAAGAACAATGATATCAACAAAGTTTCATGAGCTTTGGTTGCCGCACGTCCCTGTAAAGCTCGAAGAATGCCAGCGATATCAAAGTAGAGAAAGAGTATCAGATTTTGAAGACAGTATGAACCAGAGCAGCAGTTTTATGAATAAATTAGCGGGGATTATGGCTAAGACGGTTATCAAAAGCCTAATCCCCGGCTCAGAACACGGATTAAAGCAAAACCTAAAAGTGTTCGGCAGACAGATCGCCTCCACCGCCATACTTCGAGGCGAATTGATTCCTCAACCACCACAGTGCCACCTATTGCCTCAGAAAGCTCAAACAGAGGATGAATTTATTGAACAGGATCAGATATTATGCCTCGAATAACCAAAGGAGTTATTACTGCACCGGATTTCAACGACAGAACGTCTGCAGTAACCCTAACAGTACACAGAGCCTCAAAGGTCAATATAAGCTCTCTTCGAGCTTACTTCTTAAAGTATAAACACATTAATGCAATGTAACACCTGTAGAATTTCTTCATCGAACCTCTCGGGGTCAGGAAGACATTAATTCTGCATTGATTGTGTTTGAGATCTTTTAAAACAGATCTCACCTCCTCATCCTTCTATAAATACTTCAATAGAAGATGAGTGAGGGGTTGGATTAGTTGGTTGTCAATATAATTGCTGAAGCGCTGTAGCTATTTCCGAGTGGAAAACTCTTGACTGTAAATAGTGGTTTCATGGGCTCTTGGAGCTCTGCTTGTGACCAATAGGTTAGGTTGTGAAGAAGAGATGTATTAAAACATTGGATTTGAAGATTGTAACCGGTTTGCAGCAATCAATACAAGCTGATTTATGGGATCCTGGTCTATGCCGATGGTGATGTTATTCTCATTGTAACTTGTCATTTTTATTTTTGTTTTCAATTCGTTTCATTCTCCACTATAAAGAACAGTTAAAACAGTGTTAGAGTTTGTTGTACACCAGTGACCTTCTCTGGCTGAAAAATCTTTATCCCAATGTTTTCTTCTTATTTTGTTATTTAGAAATGACTTAATTCAGTCTAAGTACAGAGATGTTGGCGTTCCCTCATCTTTCAGTCACTGCTGAATGTTATTTTTAAATGTTACTTTCATATATGTTGTGTAAGGAATGAATTGAGGAAATCAAAGGTTAGCCCTGAGTCCCTTTCTTGTTTGCTCAACTATTTGTCTGTTTCCCTTAGGATGTGTCAAAAGCTGACTAGTTTCAAAGCACTTATCAGATCTTGGGCCATTCTGTGTTATCTTGGTGATTGTCTTGGAAAGTAACTAAGTAAAGGAGAACTAAGATGAGGAGAAAGGTGAGCCCTGCCCACTAGTTTCTGCTTCAAAGGTTGCCTTTCAAGTTTCCCTTTGTTTTTAATCTGTTTGCTAGCAGAAGTGTATTAAAGGCTGGCTAGTTTCAAAGTACTTACCAGATCCTGGGCTGCTCTTTGTTCTGCATCTGTTGATTCCCTTTCTTATTGTATCACCCCATTCCATAAATCAAACTTCAAAGAGATCCTTAGGCCTAGATGACTTGCCCCATAGATTAATCTTGAACCTGGTTGTTTCAATTAAATTCCCTTATGACTCCATAGCCCAATGGATTGAAAACTTGCCATCATCTTTCTTTAGAATCAAAGCTTTTGAGTTTACTTGCAACTTCTCACCTTTGAACCTATTTGCATATAGATCTTTCCGTCTCAGACAACAACTATGCTCAACCATCTAAGAAAACCAAACAAAACCCTTGGCCTTCATAACTAGCCTAATATCATCACCCCAAACTTCAAAGACAATATCCATCTTTGTACATATTGGAGAGATCCCTCTCCGGATTCAGGAGGGCTAGATCCTAGAATCCCAAAGTTGGTTGAAATGATGTTAACTCTGTGATTGGACTTTGCCAATCTTGCTTGTTACAGAGACCTAACAGAAACTACATGTTGGTATCATTACTCCACCTTTTGTACATTAATTCACATCTTCTGAGGAAAGGAAATTCAAAGTATACTGAGGAAAAATAAAGGATGATGTCTGAGGCATATTTTTCCATGGTATACGAGCTTACTGAGGTACTACTTTTCTGTGAGAAGGCGAACTACACTAGGACCATTATCTCTGAAGAATGAAAGCCATATGAGGACCGTTATATATAAAATAATGTGAGTTATAGGAGGGTCATTATCTCTGTGATAATGTGAGCTAGAGGAGGGCTATTATTTATATGGAATGCGAGCTACCTAAGACACTCTTATCTCTACTGGATTGGCATCTAAGGACATGCATGTGACAAAATTATTAAAGATATTGCGAACATAATTGTGGCAAAGTTTGAGATATGGATGGAGGGATGACTTGGAACTTGGGTTATAATTTAGTTTATTTTTGACTTGGATTTCTCCTGTTGACTAAATATTTTAAAAGGAAAGGATTGTTGGGTTTTCCCCTTGTGTATTTTTCCCTAGACTGTGGCCTAATTTTTGGTGTTTCTAGTATTTTTGTGCATCGTACTTATATATTTTCTTGATTACCTAATGAATAAAGTAAATGATAAATGAAAATAATATATAAACAGTCACAAGTAACTATTATGATCATACATTCATTAGTGTAATTGAGTTTCCAACCTAGGATTAGAGATAGTTGAAGAAAAATTTCTATCTAGGCCAAGTTTGAAGAGTTGTTGAGTGAGTTATTAAGAAGAAGTTATGGGCTAGTTTATTGTGGTGAATAGTGTGATTAGGCCAAGGTAGTTACAGGCCTTGTAGAGAGTGCCGATACCCTTATGAAGACTAGAAGTGTAGGATGAATCTAGGACAAGGGAAACAAGATGTTTACAGTGGCAAGGAAAGAATATAACTGCAACAAAACAAATTTTGAAGTATCGTGATAATCATATCGACCTCGTTGTAGCATTTATTTAAAGGATGAAGTCTATCCTATATCTTTCTGGCCGAGTTCTATGAGTCCTAAAGCTAATACTAAGTTTTTGATGGAAGTTCAAAATTCTCAAATCCATCCCTATGTTGGTGATCAAGAGTTCATAAATTTTGCTCAAAATTCAATGTTACAAGATTGGGTTGAAACTAGGATGGTTGTGTAAATCAAGTCTTCCTGATTCTTACGTCATGAACGGTTCGAAAAACTGATGTCGTATGAGGTAGATATTGCGTTCTGATCGAAATTACAAACAGGTAAAATTATGATAGTTTGACAATGTTTGACTAGGATGCACAGTCAGCAAAGTGGATGTAAAGTTAGTAAAAATAGAATATTCCTAAGAATATTCTTTTCTCAGGACCAATCGTTGGATGACAAGTGTCAGGTTTATATTTGTGGTATGGTTTGGAGGGTCCAATGAGAAGCTGCCACATCGCCAGCCCTGAGGACGCCACGTGGCCCTACAACTGCATATTAAAATTTTGTGAGGGCTCGTAAGGCTCAACCCCTAGACCTCTCGCCAGGCATGCATACACTCTACCATCCGCTCTACGCATTAGTTCATAACCATATTGGATGTCAAGTTTAATTTATGTTATAGTGCATTTATATTTGGGGGTTGGGAACCACCAATAGTCCCAACCGGCCAGCAATTCTGAATTATATGTCACATGGAAAATTTTACCGCTAGCCCAAACCATGCAGTTAAGCGCTAACTGATAACCTTCAACCATAGTTCAAACATTTAAAACTGCAGTTATGGTATGGGGTTCTACCTAACCGTCTTGTAACTAACGGTTTTGGGGGTGCGCATGTGGCCACCGCCCAAACCGTGAAATTTATTACGTGGCTAAATCGGTGGAGGAGTTAGGGGCATGCCATTTTGGGTAGTTTTCCCAATTTTAACTCTAGTTAACTGGATTTCTCCACTTTTAGTGGAGCTTTCCTAGGAGATACTGAGCAAAAGTGTAGGAGGCCCAATTTTTGACCATTCTGAGTGAATGGAGAGTTATTTTTGACTAATTAGAGCATTATAAAGCCATTGGTGTAGAGAAAATAATGATTAGAGCACTACAACTAAATTTAATAGAAAATTTTTGAGCATAATGAAAGATGGACAAGCCATTGGGAGCTGGACCAGCAGATGTAGCCTAGGAGGGGTGAACTGCTTCATCAAGCCTACTGTGTAAATTTCATGTGGTGAATTATTTCTCTATTTTACACTGCTGTTCAGTGTTATTTATGCTTATTTTATGCTTCTAATTCACTAAAGATCATCTACAAATCATGGAAAAACTCCTTAATCCTTATGTAAATTAATGAACCAATTATGCATATGTTTTAAAACTGAAAAGACACTTAGCAAAACAAAACTAATACATTATTTTTAGATCAAATGGTATTAGAGCTAGAGTTTTTTCTCTGGTGTTGTTTAGTGCAAATAGTTGTTTAACTGTTTGCAAGTTTTATATTCTTACAAGGCTCAAGCTCAAAAGAGGAGAAGGAAAACTGGTGGAAGCTGGAGGGTCTGAAAAAGAGCCAAAGCAAAGGAGAGAAAGATTTCCACAATCTCTACCACCTAGTTCACCTCCTAAAGAAGTAGAAGCTCCATTAAGCATGCCTCATGAGGAAGGAGAAGTTCATGAAGAATTTGACCCTAAGGAGGAAGAAAGAGTGTTCAGGAAAGCATTTCTTGAAATGAATGAGATGGTTAAAATTATTTATCAATAAAGGACTGAGAGACTGGAAGGAGAAGGATCTAAACTCCAAAAGGAAGGACAAGGATATTCAAGAGGTCAACATGATTAAGACAAGTCTAAGAAGGTAAATGGAGGAAATGGAGGCAATGGACATCCACCATATTCATCCTCATCATCATCATCATATTCTACCTCTACTTTAGTACATTAGCCACACAAGACCAAGAGCACTAGTAAATATCCTTTATTAAAACTTGATTTTAAGTTCTAACTGCCAATGTTTAATGGTGAAGTAAATGCAGAAAAGCTAGATAATTGGATTTGAAAATTGGAGGTCTATTTTAGAATACAGAACCTTCAAGACGATGATACAAAAATACAATTAACTTCTTTGAGAATGGAAGATGGAGCTCTTTTTTGGTGGGACTCCAAGCCAAAGCAGGAAATCAATAAACATGGTAAGATTTTATTGTTGCTATTAATTTTTTTTTTTATCCATCATCTCATATGCAGAAATCCATCATGAAATGGTAGAACTTTAGACAATTAAAGGTACAAAATGTGCAAGAATACACCCAGGAATTTAGGAGAAGAGCTCTTTTATTAGGGGTGGATTTGCAGAGCCAAGACACTTTGCTAAAGTAAATAGGAGGCTTACATTGCTACCTAAAACATACTATTCTCTTGTTTAACCCCACCAGTCTAGATGTAATTTGTGTTCAGGCCACACATCTAGAAGCTAGAGGGAAGAACATTTTTGAAGAGGGTAGATGTAATATTCCCAAATGGGGAATGTAGCAATAAAATGCAGAATAACAGAAAAATAACGTAGATCATCATAGAAAAAGCAGGAGGCCAATATGGAGACCCTTCATTTACATTTACAACATTAAAATAGATGTACAAGATGGCCCATATGATGTATAACAGGAAATAGAAGTCTCCAATATAAGAAAATCCTCAAAATGAGGTGCTACAACCATGTATTAAGACTGGAAAAATCCTTAGTGTTATTTTATTGAGCTGCAACAACTGTAGATTACACTTTATATCTAGAGAAAATAAGTGCACGAAAATTTAGATCTATAACAGATCCATACACTATATAGGCTCCTCTTTAGAATCCCCTTGGGGTTTTTAGAAAAACACCATGTACAACTTGTAGATTTGAGATCTAAGTCTGCAGATCTACAAAAATATTTAGATCTGGAAAGTGGATCTGATCTGATATGAACAAGAAAATGATCACCTCAAAAAGATCTCCAAAGTGAAGGGTAGATCCCCAACACTTGAAAACCAACTCTCCAAATGGTGTGCCAAAACACCATGCAACTTCACCTATATGAATAACATAGATATGGAAGTAAAACTGCACTATAGGGATCAAATGTGGTTGGCCACATGCCAAGATCAGAAAATGAAGCTCAATACATCCAATACTCTCCTCCAAATGAAGTAGAAGTCTCCTCCACTGAAAAGGAGCACTAAAATGGCCTAAATCTGAAAATATCTAGCCTCCACTTGTTGCAGCTTGCAAAGACAACCAAACCCTCAATAGGATTTGCATTGTAGTTAAAATAAGAAGCTTGGCCTTTAGCCAGATAGTGGACAATACAATGCAAACTCTTCCAAGAGGCCTCTCAAGGAAAGAGTTGGGATTCTTGACCAGGAACACCCAATGCTAAACAACATTAATTCTCAGCTAAACAACAAGAGAATGATATATATCTAAAAATACAATATATTCAAAAATATAATAACCATCAACAATGTTCTAATGCTGCTATCCTCTTCCTTTTATAAGTTAAGAGCTTGCAAACCCTAAACCATCTCCAATGAGATCACTCCTTTCACACAAGGCATCTCCATCTAAGACTGTGTTGTTCCTCATTGATGGCCACTCATCTAAGACAACACTATAGATTTGGTCAAGGTTGACCCAGTCAAAATGTCTAGCCCCTTTCACACTTAAGGGTGCTTGATTTAGCAGCCAAGATTCAACCTTTTTAAATTTGGCATTGATTTATGCATTATTTAGGAGTATTATGGAACTCCTTTACACTTTTATTCTTTAAACAAATAAATAAATAAAAAATGAATATTCCAATTAGCTCTTTAATAATTGGGAATATTACAGTCCTCCCCTCCTAAATGTTGCTTGCTTCAAGAAAATGACAAGGTGAGTGCTGCAACTCTTCTCCTCCCCCATTGGTGACATCAACATGTGATAAGCTTCCTCCATAAGCTAAATTTTCACCAATCCATCCCTCCATGAATTTCTCCTCCAAATTTCTCATGAGATGTAAATAATCCATCCCATAATGAGACAAAAGCTCACGATAAAAAAACATGGTTTGCCTAGTGTTCTCCATGAAACATGTAGCATAAGATACATGGAGAATATCCATCCCATAGGGCACATACATACCTCCCATCCTCCCTCCATACATTCCCATAAAAAGTACAAGTACATCATCAATGTATGGGATAAAAATTACATACATACAAACATAAATTTGTGCATATGGAGGTGGGTCATAGTCCCACATGTGGAGCCAGCACAGTGCATCTCCTAACTGCATCAGATCATGATGTGGTAAGTGGTTTCTCCACTACTTACTTGCTGCCCATGTCATCTCACTATGGCTGAAAGTGTGATATATATTTGGTGCTTTAGGAATACACCCATCATGAAACAAAATATCCCTTTGTCCTCCAAGGGAGTGGCCATGTTTAGAAAATTTTGTGGCCCAAATTTGGCCATGAAGTTTATAAGGTACAATACTCCTTGGAGTCATGGCCTGCATATACATAGTGAAATAATGAAAACAATAATCAAATGAAACATTATTTACATGAACATGTTATTTTCCAAAATTCCCCCTTAAACAAATGGAGTGGTGCATAGATATATCCCCTTCCTCAAAAAGAGAAAGAGATGGCTGAATTAACTCTTCCATAGAGTTATGTTGCTGCCCCATCTCCACATGGTACATGCATCTTTGAAAATGCTGATATAGTTCTCCTTTCCTCATGATGATGTTGTAGAATCTCATGGAGTATGTATGGCTGAAATAGAACTCTTCATAAGCCCTTTGTAGTAAATTATCCTTGAGATTGGAGGCTCTAGATAAGAAGATCCTACCATGATAATAGATGACTCCTTCATGGAATAGATAGCCCTCTTCATGCAGTTGGTCATCAAGTATCATGCATGTGTGAATATCCTTGGAATAATCCACCAACAACTAGGATTTCCAATATGGATCAATCTCCCATAGTGACAGTGCTGATGATCTATCAACATAAATGTCTGCCATATGGTTGCTCTCCTCCTTGACATCTCCCATGCCAAAGGTATAAGTTGGAAGGTCATTCCTTCCATGCATCTCCTCCCACAAAGTAGAATCTAAAATAAGAGTGGGTAATGATGATATTGGGAGAAGATCTCCCTCCTCCTTGAGCCTACCCAAGACTCCCAATGCTGTATCATTGTCTTATAATGCCCCCATCCCTCCTGGATATATGCTTGGAGCATCATGTTGTGAGACATCTCCCACAAAATCTGAATAAGGTGGCCTCCCAGGTGGTTTTCCTCCATGTAATGAAACATCAAGGCTTTGAACAGGCTGTATATGTGAATGGACTAATTTTTCCCTTCTTTCATTGCAAAAATCATCCTCCTGCTTATGTGCATAAACCTCCTGAAAAGGATGGGTGTGTATGTTCTTCATCACTGGATGTTGGCCCCCCTTCTCATCTTCTCCTACCTCTTGTAAGTCTTCACAATCTAAGGTGTCTCCTTTATATGTGCTCAATCCATGTACACCCAACATCTCCTTGGTGTCAATGGTCTTGATCACAACGGAATGATCTAGCATAGTGTGTGTCCCCAAGACTATATTCAATTTTGGAACACACTTCCTCCATTATTTTTCCTCATTTCCTATCAACATAGACACATGTTGCTCATGATCTTCATATGTAAGATCCTTTGGGGCTTCTTGCAAATATGCAAGAGCTCCTCTAGTTGAAGCAATTACTTCATCTCCATCTCCAAATAGAAGTAGATCTCCTCTTGTTGTCACAGAACTAGAGTATCTTTCCAACTCTTCCTCTTTCTCCTCCTCATCAATGGAGAATACCTCATCATTAAGAGTTATTTTTTCTTGATCTCCTCTTGAAAGAGAAATCCTCATGTATTCTTCTTGAGAAGAAAGATTTTTCTGAAGTGGGGACTTTGCCCTTTGCAAAGCATGGTGTAGATATTTAACCCCCTCAACAATGTTTTGAAATGGAGTTGGCTTCATGGATCCTTCCAACTCATGCAAAGGTTCTGATTTCTTGGGTTTGGTTTGCTTTCCCAAAGAAGTTTCAGATTGTTTCAAATCAAATATTTTCACTAACCTCCTAGAGAACTTTGCATAAGTAGATTTATTTACATTTCTTAATGAAGAAGATTCAAATAACCACCAAGCATAAGCCTTACCTCCAAGATGCAGCACTGCTACTCTAATGGCTTCTTCTTCTGAAATTGGTGCAGCTGGAAATATGTGTCTAGCTTCCTTACCCAAGACTTGGATGTGCTCTTGGGTGACCCATCAAAAGTAGGTAGAAATAATCTACCCAAAGTGTGCTGCATGCAACCTCGTCTTCTATTGTAGTTTCTGGGTCTTCTTTCTTCTTTAAGTTGAAAAAACCCTTGAAGCTTAGATGCACCTTGAATCTTTTAGACTGAGATTCATATTCTTGGAGATAGTCACCAAGAGTCTCCTCCTTTGGTGTTTCAATGTAGGCATGGTATAACATTGTAGATCTGATTGTGTGGCTAAATGCTCACACACATAATATGAAGAACTGGGGCTTTCTTCATGTGACAATATTCTTGAGGGATTTTCATGTCCTTCCCTCCTCCTTTCTTTGATCTCTTTCGCAATGGCTTGCATGGCTCTAAGAAGGATCTTAGGGAACTCCTTCTCTTCATCTTCACCTCCAGATAAAGGGGCTTTACCCTTGTCTTCATTATCATTTGTGTAATCAAATTTCTTCTGTCTTCTATTTAGATACCTCTTCTCTCTGTCAGTAAGAGGCCCTTCTTCTTCAAAAGACATATTGGCTTCTTCATATGCACAGGCTGTGCCAAGATGATGCTCTGATACCACTGTAATATTCCCAAATGGGGAATGCAACAATACAATGCAGAATAGGAGAAAAATAACGCAGATCATCATAGAAAAAGCAGGAGGACAATATGGAGATCCTTCATTTACATTTACAACAGAAAAATAGATGTAAAAGATGGCCCATAAGATGTATAATAGGAAATAGAAGTCTCCAATAGAAGAAAATCCTCAAAGTGAGGTGCTGCAACCATGTATTAAGACTGGAAAAAGCCTTACAACATTATTTTATTGAGTTTCAACAACTGTAGATTACACTTTAGATCTAGAGCAGATAAGTGCATGAAAATTCAAATCTATAATAGATCCATACACTATATAGGCTCCTCTTCAGAATCCCCTTGGGGTTTTTAGCAAAACACCATGTACAACTTGTAGATATGAGATCTAAATCTGCAGATCTACATAAATATTTATATCTGGAAAGTGGATCTGATCTGATATGAACAAGAGAATGATCACCTCCAAAATATCTCCAAAGTGAAGGGCAGATCCCCAACAATTGAAAAACAACTCTCCAAATGGTGTGCCAAAACACTGTGCAACTGCACCTACAAGAATAACGTAGACCTGGAATTAAAACTACGCTGCAGGGATCAAATGTGGTTGGCCACATGCCAAGATCAGAAAATGAAGCTCAATACATCCAATACTCTCCTCCCAATGAAATAGAAGTCTCCTCCACTGAAAAGGAGCACTGAAATGGCCTAGATATGAAAAGATCTAGCCTCCATTTGATGCAGCTTGCAAAGACAAACAAACCCTCAACAAGATCTGCATTTTAGTTGAAATAAGAAGCTTGGCCTTCAACCAGATAGTGGAAAATACAATGCAAACTCTTCCAAGAGGCATTTCAAGGAAAGAGATGTCATTCCCGACTAGGAACACCTAATGCTAAACATCATTAATTCTCAGCTAAACAACAAGAGAATAATATATGTCTAAACAAACAATATATTCAAAAATATAATAACCATCAACAACGTTCTTATGCTGAAATCCTCTTCCTTTTATAAGTTAAGAGCTTGCAAACCCTAAACCACCTCCAATGAGATCACTCCTTTCATACAAGGCATCTCCATCTAAGACTGCACTGTGCCTCATTGATGGCCACTCCTCCAAGACAGCGTTGTAGATTTGGTCAAGGTTGACCCAGTCAAAATTTCTAGCCCCTTTCACACCTAAGGGTGCTTGATTTAGCAGCCATGATTCAACATTTTTACATTTGGCATTGATTTATTCATTATTTAGGAGTATTATGGACCTCCTTTACACTTTTATTATTTAAACAAAGAAATAAAACAAAAATGAATATTCCAATTAGCTCATGACTAATTGGGAATATTACAGTGGAAAAAAACCTTTTAAGGGTAAAGCCAAGGAAAAGACGTCAAAAGGTAAAAACAAAAAGAATGCATATATTAAGAAAGAGGGAGAAAAAGTGACTTGTAAACATTGTTCAAAAGAAGGCCATGATGAAACTCATTGCTGAATTACATCCTAAATTGAGGCCAAAGAAACCCAATAACAAAGGGAAACAAAAAACCACTGCTACAACTCAACATGATTTAGGATCTGATTTAGGTGATGAAACTAAAATCACAACCATTATATTGAAGAACATGAAGGGAAAATAAATTGAAACTAACCCAGTACCAGTACATCAAACTGTCACATAAACACTCCAAATGAATAATAAAGAATAGAATTGTTTCATGTGAGGGTTGTTAGTATGAATCTTAATTCCAAGTGTATGAAAAAAGAGAAGACAAGAATATGTTGAATGAATTTTGTATTTGTTGTCGACAGATGTTGTCACTCCTAGAGACAGCCTAGAGTTTCCATAGACCAGTGCCTAGGACATCTTATCATAGCAGGGAGCATATAATAAAAATTGGGTGTCAATCCAAAGACTCACCTGCTATCTCTTGTGAACAAGGAAATTGATTTTAATGGGACCTGAACTCACAGAAACTGCCACAAGAAAGTAATGTTGCAGAAACAAGATGCAAAGCTCCAACACAAAAGCGTCAGATAGTTAAGAGACAATTTACCATAAAGAGGGCCGATTCAAGTAATATGCCACAGAAATCAAATATCAGAGGGTGTATGCGGTGAAATAAACATAAGGAGATATTAGTTATCTTTGGTCTGATACCCAGATACAAAACAGAACCATATATGGGCTTATCAACCTAAGAATCCATACATGACAATGGTGTTTTAAAAGCACCCTCCCAAAGCAACTAATATAGCAGAAAGATGGATGAAATGAACATGAAACAATATATCATGCCTGAGCCATATTTACAGCGCTTGACTGATTCAAGTATGGGTATCAACTAGGATAAATCCTTACCTAAAATCAGTGAGCCACTCGCATTCCAGTACATGATACAAGAAGATGGATAAAATGAAATGTTGTATTAACACATAAAAGGAAGTTACACACTGTGAGATACCAAAGACCAGAATCCTCTAATACCGATAGAACTCCTCCTCACTGAGACCCTACGGGCTCTGAGCTTTCATACAAGAGCTTTTACAAGATGTATGCAAAAAAGTGCCTTTCACTGCACAATTCTTTGATAAAAATTTGGAACCCCTACAATGTCTTTCTTCCTGGATTTTATAGAAGAGGAAGAAAAGAGAGCAATAAAAGAAGTAGGTGAAAACAATTAATTGTTTCATTAAAACAAAATGGCGGGAACATTCGCGCCCAAACTACTGAATGACTAGGTGATATTATCTGTACTTGATAACCTGCTTGTAGAAATAAATGCACTGGGAAGTAAATCTCTTCAGGAACCCAGTAGAGAGATACATCCACCTGAACATTCTGTCCTTCCTTGAAGAAAGTTTGGCTGAAATAAAACCTTGAAAGCATTGCCTTTTGTGCTTTTTACTCTCTGTCTTCCGACTTTGAATTGGAATTTAAATTTTTCAATGCTGGACACTGCATTCCTTGATTCTTCATTGCTATTTCTTCGTTGTTCCATTAATTTCTTCACTTGCTCGATCTATGTTTTGAATTACCCTGGAGGGTTTGATAGCTTTCAGCCTCTGCTCTTTAAATGACGATCATATCTCGGCAACTACCCCAGATCTTTCTTCATGAATATGGTACTTGAAAACCCATCTCTGTAACGTGTCCTCGGCTTCAGCAATGGATGCCGTAAATTATGATATTTTCCCCTCGCCATAAACCTGCAAGATAAACCTGCAAGCCCCACAAACATATTAAAGAAAATCGGGCACAAGGATGATGGACGTGGCGGGGTTGAATGGAGACGGTTGTGTAGACGGGTGGAATGATGGAATGACACACGGTGGTGGTGGAAAAAATAGCGCAACAATGGTGGGTTGACTAGTGAGAGTTTTTAAATCGTGAACATTATGATCTGACTCAAAAGCAAACATATAAAGAACTGGGAAGAATACGACGACCACGTAGATTATTGACGGGTGCACGTATGACAGATTGTATGAAAAGGATGACGTGGAGGCAGACTTGGTCAGCTGTGTGTAAACGATTCTGGGCCATACGATTTACCAATGAAATCGATGGTCGAAACTTAATCAGAGGGCAATGGAATGGCGGGCCCGGAGTATAGTGCACTGGGACTAAAATTCACGCAGCTTGGGAGAGTGGCAGCCGTTGGATGGAGCGCTCAGGATCGGACGGCTAACGTAAATTTTGCTGCGCGTCCTGGATCGAGCGTTAACGCGCGAAATAGAGCGGTATTGAGGCCGTACTTGGGGACACGTGGCACATAACGTGTGGAATCGCTGTGTTTTGAGAAAAACCGCCAGCCCTGGATAAGTGCGGAAAAAACAAGCTGGTTTTAAGCGATGGCTTTTAGGGTGCGGGGACCACAAAGGGAGTGCTCTATGGTATGTTGATTTGTGTTCGATCGGACGGTTCAAAGCATGCCCGATAGCCTTATACGATAAGCACCTTTTGGTCTGGCACAAGGTCTCGGGGCTGGGTCACATGAGCAATCGGCTAAAGGGGCTAGGACCGAAAGGGCTGGGCCTTTAATATTTTCATTTTTGGGCCCTTTTACAATGAAATTTGACTCTGAAGATGTGGAACGATATATGAGAAAGGTTTTCTTAAAACATGAGAGGGGATTTAGCGTGTTAAAATAGGGGTTATCGACCAAGAATCACAATGGGGGCTGAAATGACCAACATCGGCTCCATCTGGGGACGGCGCATTCATCCCTGGACGTGTCGAGAACTTGCAGACCGCCTGATCATCTTTTTGTGCAGACTCTGCCCTTCAAAACCCTTTCTCTTCGTGATTCATTATAGCACTCGCATCATTCAGACAACAATAAAACAAAAATTAATATACAATATGATACAGTCAGGCCATCACGACCTGAATCAGAATTGGAAGTAGGGTTTTAGAAATTGGCCGTTTACGGGGGCATCCGGCAAGTCACCCTGTAAATTCTCCAGTATGAACGTGTTATTGCCTCTCTGTTCCACAATTTTAAATGGGCCGAACCAGAGTGGGTCAAACTTGCCATGTTTTCCTTTTTCAGCCCTCCGAAAATCCCACCTGAGCACTAGATCACCAATTTGCAACTTTCTGTCCTTTGCATGCTGATCAAAAATGTGTTTCATTTTATCCTGATATTCTGTTAATCTCTGATTCACTTGGTCCCGTGTTTCCTCTAATTCCACCAATTGATTGATTCTCCTGATCATATCATCTGGTTCCTCCTGACTTTCCTTCATGAAACGTGCCACTGGTAAAGCCAGCTGCACAGGAAACACTGCTGCTCGTCCATATACCAATTCATATGGAGATTTCCCAATTGCTCTCTTACTGGTGATTCTATTTTCCCATAGAGAAAACTTTAATTGGGAATCCCAATTCTTCTGATTTTAATTTATAGACTTCTTCAAGGCCCTTACTAAAGTTTTATTAGAAGATTCTGCCAAGCCATTCCCCTGTGGATAATAAGCTGTGGAGTGGTTAAGTGCAATATTATACTATTGACAGAAATTCACAAATTTTGCAGATTTGAAGGCCTGTGCGTTATCAGTCACTATTCTAGCAGGGCAGCCAAACCTGGATATGATGTTTTCTTCCATGAAATTTATGATGACAGTGTCAGTAGCATTCCTTGCAGGTATGGCTTCCACCCATTTTGTAAGATAATCTGTGGCAGTTAATATCCATTTATGTTGTCCACTTGATGGGGGATGTATCTCTCCTATAAAGTCTAATCCCCACTGCTTAAATGGTTCGTTAACATGAACAGGAATCAGGGGCAGAGCTGCAAACTTCTGTCTCTCAGCAAATTTCTGACACTTATCACAGGCTCTGACCCAAGTAAAAATATCTCCAAATAATTTTGGCCAGTAGAAACCAGCCTTCAGGATTTTATGAGTTGTAGTCCTCCAGCTATAATGACCTCCACAAATTCCTTCATGAAATTCTACCATTATACTCTCTACTTCACTCTCTGTAAGGCACAGGAGTAGAATTCCAGAAGGATCTCTCCAATACAGCTGCCCATTTGCAACTATATATTTCTGTGATTTTAGTCTTAAAGCTCTGTATTTTGCTTTATCACAACTTGGAGGACAACTGAGTGTCAAAAGATATTCAACTATTTCTTTGTACCACGGACTGGTGAGGTATTTTATATGTGCTTTCTGAGAAGTAACTTCCAGTCCTTGTTGCTTCATTTCACTCTTAGACTCTTCACTTGCAATCATAGACAAATTTATGCCCAGAGCTTGATAGTTTGATTCAGATAGAATTTTTTCAAGCCCCTGTCCTTTGATCAGCTTGGTAGGGTGGATATCTAGATCATACTCTTGTATTTTAGCAATCCACCTTCCCCTTTTTCCTTCACTATCTCCCTGAACAAGGATATCCTTTACAGCTGCAGTAGGTACGAATGCAGTGATGTGAGATAGCAAAATGTATATTCGAAAAGCTTTGAGAGATTTCACCAGGGAATAGACCTGCTTTTCCAATATCTTTTATTTCAATTCTGCATCATGCAGCACCTGATTGAAAAAGGCTATGGGCTGCTCATATCCATCTTCATTTTTCTGTAATAACACTCCAGCTACTGTATGAGGTGATGCAAAAGAAAAGATCATAAATGGTTTAGTATAATCTGGCCCAGCTAGTATAAAGGCTTCAGCAAATGCAACTTTAATTCTAGCAAAGGCCTCCCATGATTCTTGTGACCATTTCACCTCATTATTCTTCTTTAGCATATCTGTTATATGCCTAACTATCTCAGCATAGTTAGGAATAAATCTTCTTAGGAAATTTATCCGGCCTAAAAATACCTGCACTTTCTTCTTATTCCTGGGGAGAGAAATGCTATTTATAACTTCTACTCTTTTTGGATCTATCCTTACCCCATCTTTAGTTACAATATGCCCCAAAAGTTTTCCTTCCTCTAATGCAAATAAAGACTTTTGTGGATTAAGAGAAAGACCATAACTTTTTCATTTTTCAAAAGTTCTTCGCAAATGCTCAATGTGTTCATCATCATTTTTTGAAAACACTGTAATATCATCAAGGTATACCACCAGAAATTTATCTTGCTCCCCAAAAAAAGCAATATCCATGGCCCTCTGAAAAGTGTCCCCTGCATTAATCAATCCAAAAGGCATCCTGGCATACATAAATGTACCCTATGGTGTGATGAAAGCAGTCTTCTTCTGATCCTCTGGGAGCACAGCTACCTGATTATAACCAGAAAAACCGTCCATCATTGACATCCTAGAAGCTCCAACCACTTTTTGCAGAATGTGATCCATCTTCGGAAATGGGTAGTTATCCTTTAAAGATGCTCTATTTAAATTCCTGAAATCCACACATAGCCTTAGTTCTCCATTTTTCTTTCGGATAGGGACCAAGTTAGCAACCCATTTTGAATACCTTAATGGCACAATTATTTTGGCCTTTAGCAGCTTCTTGATTTCTTTTTCAATGGAGGGAAGTAGCAGAGGATTTATCTGTCTAAGCTTCTGCTTATAAGGTTTTGCATATTCCCTCAGAGGAATTTTATGCTGCATTATACTGGTGTCGAAAGTCTTCAGGTCCTGATAAGACCATGCAAATACATCTTTGTATGACTGAAATAATTTCAGGTATTTCTTCTTATATTCTTGTGGTATCTTCTTGGACAATTTTATAATCTTAGGCTCAACATTAGTACCCAGATTCAGATCCTCTACCTGATCTTCTTCTAATACCTTAATGGGCTGCACTGGGACATCATTCTTATCAAAATTTCTTTCCAGAGGCACCAACCATCTAGGGATGACATTTCCTTTCGGCTGCAACACTTTACTCCCTGCCATTTTCTCTTCCCATTTATTTTCTGAAACATTCTCAGCCTCATCTTTCTCACAATCATCAATCTCCATATTAGAGAATTCTCCCACTGTTTCTAGGAACCTCTTCATCTGTTCATCATCTTCAAATACCTGCCAGTGCTTGATATTGTCTGGGATTGATGGTCTATAACGTATCTCAATTTCATACCCTAGGAGAGGATTCTGAGGGGGATGAAATGTACTGGCAGCTATAGCAAGAGAATCTGCCATTCTATTATGCTCCTGGGGCATGAACTGGATATTAAATGTTGAGAAGAAATTCTCCACCATGTCCCAAACCTCATTTATATAAGCCCTCAACCGAGGATGCTTAGTTTTACACTGATTTCTGATTTGTTTGACCACCAGCTCAGAGTCTCCCAGGACCTTTAAACATTGCATGCCCATGCTCCTGGCTATTTGTAATCCCAATAGAAGTGCTTCATATTCAGCTACGTTATTAGTAGCCTCATATTCCAATTTAAAAGACAGTGGGATCCATTTTCCCGTAGGAGAAATTAATAATACTCCAGCTCCGTTTCCTTCTCTTGAATTTTCTCCATCAAAATGTAGAGTCCAGATTCCTGCTTCATGGTTCCCTGAGGGCTGCTCAGTCTTGATCTGGAAGAAGGATGATTCCTGAGAAAATTTTTGATCTTCTTCCAGCATTAGGCATGAAAAATCTCCTTCTTTACTATAGATTGGTGAGTTCTCAGAGCTGTCAGCCTTAGTCACCATCTTGACAAATCTGGTTTCTCTGTATAAACTCCTCTCCTGGCCACCAAAAATTGGAATAGTGGCATATGTTAAGTCTATTTTAAGTGACCCACCAATTTTTGTTCCCCAGGACCTTGACAACAACATGCCAAAGCGAGTTGGGATATCAGCCACCACGATGTCCATTACTACACTTTTTGCTGGAATTTGGGCCAAATTGACCACTAAATCTTTAATCATCCCCAATCATTTAACTCTTTTGGAATCAAATGAATATAGGTCTTTATATGGGCAAGTGATTTGTAGTCCTAGTTGTTCCATGACAGACAGAGGCATAAGATTATGGGAAGCTCCAGAATCTAGCATACAATTGTGTAACAGCAGGTCATGAACCACTAGAGACACATAAAATGGAGGAGTAGAGGGATATATCTCCTCGACATGTGGGCCAAAGACTACCATGGGTCTTTCTTCTTGGAGGTTGAGACTATTTGGAATAATTGGTGCTTCAGGGGGAAACAATAAATAAGTGACTTGAGATTGATATACTGGTTGTTTCAACAACTCAATCAAGGGGACTGGGATTTTGACTTTCTCAAGTTCCTTTTGCAGATTGAAAGCAGGAGGGGAATTTTCTATTACAACTTCTTTTGACTCTTTATTTTCAGGTGAAGGTTTAACTTCTTTTAATACAGACTCAGCATTAGGAGTGACTACTTTTGAAGAAGAAGGAATTTGATCATCAGACTGCAAAGGTTTATTTAGAGGACCCTTACCTTTGCCTGTGGCTTTTTGCATTGTTGACTCCTTCTGAGCAGGTGTCTCCTCCTAAGATGGCTCTTCTTCTTGATCTTGAGTACGGGTTCTCTTCCTTGAAGACCTGAGATCATATTTTCTATTGAAGTGTGCTTGCATAAAATAAGCAAATTGTTTACAATAATAATCAGCCTCTACTTCTTCTGTGTCTCCGATTTCTTCTTCATCGTGCAATGGACATTCTACTTCATCATTGTTTGAGAAAGCAAGGTTTGCATCCTGCAATTCATAGGCAGCATCTTCAGTGGAGTCATCTACTGGACCTTCCAGGTATAATGGGTGTGGTACCTGATCCTGCTGCTCTTTTTCTTCTCTTGGCAATATTTGCAAGGGTGGCTTTCTATACTGAGGATTGTAACCCCTGTTTGGAGCATTCTGGAAGCTCTTGGAGGCTAAATTATTGGTTTCCAATTCAAGCTTGACCAACTTATTAGAAATATTCTTAATCATTTTTCTCATTTCTTCAATCCTATCTGTATCCTTATCCTGATTAGAAGTGGATACTTCCTCTTTACCCCTTCTTCTGGTATCTTGTTTAGATTTTCCTTTTAATTTTCCAGTGGAAGCAAAATTTGCTTCCAACTCAAGAGCATCTGACTGAGCATCATCTAGGGTGGCAGGCTTTCTTTCCCTGAGAGAGAAACCGAAATCTGAGTCAAAGGCTACTATGAAAACAACTCTGGCAGCATTCTGATGAGGCTTCATGTCAGCAGGAAGGTTTAGATATAACTTATTAAATCTTTTGATAAATCCTGACACCCCTTCATTATGTTTCTTCTTGAGTGTATTGAACTCAGTAAGACACTGTCCATGATCTTTCTTTTCTCCCCATTTCCTGAGAAAGGTATTTTCCATATTGTCCCAAGTGGTTACGGAACGGTTTCCTAATGTTTTGAACCATTTTCTGGCTTCACCGTCCAGAGACTGCACGAATAATCTTAAGACTACATCCAAATGTTCTACATTAAAGTTTTCTGCAAAAGAGCAGAAGGTATCAAGATGTTTCTAAGCATCTATTTCATTTTCCCCAGTGAATCTGGGCAAGATCTTCAAATAATCCTGTGGCATATCATTCAACACTTGAGGTAGTTCCAGGGGAGCATATTTATTTAACAAAAAGGCTGGAACATTAGCCATTGGAGGAGGTGGGGGTTGTGCAACAATCTGGTGTACAAATGAAGGAAGAGGCGGAGGTGGAGTATGTATAACAATAGTAATATACTATACAGTAGCCTGAGGTGTAGATGGGAATAGTTCACAGTTAACAGTAGCTACTTCGGTGATTTCCTTAACCTCTTCGACCTCAAGAATAGGGTGCGGTTGAGCTTTAATTCTAGCACCTCCCCTGGGTGGGCTATCTGAGTAATAATCTGTGTCTCCCACAGTGGAGTCGGGATTTTCTACTGGAACTTCTTGAGAAGAAGAAGATGGATAATCTTCTACGGAAAAATCAGGGATTTCAACATAGACTGATTTCTTTTCTTTCCAACTTCTTCTATGTATAATATTCTCAAGGTCAGACACTGAAGGTGTATTTGACTGTGATGTATCTGACCTCAGGTGTGGCTTACGAGGAGCCAGGACTACAAATAGATTTATCAAATAAACAACCGTGGAGTCGCCAAGGTGAGAGATATGCAACTCTTCAACTCTCTTTGATCACCTTATTAGAGAGTGAATATGATTTTTCGAGGCCCAGGGATAATGATTTTCTTAACTTCGATCCCTGGCAACGGCGCTAGAAAGATGTTGTCGACAGATGTTGTCGCTCCTAGAGACAGCCTAGAGTTGCCATAGACCAGTGCCTAGGACATCTTATCATAGCATGGAGCATATAATAAAACTTGGGTGTCAATCCAAAGACTCACCTTCTATCTCTTGTAAACAAGGAAATTGATTTAAATGGGACCAGAACTCACAGAAACTGCCACAGGGAAAGTAATGTTGCAAAAACAAGATGCAAAGCTCCAACACAAAAGCGTCAGACAGGTAAGAGACAATTTACTGTAAAGAGGGCCGGTTCAAGTAATATGCCACAGAAATCAAATATCAGAGGGTGTATGCGGTGAAAGAAACATAAGGATATATTAGTTATCTTTGGTCTGATACCCAGATACACAACAGAACCATATATGGGCTTATCAACCTAAGAATCTATACATGACAATGGCGTTTTAAAAGCACCCTCCCAAAGCAACTAATATAGCAGAAATATGGATGAAATGAACATGAAACAGTATATCATGCCTGAGCCATATTTAAAGCGCTTGACTGATTCAAGTATGGGTATCAACTAGGATAAATCCTTACCTAAAATCAGTGAGCCACTCGCATTCCAGTACATGATACAAGAATATGGATAAAATGAAATGTTGTATTTGTTAGAGTCAGCCTTTGCAGCTTTCCTCCAGTGATCAAACATGCTCTTTCAAAGTGATTTTAAAGTGTCAAGGTCAAATTTTGTCATTTCAAAGAGTCTTCAAGCAAAATTTGATCACTAGGCATTAGGTCTAGGGTTGGTCTTCACTCTTTTCAAATTTGTCCAAATGTCAGTCCATGTCACCATTCAGCTGAGTGTACCATCATTCGTAGGGTTTTCATCATCATGTCAAGTTCCATTGAGTCATTTCACAGCTTGTTCATGCTTCAGTTGTGCCTTGGTAAGGTCCATTTCCCTCTCCTAGGGTTTTGGAGGTAATTTCTCTTGGACGGTCAAATCATCGGAAAAACTTGTATCCTGATGTTCAAACACCTTCCCCTATCCTTAATATACCTCGTTAAACACTTCCCATCACTGAGATCCCCCAAATTCCTCATTTTTGCACAAACCCTAGTTTCTAGCCAAAACTTGGCAATTTCCTAGGCTAGGCCTGTGTTTTGCCCTTTTGGACCCCTTCCCCTCACTCAATCTCTATGATTCCACTTCCCCCTGCTTCCTAACATCCCTCCCTACTTCCCAAAATTTCCCCAAGAATTTAGAAGCCCCCTATCCCCTTCATTGCGCTTCATTTCGACAAAATTCCTTGTTTCACACATCGGGATAAGTTTCACTCAAAAGAGGTTTCAGAGCAATCAAAGATGAATTTTGGAAAACTGAGAGAGGTTTTTGTTCAAAACATGCCAAGGAATAACAACCTCCTTCACTTTTTACACAGGTATCATTTTTTTGGAGAAATGTCAAAAATACCGTTGCCTCAGGAGAATTGAGTGCACCTCTGAAGTGACCTTGGGAAAATCAAGATTTCTCCTAGCATGGTTGGCCAAATGACTTGCTTGATGATTTAAATGATAAATAGACAGAAATAAATTTCCAATGAGCTATCATGAGCTCAATTTGGAGTTGAGGAAGACCTTCAAAAGTTTACTGCAACAGCGCTCTGCCTTGAGGCAGCCTCATTCTGCTCATTTTGACTAGTGTTGGGAGATTTGGTTTTTGACACGGTAAATGGAATCCAAATTGCATAATTCCACTTTTTTTGGAAATTAGACTCCAATATCTTTCCAACGAGCTATCACACCCCCGATTTGGACACCGGGAAGGCCTCCAAACACTTCCTGCAAAATGCACTATGTGGCAAGAGGCAAGAGCGACCCACCTGGGCAGAGCGACCCACTTGGGCATTTTTCACAGTGTAAAAATGAATGGGAGCGACCCACCTGGGCAGAGCGACCCAGTTAAAAAAAAAAGCCCAAAAAAGTGTGTTTTGCGCCCAGTTTTGATTCAAAACATCTCCAACAACTTGCAAACAAGTTTTTATCATTGCTCAGTAGTTTTTCATGTGTTAATGGTATCTTGAAGTCTTCAAACATTTGAATGGAGGAGTAAAACCCTACATACATGGCTGACTTGTTCCTCAGGGTTTTGAAATATGTATGGATGGTTTTATGAGTGTTTTCTCCACCTTATATCATTGATATATCCATCTTGGCACGTATGTTCAAAGCCCACTGTCTTCACACCTATTATACCACCGTGGTCATCATTATTGTTTTACCACTGTCATGGCTTGTGTTTCATGGTGATCTTGGTCATATTGTGTCTCACTGCCCAATGATAAACACGTTCTTATACTCATTGTTCACTACCCATTGAAAAACACAGTCTTATGATTCATTTTTCCCTTTGACAAAGTTTATCCAATATTCTAAAGGCTGCCTGCTACCATTTGCCAAATTTCACTTGCAATTAAAACAGAGACTGTGCTTCTATCTCAATCCACCTAAAACGGAGCTATTATCATTGTTTGTTTCTTTATGGTGCTTTGACAGTGGGGGATATTTGTTGGGTGTTTGAAACATACATTATAACTCTGTTTTCACTGCATCTATATCAGTATACATAGTGCCAATATCTTGTTCCAGGCCATGTCAGAGACAGAGTCAGTGTAGGAGCAGGAGTCGAACATTGACTCAATCGTTGAGGTTGATGCACTGAGATGGAGCATAGCAGTGCACCAGTAGTGGTAACATATCAGAGAAGCCACAGAGCTTTGTTTCAACATCACGACGAGTACTATCTTCACCCGGGGTGGAAGGGGTCTCGTTGACTTCATCAGCAACGCGAGTACTATCTCCACATGGCGTGGAAAGGGTCTCACCTTCTACTTCAGTGCAGGTACAGGTACAAGACAGGGGCAAGAGGCCCATGCATGATGAAGGCCCATCAGGAGGCCGGGACATAGATTTGACAGTCATTGATGTTGATACGAGCTCCCCTAGCTCAAAGCTGAGGGAAGTCATCCAGGAGAAAAGGGCCGAGAATGACCAGCTGAAAGACCAATTGCAGAAGGCTCAGTGGGTGATTAACTACTTGGAGCAGTGCAACAAATAGCTTGAGGATGAGCTCACATTTTATGAGGTGCGCCAAATCCGTGAGGACAGACAGTGGAATCGAAAGCGACCCGGTGACATGACACCGACTGACAGAGATACTGTACTCACGCGTGTGAATATCCATCTGGAGAAGTTGTTGGCGAAGGCCAATCGGGACAAAGATATGCTTCGCCACATGAAAGGCCATTATTGGGCTCGCATGCATGTCTGCAAAGCGAGAATGAAGATCATGAAGAGGAGGTTGCGCAAGGCACTTAGACGGCGGAAAAGGCCTAATCCACTTCGGATTTTGGCCGAGGCTTCATTGACTGGGCAGGACACATGATGGAGGACCTCTGCTCCGAATTTGGGCAAATTCGGAGAAAATTTTGTCATTTTCAAATTTTTGGTCTAAAAAACAGGTTTTGCAGTTACGTGGGTCGCGCGCTCATGCGCTCACTTTTTTTTGGGACACTTGCTGGAGAAAATTTTTACATTTTTGGATTTTTCATGGTTAATTATGCATCCTCTGAAGTCAACTTAGCATTTCATTGAAATCTGGATGGTCAAAAAGCTCAAAAACACCATGAAAATCACCTTGCTGCCACCTTTTGCACCAGCAGGGAGTACCTCTGGGAGAATGAGGTTTTGGAGGGTGAAATCAACTCCAAATTCAGAAATTCCACTTGGGTTGGAAAGTAGACATCCAGGGCTTTCCAACGAGCTATCATTAGCTTAATTTGGATGCCTAGAAGTACCTCAAATTCAGCCTGGAACATGAGCGACCCACACAGTTCAGGAGCGACCCACCTGGAATTTTTTCTGAATTTTCAGCTGCCAGCTCAGTATTTCGCCTATTATGGACCAGTTTTTCTTGAGGATAGAATTTTTGGGTTTTTATGATGTAAATTCATGTTTGGCATGTAACTTTGGCTTATTTTTATCTCTTCTAGAAGATTCACTCTCAAATGAGTAAAAAATCATGTAATGGATCGGTTTCCACTCTTTTAGAGGCAAGTTGTTAGCTGCCTAGATTGTAGTTCCATGATTAGAATTGGTTGAAACTGATCCCTGAAGAGGGAATTCGACCCCTAGAGGTGGGGAAAGGGGTTAGAGTGATCTATATATTGTAATTTCTGAGGCATTCTACGGGTTGGACTCTTGGGATACTTTTGATACCATTGTACATATTTTTCATATTTTGGCTAAGGAAAGATCAGGGGTTTTGCGGCACTTGTTGGGATCCTTGTGGTGTTCTGTTCTTGATGGTGTTTCTTCTTTGTTTACTGTAAGTTTCTTCATGTTTAATGTATGCCATCCTTTCAATATGCTTCTGAACTAAGTTGAATGAGTGAAATAAGGTTGAATCCATTGTTTACAGTGCTTAGCCTTTGAATTCAGTTAGTTCTATATGTTTTCAGCTGTTTGGAGAGGATCCAAGTTCTTCTTTGCCCTCTTTAGCTCCTCGTCGGTCTAATCTATCCATATATCCAATTTAAAGCATCAAGATCATCACCTACCTCGCCCCATCTTGAACTCTGCAAAGGTCTGACCTTATCCCCGGACCCAAAATTTGTTTTCCCATTTCTCCAGCGAAAACCCAAAAATCAAAAAACAAACATACCTATCTCTTTACTAGCCTAAAATCAGTTCCTATTGTAAGTCATCTCGCATCCTACTTGCTTATTATCTCGAGATTGACGGAGAGAGCCCTCTCCTGTCCTCGTAGGGCTAGCTACGAGGCTGAGCGTGGTTTGATGTAGCCTTGAGTTTTACTTCATTTTAGCCTGAGGTAGATTTGAGTGCTAACAGTATTAACACATAAAAGGAAGTTACACACTGTGAGATACCAAAGACCAAAATCCTCTAATACAGATAGAACTCCTCCTCACTGAGACTCTACGGGCTCTGAGATTTCATACAAGAGCTTTTACAAGATGTATGCAAAAAAATGCCTTTCACTGCACAATTCTCTGATAAAAATCTGGAACCCCTACAATGTCTTTCTTCCTGGCTTTTATAGAAGAGGAAGAAAAGAGAGCAATAAAAGAAGTAGGTGAAAACAATTAATTGTTTCATTAAAACAAAATGGCGGGAACATTCGCGCCCAAACTACTGAATGACTAGGTGATATTATCTGTACTTGATAACCTGCTTGTAGAAATAAATGCACTGGGAAGTAAATCTCTTCAAGAACCCAGTAGAGAGATACATCCACCTGAAAATTCTGTCCTTCCCTGAAGAAAGTCTGGCTGAAATAAAACCTTGAAAGCATTGCCTTTTGTGCTTTATACTCTCTGTCTTCCGACTTTGAATTGGAATTTAAATTTTTCAATGCCGGACACTGCATTCCTTGATTCTTCATTGCTATTTCTTCGTTGTTCCTTTAATTTCTTCACCTGCTCGATCTGTGTTTTGAATTACCCTAGAGGTTTTGATAGCTTTCAGCCTCTGCTCTTTAAATGATGATCATATCTCGGCAACTACCCCGGATCTTTCTTCATGAATACGGTACTTGAAAACCCAGCTTTGTAATGTGTCCTCGGCTTCAGCAATGGATGCCATAAATTATGATATTTTCCCCTCGCCATAAACCTGCAAGATAAATCTGCAAGTCCCACAAACATATTAAAGAAAATCGGGCACAGGGATGATGGACGTGGCGGGGTTGAATGGAGACGGTTGTACAGACGGGTGGAATGATGGAATGACACAGGGTGGCGGTGGAAAAAATAGCACAACAATGGTGGGTTGACTGGTGAGAGTTTTTAAATCGTGAACATTATGATTTGACTCAAAAGAAAACATATAAAGAACTGGGAAGAATACGACGACCACGTAGATTATTGACGGGTGCACGTACGACAGATTGTATGAAAAGGATGACATGGATGAAGACTTGGTCAGCTATGTGTAAATGATTCTGGGCCATACGATTTACCAATGAAATCGACGGTCGAAACTTAATCGGAGGGCGATGGAATGGCGGGCCCGGCGTACAGTGCACTGGGACTAAAATTCGTGCAGCTTGGGAGAGTGGCAGCCGTTGGATGGAGCGCTCAGGATCGGACGACTAACGTAAATTTCGCTGCGCGTCCTAGATTGAGCGTTAACGCGCGAAATAGAGTGGTATTGAGGCCGTACTTGGGGACGCGTGGCGCATAACATGTGGAATCGCTGCGTTTTGAGAAAAACCGCCAGCCCTGGATAAGTGGTGTAGAAAAAACAGGCTGGTTTTAAGCGGTGGTTTTTAGGGCGCGGGGACCACAAAGGTATTGCATATGGTACGTTGATTTGTGTTCGATCGGACGGTTCAAAGCATGCCCGATAGCCTTATACGATAAGCACCTTTTGGTCTGGCACAAGGTCTCGGGGCTGGGTCATGTGAGCAATCGGCTAAAGGGGCTAGGACCGAAAGGGTTGGGCCTTTAATATTTTCATTTTTGGGCCCTTTTAAAATGAAATTTGACTCTGAAGATGGGGAACGATATATGATAAAGGTTTTCTTAAACCATGAGAGGGGATTTAACGTGTTAAAACAGGGGTTATCGACCAAGAATCACAATGGGGGCTGAAATGACCAACAGTATTAATGGCACCTGGGAGGAAAACATAGAAGGGTGTTACCAGTTCTCCTCAATGGGATGGGTTCTTGTAAGTCCTCAGCACTTCAGATCTAAAACTCCTCTCTCTTGATGGTGTAGAGAACCTAGACAAAAATGGTAGCAAAATATTAATATGATGGTGGATCAAAGTCAGACCAAAAGTATAGATCCAGAGTGATCTTTAGGCAACAAAAGGTGGTAAATGAATGGGAAAACCCTTCTATTTATAACAAAATATTGAGTTAGTCTAGATATTGGTGCATAATTAAAATATTATTAACCAAATCAAGATCCAAATTTTATGGAATATTTTATTATATTTGTTGGAGGGAAAAGGAATTTGACTTGGGTCAAATCCCTTTATTTGTAAATAATAAAAAATAAATGATTTATTTATCATTTTAAGGATGTGGTTGAGTAATAATCAAATAAATAATGATTTATTTAATTTTTTATGGGTGATTTAGTCATATTTAACAAAGAATATTATTTAAATAAGGCTTAAATACTTATTATTTAGAAAATAATAAGATAAATAATGATTTATCGAATTAATTTCCTTGTTTTGGGTTAAATATAACCAGGAATATTAATTAAACTATTTTTAAACTAATTATTCCTTGAGGAAAATAAAAAAAATATAGATTTATTTAATATTTCGTCATGGGGTTTCCTATTTAGACCATAAAAAACTTAATAAAGGTGGTTTACTAAGTTATTTTCATAGTGAAAGCAATTTTACTTAGGGTAAAATTGGTCTTACCTAGTGTACTTGGGTCCATATAATGATAATAGGTTATATGACCAAAAAATGGTGTAACAAATTTCCCCCAGCGTGCGAGCGTTAGGCGCTAATCGTATGACCAAAGTACGTTGTAAGAACTCAATCACTAGACACCGAAGGGGAAGTCAGAGAGAGAGAAGTATAAGGTAAACCAAAGTGTTGAAAGGACTAGACTCTGAGGAGGTGAAACTTACAGGTGCAACAAGTCTCTTTGATGAGTGAGTACTTGTGCTATAGGCGGCGGGGGAGGCATACCTATGCCTGTCGAGACAAAGTACAAAGAATAAGGCGTCCAGTAAACAAGGGCTGAACAATATAGTACATGCTGGCATAAACATGAGCCAAATAAACAACATGATAATGAATCCCACATACATATTGTGCTTGGGATAATAGCTAGGACTTGTACAATAATAATTGAGTAGATGAGATATAAATACAACCCAGATGCCCCTGTAAACAGGAAAGGGATCTGAAAATCTGACTGATACATGCAATCAAAAAGGCGCTGCAAGCGGCTGAGGCCGACATCATCAAATCTATGGAGTTGCATCAAAGGCTGTAATGAAGAGGTCATCCGGGCATGTGGGGGGATACTTGTAGGCCACCCCCTCATGAGGGCTGAGACATCTCACACACATCCAGGAATCACTGATATCAGCTAATGCATCATTGGACCATCAAGTATAGGATCTTGATCATGCTAAAAGGAGCTAGACCTAAGAAACAATCAAGTCAAAGGGAAATAAGGAGTCCATTTGCCTGATCTAAGGCACCGAATAAGAGTGGAAGCTGGAACCAAGGTACACTTCCCTCTAGACCTATCTTCTGGAATGAATGAGCTGATATCGACAGAAGGAGGTCCACCATAGGTGAGGAAATAAGGGATCCTCAACTAAGGCACGAGAGAAAATAGTAGAGCGACTGAAATACTGACACCAGTGATGATGATGAAATGGGGGGTATTGAGTAGCTGATAGACGACTTCCCTTGTTAGAACATAAAGGGCATGGATGACCTGGCAGTGACTAAAAAAATATCATGATGGATAGGGGACAATAGGACTGAAGGCCATAATGTGCGACACGAGAGAGGGACTGAGCAATGAAGGATGGAGGACTATAGTGGGATACAAAGGGACTTGGGATAGAATCCATGAATGCAATGATGACTCAACTTGGATGCTCTAAACAAGGGTGACTTGATGGTGATGCCACATAGAAAAGGTCCAATGGGAACCATAAAAACATGAGTACATGGTGGTTACTCACGATGAAAATCGACACGAGCATGGACAAGTATGGGGGAAAAGTGGTGCCCCCAAGTACAAGTGTTGCAAGTGAAGAAATTCGATTTTGGGGAGTAGTGAAGTGACGCTTCGTGGACAAAATGTGTCTTGGTGAAGTATCAAAACACAAAAAGCATGAGCTGGCTACCTAAATAAAATAAAGCATCCATTTTGAGAAGGAAATGCTAAGGGTAATGTCTCTTCAGATAGAGTGCATTGCGAGGATTGGGAAGGGGATGGCCTTCAAAGTCCTCTAATAGATATTACCCTTGACCTAAATCCTCACTGATGATGTAAGGTCCTAACCATAATGAGTCAAACTTCCCATGACCAAGTACATCATGGGCTTGGTCATACACCAGAATAAGATCACCTTCATGAAAAGTACGAGGGTGGACTTTTCGGTCATATTGAGATTTGGTACGTTTCTTAGCCACCCCAATGGTTTTCAATGCAACACGACGGTCTTTAGAAGCGCACTCAAGCATGATAAGTTGTTGTTCTAAAGGTTGGGTGTCAGGAAGAATTTCAACGGCTAGATGAAGGGAAGGGATTTCACACTCGATCGGTAAGACTGCCTCCTCTCCAAAAACAAGGTGGAAAGGAGTAGACCCGGTGGCAGGTTTAACGAAAGTTCTATAGGCCCACAAAGCAGGGAAGAGCATAAGGTGCCAGTTGGTTTTATGCTTATCCACCATTCGTTGAAGCATGGTTTTAAGGATTTTATTGACTGCTTCAACTTGGCCATTACCTTAGGGGTAATAAGAGGAAGAATATTGGTGCTCAAAGCCCAACAGTGAGGATAGCTCACGCCATATCTCATCTTCAAAATGTCAGCCATGGTCAGAGACCAATTGTTTTGGAACTCTGAATCAATCAATCACATGGTTAAAGAAAAAGAGAGTTGCGGTAGCTGCCATGTTGTTAAACGTTGGCATGGCCTCAGCCCATTTGGTGAAATAGTCAACCGCCACGATGATATACTTATGGTTACTAGCTGATGATGCTCGACACTCCATAAAGTCTATGGCCCACTTACAGAAGGGACCAGATGAGATGACAGGATGGAGGGGGGCCGGAGGGGCTTGTGCCTTAGGGGAAAAATGTTGGCAATTGGGACAGTGTTTGACTGCCTCAATGCAATCACCAAAGAGAGAAGGCCAAAATTACCCAGCACACATGATTTTCTGGGAAATGGCTAGATCGGAGAGGTGGCCACCACAAGTGTCGCTATGATAGGAATTGAGGACTTGTTCTGCTTCAGCGTGTGTGAGACACCGACGAAGGACATCTATGACTTCTACGTCAAAGAAAACAGTCTTTCCCGCAAGAGTAGTAGGACAATTGCAGAATAAGCCAATGGGCTGGGAGGCGTGGCCATCCCACACTGGGAGAGTGATCATGGAAGGAGCCAACTCAGGTGATCTGAGTTGCTTCCAAACCAAAACAGACATCACACAGGTGGATGCCCCCTCATCAGTGATGCACCAGGAAACATTGGTGTTAGCCACCTATAAAATTTTTGCATAGCAAACAGGTGGCTAAAAAATGTTTCTGAGCCTTCAAGAGAAACATTTCCCTTGAAAATCTATCATTCTTGAAGCCTTCATGTACCTTATTTCCTTTGAATAAATATTAATTGTTGTGTCCATTGAAAAGTCCTGCTATTTATGAAAGGAACTATTTTCCAAGGCCTCTCAAACTACCCATTTTGACTCATTTCCCTTCATTTTCATAAAGCTTCCTTTTCCTCTTTAAAACTGTCGTTCCCCTCTGAAAGGCCTCCAAAATCCTTTTAAGCCTCTAAAAATCCCTTTACAGGTTTAAATCACCCTTTTTCCCCTTTACCGAAAGCTAAGAAATTCCTTAAAAATCCCTGTTTTTGGCCTAAAAACCCCTTTTTTCCACTAAGGCTTTAAGCCCCTTTCAGCCTTAGCCCTAGCCCCTTTTCTGCACAGGACCGGAGCCATAATCGGGCGCCAATCGCAAATCACAATCGGAGATTTTTGTTAACATGTTCCCTTTTCCATTTTTCCCCGATGCCGATCCTACAATTAGATCCTGACCATTGAATCCACAAGAACCAACAACCAGATCTAAATCATGCTCCATCATAGCCCTCATCGCTAAATCGCAATCAGAGATTTCCTTTTCCTACTTTCCTTTGTTTCTTCCATTTTTCCGATGCGGTGAACCTTTGCTCTATCGACCTTCGCTTCAATCTCCACCGTCGATCTTTCAGATCCAATGGTCAGCGCTCAAGCGCATCGCACCCATCCGTCATATTACCCCTCTGCCTGTGTGACTCCTGACCAAATCTGGACCGTTGATCATCCACAGATCCAACGACCTGCGCTCCATCACACAATTGACAATTGCAACTTATATTTTCCATGTCCCTTGCCTCCTCTGATGCCGATCCTGTGATTAGATCTTGATCGTTGAATCCACAAGAACCAACGGCCAGGATCGTGTCAAGCTCTACCCATAATCCTCCGTCTTCACCCTGCCGATGTAATTTCCACAATCTATCTTGTTCCAGATCGGACAGCCAGCGCGTAATTACTCATCACAAATCCAAAAGTCTTCCCTTTTCGTTCCTCCAATGGTCTGACATTGCGAATGGATTCTGACCGTTGAATCCACAAGAACCAACGACCACGATATAATCGCACTCTGCCTTTGCCTTGCCCCTTTTCACTTTTCCGTGATTTTCCGATTAGATATCCGCCATCCATTCCTGCAGATTCGACAGTCCTAATTCCATCCCACACACATTTTTAACCCCGCATCTTTCCACCTATCGTGCTCCTTCTGCACCGTCGAATCTGAGGTCCTAGATCCAATGGTCACCATTGCATATCACGTAACTTTGCGCCCAAAGTTTAATGTTTTAAAATTACGTGATAAAAATGGTTTTGTGATTCCACGTGTCGATCCTTGATAAGATCGTGTTCCAAAAGTGAAAACCACCTACCCACTATTTGATTGCACGAAAACCATTCTTGTTTTTCACTTTACCACCTACCCTCTGCAATATCAGCTTTTAATCCTAGCCGTCGATTGTTTTAATCTAACGGCCCATATTGTATCACGCTCCCATCCATTTTTGTTCATCAGAACTTCCAAAGGACTTCATCGGAAGATCTCCACCATTGATCTCTTCCAATGATCCGACTGTCCACATTCAATCTTCCTCCGCCCTCCATATCCAACCATCAAATACACCCCCATGGTCTTTAATTTTCACCTTTTTCCTTTGTATTCACTTGAGTCATAAGCTTTTATGTTTTGACACTAAAAGTCTTTTTTCATGCTAATTCATGTTTAAACCCCAATTTCATGGTGTTGCACCATGTAACTTTCTCCACCACACATATTCCTCTGCAATCGCTCCTCCGCCTCCACTAAAGTCATTCTGAAGCAGTTTAAAGCCTTGCGCAGAATTTCATAACGGGTTTTTGTGTTTTGCAGGTTTAAGAGCATGATTTATTGAAGATCAGGGTCACTAACCCTGAAGTTAGCCCTCCGGCGCCTTTGCAGCTTGTGTATTCATGAAACTGGTCGGCAGAAGTTCAAAAGTGTATCAGAGAAAGATTAAAGGATTAAAAAGCCTAACATTTAAGATTGAGAGGCTTAATCCACAGTCAGCACAGTTGAATACCAATCATTGGTTGTAACAGCGTAGGAGATACATCAGCAGGACATTCCATTCACTGAATAAAGAGCCAAAGTACTACTACCCATTCTCTATTTCCTCCATCAAGCTCTTGAGAAGACTATCGCCCTGACAGAAAGTCCTGAAACTGTCAGTGCATTAGTTACTAAGCGTGGAAGACCTGGATATCAGATTTTCATCCTTTCTTGCCACAGAAGATAAACAAAGTACAAACAGCCAGAAAGTACTTCAGGAACATACCTCTGGAGTTATTATCAGCCTGTCGAAGACCCTTATTTCACCTAAGGGGCAATGAAAGTCAATGCAAGGATATTAAGACAGAATGGGCTTCAGAAATGCTTCTCCCTCTGTTTTAATGATTCATTTAAGTTCTATCTACTCTTGCTATCACTCATTTTATCCTATAAGAACTCCAAAAGAATTCATTGAAAGGGTTTTTGGTTGGCATTTTGTGATTTATAAAGTAATACATATTGTTGCTTTGAAGAATATTTGGTGTTCTGAAAGAGTGTGGAAGTCTGTGTGTTTTCTGTTAATGAAGGAGGTTGGACCATTGGATCCCTGAGCCTGGTTACGGTGAAGAAATCTCTATTGTTAAAGTTTAGGCAGAGAAATGTATCTTAGAAGCACCTCTAACCTATTTATCCTTCATTTTTTATATGTTTTCTCCTACTGAATGTGGCAGGGTAGTCTAATAGCTCTCCTAAATATTCAGTTTGTTTTATTTCAGTAATGGTTAATTCGGTTGTGCTAAAGAATGCTTAGGTGTTCTCTCTCTCTTTGCCACTGAATATTGTATCTGAAATCTCCCTTTAATTATTAATGCTTGCAGTTCGACAGAGGAACTTGTTTAAATCATACCCTCTGTTCATTATTGCAATTGTTGTGTTAAAGGTCCCTATAATTGTAGTCCTAGATGTCTAAGGCATTCCCTCTTCTTTGAATGCAATTGTATGTTTTTGTTGATTGAGCCTTTAGCAATAAATTGTAGGAGGAAATAGGGCATTCCCCGAATCTTAGAATTTATAAAAGAGGGTTTAGTCCGCATTTATCTTTCCTTTGAGTGTTTATATTGATTAAGTCCAAAGAAGTGAGATTACTGGAGGAAATAGGTCATTCCCTGAATACTTTATGTCATTGTGAAAGGGTTTAGCTTGTTTCCAATCTTAGTCCTTAATGTTCATCCCATTTCACCTATATTATTCAACAGATCCTTGACCAAGTTAGATTTTCCCTCTGGTTTCCCTTCCTTCTTAGTCATAACTATTTGGGCTTTCACATGACTCCATTGCCCAATGGCTTGTGGATTCCCACGCTCTATCTATACCACATGAAACAAATTTGTCCAACCAAACAAAAAAAACAAACAAACCCTTGTACTTCATAGCTAGCCTAATACCTCAATTCGAGCCTTAAAGATATATCATTCTTCACATTTATAGATAGATCCCTCTATGGATCCAGGAGGGATAGATCCTAGGATCCCAAAGTGGTTTGATGTTGTCTTATCTTTTGGTGTTGCCAATCTGGCCAAAACATAGGAACCACAACATAATGGAGACTCTGCTGGGGAAAATTCTGAGTAAAATTCATCTTAGATATCCTTAGGACCTCAGAAAGACCCAAAATCTCTAGTTAGATTGGTATTCAATTGCTGATGGTGGACAACAGCCTGCTTCGAACATTCAAATTCATCCACCTAGCGACTCCACACTCTATAACTCTCAAAATACCAAATGAATCCACTGGTAGAAGACCCTGAACTAGTTGAGAAGATACAATGACCTCTTCTTACAAACATGGATCCAAGCATAGATAGAGAAACAAAGCTAAATGCTTTGTTGGACAGAATGACAAGAGTGGTGAACATGTTTGGTGAAATAATGGTGAAGAGGTATGAGGCTAGTCTAAATGTTGATTATCAAGAGCAGCCAATGCTTCTTCCAGGACAAGAATGAACTCAAGACCTAGATAATGAGCAAGACATGTATGATGCTCAAGAATCTATAGAAGATGAAGAGAAAGGTGATCAAGAAATGCCTGATTTCCTACCTATATCTTGCACTATGCTGATAAGAGAATATCATGACCAAATTGTAGAAATTTTTTGAATAATGAAGATTTATCCACCGAGATTATCCTGATCATATATCAATTCGAATTCATATGCAACACATAATCTCTTCCACTCAGATCATCACACATGCGGAAATAAAACAAGCGGTATGCGATCAAAAGATCATCAAAACATCACACACATTACACAGTATGTATGGGGAAAGCTTATAGCTGAAAACCCCCAGCTATTCTGTATATTATAATGGAGAGAACATGTAACAAACTCAGTACAATACTCCTCACAGGTACTCAGTACTATCTCAAATAAGTTACACACAAACTAGCTTGGTTTTGAACAAGTCACAGGTTCAAAACACATCCACTAATTGCCTGCCTCTATTGCGCAATCAAGGCTGGTCTAATGAGAGATCCAAGGTTCGAATCTCCTTGGCTTGACAGCGCAATCATCATGGGAAATTTCTCCAAGTGTGGTGCAAATCTCATGCACAACTGATGTCGCCACTGATAGCTAACTCCACCCTTTCATCTACCTCTTTCACTGGTCTCCACTGAACTGATCATGCACTGTAGTGAACCGATGTGTTCTTGAGTTGAATAATGAGTTACTAATTAATGAATTAAATAATATTTAATTCACTCCACTCATAACTAATTGATTAGCTAGTTAAACTAATCTCAACTAGTTCAACTAAAATAAACAGAACACAACTCCACTAGCTGTCTCATTACCTCCACCAAACTTCGCCACTGAAGTCCTAACTGAAGTCAACCATGCATGATGCCATCAAACCCTTGGGAATAGCGTAATTCCTCTATCAGATGCATGAGCCACTTCCAAGGCTCCAACTGAAGTGCTCCAAGAGAATAAACTGAAGTTTAGAGTCCAATATTATTAAGGGTTAATAATATTTGACTGACCTATTTTTAGACAGGCAGTCTAAAAATAGACTTCGACCTATATGTCTAAAAATAGAGGTCCATATATTTTTACCAACTCGACCAATCATCCAAGAATAACATACTAAAAGAACCCCCTGACCATGATCCATATGTCTAAAAATAGACATAGTCTAAAAATAGACTTTGCGCCAAAAATAGCCTGCAGGCCCACTTAGTGAAGGCGACTTTGTTCCACTAAGCTCATCATCTTGTTTCAATCTCAACACTCCCTCTCAACAACATATGTATTATCTGCAACCCCTATCCTGCCCCTGTGGTATTCGAATTTGCTCCTGGTGAGCGCCTTCTTCAAGATATCAGCATCTTGATCCTCCGTGGGAATATATGAAAGTAACATGATTCTCCGTTGCACACAATCTCTAATATGATGGTACCTGATGTCGATGTGTTTGGATCTATCATGAAATACTGGATTAGCCGAGAGTTTAATGCAACTCTGGTTATCACAATAAATCACAGTAGGCTCCAAGTGTAACCCGAACAACCCGACCAGGATCTTCCTCATCCCAAATAGCCTTGCATGCAGCCAAGCTAGCTGCCATGTACTCGGCCTCTGCTGAACTTAGTGCCACGGATCTCTGCTTCCTGCTGTACCAGGAAAATGCTATCGACCCAATGCTGAAAACTCCTCCAAATGTGCTCTTCCGGTCCGTTGGACTCCCTGCCCAATCTGCATCAGTGAAGCCAGAAAGCTTCGCTCCATCCTCCTGTCTTTACCATAGACCATATCCCGACAAAGCACGAAGATAACACAATACATGCTTGCCTGCCTTTCAAAAGAGCTTGGTAGGCTTAACCATAGCTTGTGAAAGTTGGTTAACAGCGTAGCATATGTCAGGTCGTGTATTGACTAGACACATAAGCGACCCCACCAACTGTCGATAGACAGTGGCATCCACTACCTCCGCTGAAGTAGCATCCTCCTTCCTCCAACCACCAGGAAGAGGAGTGTCAACATAAATATGTGTACCTCGGTACATGTTGTACCTCTCTAGAATCCCCGGGCATACTTTCCCCGAGAAACAAAAAGTCCTCCACCGCGCCGTCAAATTCCAATCCCAAGAAATAATGAAGGAGTCTGTCCTTCATCTCGAACTCTCTAGCAAGGTCTTCCTTGCATGAAAGTACTTCCATCATCACCAATAAAATCGATCATCTACACAAGACAATGATCACAGCCTTCCCCTCCACCACAACTGCACAGTTAGATCCGCCTCACTCTTGGAGAATCCAAGTCCGGTGAAATAACTGTCTATCCGTGTGTACCAAGCACGAGGTGCGTTTTTCAACCCGTATAGTGCTCTCTTGAGTCTGCACACATGCGACTCACTACTGAGGATCTCAAAACCTTCGGGCTACTCTATGCACACCTCCTCCTCAATGACTCCATTGAGGAATGCAGTCTTCACATCCATCTAATGGATGTGCCATCCCATCCGCGCCGAGAGCAAGAATCGTTCGTAGGGAGAGCACTACTTACGTGCAAAAGTTCTCTTACAATTCCATCTCTCGATCCGTTGTGAGAAGCCACGGCAACAAATCCACCTCGTACTCTCTCTCCCACACACCCTTCACCGCTCGCTCTACTCTCAGGTATCCATCGCAAACCCACCACCGATTTCCCCTTCCGTCTTGGGACAACTTCCCATGCACTGTTCCTAACGATCGAATCATATTCCTCGATCATGGCATCAACCCATGCAGGTTCCTCCACAGCTTCCTCAAAAGAGGATGGCTCCGTCACGACACATTGACTCACAAGAGCCATGTATCCAGTGTACCGATCCGGTGACTGCCTCTGTCTGCGTTGTGCTGTAGGTGGTCCCACAACCTTCTCTGCATCTCGAGCCAGTCGCTCAGCTTCTATAGTGTGCATGCACCCTCTGATGGTTGGCGCTGCATGGGTGGTTTCTTCCACCTCCTAAACTTCCTCTTGTGGCTGATCCACATCCGGAATCTCCTCAGAAATCACGCCCTCCTCATCCGTACAGTGCGTGGCTCCTCTCGAAGTGAAATACCGCGTGGCTTTCTCCTCCCAAAAACTTGACATCTCGTCGCACAAATGTGCCTTGCGACCGTCTCGACAAATACACCCGACAGTTGTGAGGTGTACGTGCTCTACAAATATTCCAAATCACAACATCCACTTTTTGGCATTCTTCGTCACATGAATGTAAACAGGTGAACCAAAAATCCTCAAATGGGAAATATCAAGCTTCTTACCAGAAAACGCCTCCTCGGGTGTACTCATGCCAAGTATCCTGTGAGGACAACGATTCTGCACATATACTGCAGTATTGCATGCCTCCACCCACAAGTGAATGGGTAGGCCCTGATCATGCAACATCGCCCATGCAACACCCACGATCGTTCTGTTCTTCCGCTCAGCCACCCTGTTCTGCTGTGGGTTATGGGGTGTGATGAGCTCTCTCTGAATCCCTTCTGCGTTGCAAAAGTCTTTGAATTCAACCGAGATGAATTCACCACCATTGTCGCTCCTGAGAGACTTCACATGCTTCCCCGATTCCTTCTCTACCAGCGCCTTGAATTCACAAAACTTAGAAAATGTCTCGCTCTTCTTCTGCATGAAGAAGATCAGGCACTTCCAAGAGAAATCATCAACAAAGATCACGTAGTACTTGTGCTTTGCTGTCGAAGCAACTGAGAAAGGACCACACACGTTTGTGTGAACTCTCTCAAGGATCATCGTGGCGCAACTATCCTTCTCGTGAAAGGTGGTTGGAGACATTTCCCTAAAGTACACCCTTGCACCGAATCTGATCGCGCAAGAGTGCCCTTAGAAGCCTACCCGTGATAACATGTCACAGCATCTTTCAAAGCTCCAAGGTGAAGGTGGCCAAATTCTATGCCAGCTCGCCCTCATCATCCCGCCACCACTTCTCCCGCCTCTTTGCATGCCACAGCTATCTACTTGCAAATCGATAAAGGGTTCTGACTCAACCCCTATCTTCCAGGTCTCTCCAGTAGTCTTACTGTGCAGGAAAGCGTTTCCTTCACTGAAGACCACATCATACCCTTGTCTTCCAACATCGCCACAGAGATCAAGTTTTTCTTCAATCCAGGCACATGCATCACTTCCTTCAATACGAAGGGTTTACCAGAATCCCTTTGAAAGGATATGGTACCGATACCGGTCGCACTGTATCTACCATCATTTCCCATCTCGATGTGCACGCCCAGATCTTTGTTCTCCAGATTTGAAAACAAATCTCGATCTCCCGTCATGTGGAATGACGCACCACTATCCAAGAACCACACTGATCCTATCACACTTGATACCAAGCATGCGATCAATGAAAATTCAAGCTCGAACTGCAAGGCCAAAGCCTCTCCATCTACAGATCTGCCCGCTTGCTTTTTTTTCTTCTTCCTGTGGTCACTTGTGGCATGTTTCCCTTGTCGTGCCGTGAAAACACTTCACTTTCGCCATATCCTGCTTCTTGCCTTTTGCACCGGAATGAGAAGTTTTCTTACCCTTCCCCTTCTTTGCTTTGGCAACCAAAGTGCAATTTTCTTCATCAGCTCCCTTTGATGAAGATCCATCCCGAGTAGTCCTCCTTATCTCCTCCTGCATGAGATCCGCCCAAAGGCGCTCCCCATCCCGGCAGCTTTTTACTCATTGGACACCATTCGATATGAAATGCCAAGCCTTCGAAAGACCAAGGAGAGCTAGGTCTACCATGTCCTCTTCTTCGACAGTCACCCCCACACTTCCCAACTCATCTCTGCATTGAGTGAACTTCGTGAGGTATTTGGAAATACTGTCACCTTTCTCCATCTTAATGTTTCTGAGTTTATCCTTGAGCACCAACTTCCTTTGGTCGCTCTTACTCTGGAATAGATTTGTCAACGCTTTCCACATCAAATATGGAGAATCTTTTCCATGCAGGCTAGATACAATGTGATCCTTCACGCCCTCCAACAGAATCCTTCGACATTTTTCCATCTTCTTTTTCCAAGCCTCGACTTCAGCAGGATCAGTGGGCTTTTGGACATCCGTATCTACGAACTCCTTCAGTCCATTATCTTCGAATAATGCCTCCATCTGATATTTCCATGCAACATAATTCGAACTGCCTTCAAGAGCATATTCAAGTCGCAAACCGTTGAAAGACATTTTCAACTTCGGGCACCAAGAAAACAAACTGCTGCAAAATTCCAATTCCAAACTCAAAAACTCAACTGCTTCTGGATCTGTGAGAACAAATTATTTCTAGCACAAAGATCGATTGTATGGGCATTTACTGGATATATCACCTTTTAGAGAAAGGATGGATCTAGAGGCTACCTGGCCCGATATAGACTCTGTCTACCGAAATAATATTGTAATCACTGCAATAGATCCTGATGATTGATTAGCTCTGATACCATGTAGAAATTTGTTGAATAATGAATATTTATCCACCGAGATTATCCTGATCACATACTAATTCAAATTCATATGCAACACAGTAATCTCTTCCACTCGATCATCACACATGCGAAATAAAATAAGCAAGGAGTGCGATCAAAAGATCATCAAACATCACACACATTACAAGAGGTATGGGAAAGATGATAGCCGAAAACCCTCACTTATTGTGTATAGCTAGACCGAGAGAAACAACAAAGACATAGCACAATATCTCTCAAGGCATCACAAAGACTATCTCATAAGGTTAATAATAAAACCAGCTTGGATTTGAACAAGTCACAAGTTCAAAACTCATCCACTAATTGCCTGCCTCTATTGCGCAATCAAGGCTGGTCTAATGAGAGATCCAAGGTTCGAATCTCCTTGGCTTGACAGCGCAATCCTCATGGGCAATTTCCTCCAAGTGTGGTGCAAAACTCATGCACAACTAATGTCACAACTGATAGCTATCTCAACCCTTTCATCTACCTCTTTCACTGGTCTCCACTGAACTGTCCATGCACTGTAGTGAACTGATGTGTTCTTGAGTTGAATAATGAGTTAATAATTAGTGAATTAAATAATATTTAATTCACTCCACTCATTACTAGTTTATTAGCTATTTAAACTAATCACAACTAGTTCAACTAAGTTAAACCGAACACAACTCCACCAACTGTCTCATCAACTCCACCAAACTTCTGCCACTGAAGTCCTAACTGAAGTCAACCATGCATGAGCTCACCAAACCCCTAGGAATAGCGTAATTCCTCTGTCAGATGCATGAGCCACTTCTGTAGCTCGAACTGAAGTGATCCAAGAGAGTAAACTGAAGTTTAGAGTCCAAATATTATTAAGGGTAAATAATATTTGACTTTTCTATTTTTAGGATAGGCAGTCTAAAAATAGACTTCGACCTAAATGTCTAAAAATAGAGGTCCATATATTTTTACCAACTCGACCAATCATCCAAGAATAACATACTGCAACCCCTGGACCATGCTCCATATGTCTAGAAATAGACATAGTCTAAAAATAGACTTTGCGCCAAAAATAGCCTGCGGGCCCACTTAGTGAAGGCGACTTCATTTCACTAAGCTCCATCATCTTGCTGCATTTTCAACACAAATAGCAAAAGCTAATAGGGAACGCTACTTTGAGGAAACAAGAAACCACTTAGAAGATCTAGAATCCGATGTGGAAGGAGAACCATCTCATATAGGGACTCCCCCTCTAGATGATGACTCATCTCAGATTTCACAAGAAGAGTGGTATCCTGATCATATAGAAGAAACAACTCATGAGCCTTGTATTCTAATTGAGTATCAGCATGATCATGAGGAGTTGCTTGAAACAGAAAGAGATCAGGAAACATCAGAAAATCCTCAAAGTATCCCTACAAGCACAAGTGAAGATCTCCTAGAAGAGGTTCAAGAAGACATCCAACCTCCAAATCAGCCAATAAAGAAACAGAGAGCTGCTGCACTTCTGCTCAAAGAAACACAAGAACATATTCCCTTTGACAGAAGAAGAAATAGATTAGATCATCAATAGACAACATGCATCTGAGACCTTTTATAGAACAAACACTCTTGCTCATTCATCTACTGAGTTTTGTTGTACAGATTCAAAAATCTCCTCTGTAAATCAGAATGAAGAAAGACCCGCTGATAGTCCAGTTAGTCCGATTAGTAGCATTACTTACAATCATGATTTTCCTATTTTTGATCTATCTGATGATGATGCTCTCCAAATAGAAGTTGATCTCATAGGGCCATCATTAGTATATTTGTGGGATGAAGATCAGTTCCCTCAACTCCAAGAAAGTAGTGAGCCAAGTCAGGCTATTTATGATACTAATGGGGAAAGTTATGAAAGTCTAGTAGCGGATGAAGATGCCTTGAATCTTCACTTTGCTTTATCTCGGAGCATCAGTAATAGTTTTCATATGATTGGGGACCAGCAGCCTTTCATCTCAGAGGATGAGGAGGAAGACAATGAAGAAGTTCTTGAGCCAGATGAAATTGAAGAACCTTCTCCTAAAAGGGTTGAGGTAATTAAAGAAACCCCTGCTCGAGAACATGTTGATATTTTCATAGAGCTCAACCCACCAAATCAGAATATCACAGAGCTACAAGAGGACAGCACTACCAAATATGATGAGTCCTCCAGTTTAGAAAATGATGAAGATGAGGAAGATTTTCTTTCTCAAAAGGATCTTCTTTTTGGTCCAGTGGAAGAGGAAGTAGTCCTGGTTGAAAACCACTTGTCAAATACTCACAACCAGGTATTATTTCAAGATCCTTATGCTAATTTCCTGCAGACATTTAAAGAAGGATCAAAGGTCATCAAGAGCAGCTTGTTGCAGACAACAAGAAACATTTTCAAAGCTACTGTTAAAAAACAAAGAGAATGGGAGTGGCCCTGCCTATCCAACATACTCAAAGAGATGAGCAGAAAGGACCAGTTATGGGATCATTTGATTGACTGGATTTATTGGAAAAGAGAGTTTGTCAGTTAGACATGTAAATATTCCAAATTAGAGTAGGATAGGTAGGAAATCTCAATAAAGCTCAGCCTGTGAGCATTTAGCTAGTTGTTTTTAATTTCTACAAAGTTCAATTCATGTGTAGTTTATTTTTATGCCATGGACCCACAGCAAACCAGAAAGTCTAATCCTGGTTTGACTGTATTTTCAATTTCTATCTTAGAATATAGAGAATGATAACCTGTATGACTATTTAATCCTGACAGGTATTAGATTAGGTAGAGAATTAAGAGTCCAACTGTTTAACCTGGGCTCTTGGAAGAAATAAGGGTAGCATTAGATAGGTTTATTTTTATGTTTGCAAAATAAAATGTTGAAAAAGAGTTTGCCAGTCCAAGTGCACTCAAAAGAAGAAAAAATTCTAGGACAGTAGGAATGGGTAGGTAGAGATGTTGTTTTGAAGAATAACAGTTTTTCAGGTTGCTGCAAAGGTCACCAGATCAAAAGAAGACCAATCAAGAAAAGAAAAACTGCTACCCAATGGAAAGGCAATGGTCTACTAAATATAGAGATTACTGAGGTTCTGGACACCTAAAGGGCAAGCTTTCCTCCCCATGTGGAGCTACTGTTAGCCACCTATAAAATTTTGGCATAGCAAACAAGTGGCTAAAAAATGTTTCTGAGCCTTCAAGAGAAACATTTCCCTTGAAAATATATCATTCTTGAAGCCTTCATGTACCTTATGTCCTTTGAAGAAATCTTCACTGCTGTGTCCATTGAAAAAGTCCTACTATTTATGAAAGGAACTGTTTTCCAAGGCCTCTGAAACTACCCATTTTGACTCATTTCCCTTCATTTTCATAAAGCCTCCTTTTCCTCTTTAAAACCTCCATTCCCCTTTGAAAGGCCTCCAAAATCATTTTAAAGCCTCTAAAAATCCCTTTATAGGTTTAAATCACCCTTTTTCCCCTTTACCGAAAGCCAAGAAATTCCTTAAAAATCCCTGTTTTTGGCCTAAAAACCCCTTTTTTCCACTAAGGCTTTAAGCCCCTTTCGGCCTTAGCCCTAGCCCTAGCCCCTTTTCTGCATAGGACCAGAGCCATAACCGAGCGCCAATCACAAATCACAATTAGAGATTTCAGTTAACATGTTACCTTTTCCATTTTTCCCTGATGTCGATCCTGCGATTAGATCTTGACCGTTGAATCCACAAGAACCAATGGCCAATCCAAATCGTGCTCCCTCATAGCCCTCATCACTAAATCAAAATTGGAGCTTTCCTTTTCCTACTTTCCTTTGTTTCTTCCATTTTTTCGATGCGATGAACCTTTTCTCTATCGACCTCTTCTTCAATCTCCACCGTCAATCTTTCAGATCCAATGGTTAGCGCTCAAGCGCATCGCGCCCATCCGCCATATTACGCCTCCATTTGTGTGACTCCCGACCAAATCTAGACCGTTGATCATCCGCAGATCCAACGGCCTACGCTCCATCACACAATCGACAGTCGCAACTTCTATTTTCCATGTCCCTTGCCTCCTCCGATGCTGATCCTGTGATTAGATCCTGACCGTTGAATCCACAAGAACCAATGGTTAGGATCGTGTTGTGCTTTGCCCATAATCCTCTGACTTCACCCCGCCGATTTAATTTCCACCATTGATCTTGTTCCAGATTGGACAGCCAGTGCTTAATCACGCATCGCAAATCCAAAGTTCTTCCCTTTTCATTCCTCCGATGGTCCGACATTATGATTGGATCTTGACTGTTGAATCCATAAGAACCAACGGACACGATCTAATCACGCTCCGCCTTTGCCTTGCCCCTTTTCACTATTCCACGATTTGCCGATTAGATCTCTGTCATCCATTCCTTTAGATCTGATGATCCTAATTCCATCCCGCACGCCTTTTTAACCCCGCAGCTTTCCACATATCGCGCTCCTTTCGCACTGTCGGATTTGAGGTCCTAGATCCAACAGTCACCATTACATATCGCGTAACTTTGTGCTCGAAGTTTAATGTTTTAAAGTACGCGATAAAAGTGGTTTTGTGATTCCACGTGTCGATCCCTGATAGGATTGCGTTCCAAAAGTGAAAACCACCTACCCACTATTTGATTGCGTGAAAACCATTCTTGTTTTTCACTTTATCGCCTACCCTCCGCAATCTCAGCTTTTAATCCTAGCCGTCGATTGTTTTAATCTAACAACCCATATTGTATCACGTTCCCATCCATTTTCGTTCATCAGAAATTCCAAAGGAATTCATCAGAAGATCTCCACCGTTGATATCTTCCAATGATTCGACGGTACACATTCAATCTTCCTCCTCCCTCCATCATCAAATATGCTCCCATGGTCTTTCATTTTTGCCTTTTTCCTTTGTATTCACCCGAGTCATAAGCTTTTATGTTTTAACACTAAAATTATTTTTTCACGCTAATTCATGTTTAAACCCCGGTTTCATGGTGTTGCGCCATGTAATTTTCTCCACCACACATATTCCTCTGCAATCGCTCCTTTACCTCCGCTAAAGTCATTCTGAAGCAGTTTAAAGCCCCACACAAGATTTCATAACAGGTTTCGTGTTTTACAGGTTTAAGAGCATGATTTATTGAAGATCAGGGTCGCTAACCCTGAAGTTAGCCCTCCGGCGCCTTTGCAGCCTGTGTATTCATGAAACTGGTCGGCAAAAGTTCAAAAGTGTATTAGAGAAATATTAAAGGATTAAAAAGCCTAACATTGAAGATTAAGAGGCTTAATCCACAGTCAGCACAATTGAATACCAATCATTGGTTGTAGCAGCGCAGGAGATACATCAGCAGGACATTCCATTCACTGAAGAAAGAGCCAAAGTACTACTACCCATTCTCTATTTCCTTCATCAAGCTCCTGAGAAGACTATCACCCTGACAGAAAGTCCTAAAACTGTCAGTGCATTAGTTACTAAGAATGGAAGACCTGGATATCAGATTTTCATCCTTTCTTTCCACAAAAGATAAACAAAGTACAAAAATCTAGAAAGTACTTCAAGAACATACCTCTAGAGTTATTATCAGCCTATCAAAGACCCTTATTTCACCTAAGGGGCACTGAAAGTCAATGCAAGGATATTAAGACAGAATGGGCTTCAGAAACGCTTCTCCCTCTGTTTTAATGATTGATTTAAGTTCTATCTACTCTTGCTATCACTCATTTTCTCCTAGAAGAACTCTAAAAGAATACATTGAAAGGGTTTTTCGTTGGAATTTTGTGATTTCTAAAGTAATACATATTACTTCTTTGAAGAAGCTTTGGTGTTCTGAAAGAGTGTGGAAGTCTCTGTGTTTTCTGTTGATGAAGGAGGTTGGACCATTGGATCCCTGAGCCTGGTTACGGTGAATAAATCTCTATTGTTAATGTTATTGCCCGTTTATCATTTTGTTCCATTATGCTTTGACTTACAGTAGGATAAAAAGTTTAGGCAGAGAAATGTATCTTAGAAGCACCTCTGACCTATTTATCCTTCACTATTTATATGTTTTCTGCTACTGAATGTGATAGGGTAGTCTAATAGCTCTCCTGAATATTCAGTTTGTTTTATTTCAGTAATGGTTAATTCGGTTGTGCTAAAGAATGTTTAGGTGTTCCCTCTTTCTTTACCACTGAATATTGTATCTAAAATCTCCCTTTAATTATTAATGCTTGCAGTTCGACAGAGGAACTTGTTTCAATCATACCCTATGTTCGTTATTGCAATTGTTGTGTTAAAGGTCCCTATAATTGCAGTCCTAGATGTCTAAGGCATTCCCTCTTCTTCGAATGAAATTGTATGTTTTTGTTGATTGAGCATTCAACAATAAATTGTAGGAGGAAATAGGGCATTCCCCGAATCTTATAATTTATTAAAGAGGGTTTAGTCTACATTTCTCTTTCCTTTGAGTGTTTATATTGATTAAGTCCAAAGCAGTGAACTTACTGGAGGAAATAGGGCATTCCCTGAATCCTTTAAGTCATTGTGAAAGGGTTTAGCTTGTTTCCACTCTTAGTCCTTAATTTTCATCCCATTTCACCTATATTATTCAACAGATCCTTGACCAAGTTAGATTTTCCCTCTGGTTTCCCTTCCTTCTTAGTCAGAACTATTTGGACTTTCACATGACTCCATTACCCAATGGATTGTAGATTCCCACGCTCTATCTATACCACATGAAACACATTTTTCCAACCAAACAAACAGAAAAAACAATCCCTTGTGCTTCATAGCTAGCCTAATACCACAATTCGAGCCTTAAAGATATATCATTCTTCACATTTATAGAGAGATCCCTCTATGGATCCAGGAGAGATAGATCCTAGGATCTCAAAGTGGTTTACTGTTGTCTTATCTTTTAGTCTTGCCAATCTGGCCAAAACTTAGGAACCCCAAAAGTTGGCATTCTGGATCTTGACTGGGATTTGGAAGGTGATGGAAGTAGGGAGAGGAGGATGTTCTGACCGGTAAACATAAAATACAATCAATCGATCATCAGAAGGATATACAGTGCCCAGGGTAGATAATAGAGCATTTCATTGTGAAGGGCACGACTAGAGGAGTTATAGCATTGAAATGGCAGCAGGAGATTGTGCCAAATCATCTACTATGCTATACGAATGGGCAGCTTTTTTATAAGCATTGTTTCAACGTAGTGGTCCCTTAGGGATCTTGGTATAAACCTCCGCCTTAGGCTGACGAATCTGCAAGGGACCATTAGGTGTTGAAAGAGACTCTGTAGAGACTGAAGGAGGCGGCTCGGGGACAGACGTAGCAGGAGGCTTGTTGTACTGACTAGACCAAGTCTAAAGATTGATGTCTACGGTTAGAGGTTGATCAGAGATTATCATGAGAATCTAGTAATCGGAGGTACTAGATGGAAGAGGTTTAGTGGCCACCTTACCTTAAGGTGGTTGGGTAGCCACAAATCCTTGCTGAGGGAAAGGATTAGTAAGCACAACCAGTTGACTAGGTGCTGTCCTCGCAATGTTGCTTGAGACTCCCACATCTGCCGCTTCTATGGTAAAAGAGGACAATCATGTGTGTAATGACCATAAACACCACAACGAGAATAGGGCTTGTTCGTGCGGACATGCCTGTCCTGCTTGGGCTGGGTGCCCTATTGCTGGTTAGTAGTGTTAGGAGCATTATTTTGAGGATTAGGTCTAGGATTAATAGGAGCATATTGATTTTGAGTGCCTTTCCTCTTCTTTTTGGAGGGAAGAGGACTAGTCGCGCCCTGCTGTACATACACCTGCCCTTGAGAGGATGGTGGCTGCTGTTGTGGGGGTTGAGAAGGCAAGGGAGGAGGTGGTGCTAATGCTGGAGGATCTGGAGCACTAGGCTATGGATACAAAGAATAAGGAGGTTGGTTAATAGTGTGGTAAACAGAAGGTTGGGAAAAAAGAGGAGGAATGCCATATCCTGGATACGTGCTACTGAGAGGGGGAAAAGTGCAGGAGGTGCTGGTCCCCCCCAAGGAAAACCATAGCCCATGGGAGGTTGAGCGTATGGATTAGAGAGAGCTCCAATGATACCGTTGGTGGCATGAGATGCCCTCGATGCGTTGGCACCACCAGGTTTGGGAAGATCAGGTAGAACGATATAAACATAACCCGACTGAGCGTAGATCAGGTCATATTTTAACGCAATTTGGAGAGCGGCTTCTTTGGTTTGAGGAAAGTGCAATGCGACATATTTCCCGATAGGTGGAAAAAGAGATCTAAGGAACCAGTCCATGTAGACATGGTCTTCGAAGGTAGGGGCTCAACATAGGCTCTTTCTTCTCTTCCATTACTAGACATGGTCAGATAGGTGGGTCACGGACGATTGATGGAAAGAAGTCAAGAGTTTGGTACCAGTGTCATAACAAAGGGGAAGCTGGAAATAAGATAGAAAAGCCTAGGAAATAGTCGCAAAGGTGGTATGAGAGGAAGGGGCTTGATCAACATACCACTTAGAAGCTTCACCTGTAAGCGTATGTTTGAACAACCGAAGACGGACAAAGTCATCGGTAATGGAGTTAGATGAACACCACATGTGGAAGATCGAACATGATTTGTAGGATATTCTCCAGCAAGGCCTTCAAAATTTGGGATGTCGGAAGGGAGCTTCATCGGCATAGCAGGCCAGCTAGTGTCATGGTGTATAGGGTCATTTATCAACTGGTCAAAATTGGGAAGGCTGAGGCATGCCATGAAGGGGAGCAAGGGTGCAGCCGGGTTAGTGTCTATTGCGTTCCCAATAGTGTTATTCCTAGCATTGGGGCTGGGGTTACCACCAGCATTAGGTCTTGCACTAGACATGGTGAAGGTGACCGGGGGAGAACCGAAGGCAGAACGAGAAGGAGAACCCAATGAACTAGAAGAAGAGTCGGAGTGCAGACTTGGTGGAGGACTAACTTGAATCCTACGTGGAGGAGTAAGTATTCCTACCGAAAACTGAGGATGAAGGCCAAGAAGTCTTCGGGATAAATGCCTTGGTGGTGCAATGATGACGACACAAACACCGTACAAAGGAAAAAGAGACTAACAAGGGCAGGGAGGTGCAAAATCAACTGATTACAATGTCGAAACAAGGGCAGAGAGGTGTAGGATCAATTGATTTCAATGTTTTAAAGTCTTTTCTTGGCAGTGTTAACCAAGCCCTTTTTCACTTAGGGTGTGTGTGTGAAGTGTGCAAATTTTAATTTTTAAACCCAAAATTTTGTAGAGAAAAAGAAAAAGTGTGCTATATAGCTGCAAATAAACCTACAAATAATAGTATATAAGCTTGCAAAAACATAAAATAAACAGCTAATAATGCAATAATATAAACCCAAGGAGGCAGGCCTCTTAACAACTAGTCTGTAGGCGAGTAAAAAACTAATCAAAACACACTAAAATAGCCAATAGATCTAAGTTCAGGAGGGACAGGGATCTAAAGGAAAAAATTGCTAGAAAGTGGTTCAGAAAGCAGCAACAAATCAAAGGAAAGATTGCTGCAAATGAGGTGGCGAAAGGCTATGTCCTGGAGGGAAACAAAGGTGACCCTAGAGAAAAACCCAAACAAAACTAAAAGAGGTGTTGTGGATGGATAAATAGCCAATATGAAGTGGATCTGAAGGTGAGGTATCAGATCTGAAAAATGGCTGAAGACTCTGAAATTTCAGACAACCTGCAACAACAAAAAATCTTCCACAAGACGTGGAGGGTATTGAAGCCATAGGGGGCTAGGTTCCCACTTAGTTGAGAAAAACAGAACAAGCACAGGTCCAAAATGGGCATTGACAAAGGTCAGGCAACCCTGAACAGAGGCTCAGACAAACCCATAAAACTTTCAGAAAAAATCTCGCAAGAAGTCTAGGTCACAGTCTTTGACCTGTTTTCAGCAGAGGTCGCAGTTTTTGGGCTGAAAGGTGCATCCTAAGGGTCCTGGTTGTAGTTTTTTGGCCAAAAAGTGCGACCTGCACTTCTGGCACTCTTGGAAGTAGATTTCAGAAAAAAAGTGTCGTCTCAGCTGCGGTTGATGTCTGTCACCTGCACAATAGGTCTGAAAACACACTGAAGTTAGAATTTTTAATGTTTTAGGGTTTTATAGGTTAAAAAAACATCAAGAAAAGAAAAAACAAGAGGTTGAAGAGAAATCTTAGGGTTTGAAGTAGTTGGGTATGCAAGAATTAGAAAAACGACAGAGGTCGTAATCGTAAACCCATGTGGAGTTGCCAGTTGTTAGTATGAATCTTAATTCCAAGTGTACGAAAAAAGTCCACTTTAGCTGTGCATAAAAAAAAACCCTAATAGCAAAGATGGCTGCCAATATCCTCAGAACTGTAGTTAGGTGATCAAGATAAATGCTGCCAAAATCTAGATTTATGCATTAGAAGACATTAAGCAGTAGAAAAAACAAGATTTACTCCATGCATCTAATAGACAAGACAAGAATATGTTGAATGAATTTTGTATTAATGGTACATGGGAGGAAAACACAGAAGGGTGTTACCAGTTCTCCTCAATGGGATGGGTTCTTGTAAGTCCTCAACACTTCAGATCTAAAACTCCTCTCTCTTGATGTTGTAAACCCAGACAAAAATGGTAGCAAAATATGACTATGATGGTGGATCAAAGTCAGACCAAAAGTATAGATCCAGAGTGATCTTTAGGCAACAAAAGGTGGTAAATGAATGGGAAAACCCTTATATTTATAACAAAATATTGAGTTAGTCTAGATATTGGTGCATAATTAAAATATTATTAACCAAATCAAGATCCAACTTTTATGGAATATTTTATTATATTTGTTGGAGAGAAAATAAATTTGACTGGGGTCAAATCCCTTTATTTGTAAATAATAAATAAATAAATGATTTATTTATCATTTTAAGGATGTGGTTGAGTAATAATCAAATAAATAATGATTTATTTAATTATTTATGGGTGATTTAGTCATATTTAACAAATAATATTATTTAAATAAGGTTTAAATAATTATTCTTTAGAAAATAATAAGATAAATAATGATTTATCTAATTAATTTCCTTGTTTTGGGTTAAATATAACCAGGAATATTAATTAAATTGCTGTTTAACTAATTATTCCTCGAGGAAAATCAAACAAATATAGATTTACTTAATATTTCCTCATGGGGTTTCCTGTTTAGACCATAAACAACTTAATAAAGGTGGTTTACTAAGTTATTTTCATAGTGAAATCAATTTTACTTAAGGTAAAATTGTTCTTACATGATGTACTTGGGTCCATCTAATGATAATAGGTTAGATGACCAAAAAATGGTGTAACAAGGGTCATATCCAAAGATACCAAGATTGACACACTGTTTGATAGTGGGTCACAAGCAAACTTAATCTCTGAATATTTGGTGAAAAACTTAACCTTGAGACCATACCATATCCATTGGGTTGGATTTGTAAGGATTCAAATCTACAGGTTTCAAAGAAATGTATATTGAGGATTTCAATCATTGCAAGCTTTGTTGACACAGTTGAATTAGATGTGGTTCCACTTGACATAATTGGTATTGTATTAGGGAGTCCTTACTTATATGACAGGAAAGTGATCTTCTATCACCATGAGAACAAGTATCATTTATTAAAATATTGCAAGGAGTTCATTGTTAGATCACACCACAAGAAGACAAACATTTCTTTGGTAAATGCTGGATAGGTAAAGAGGCTGGTAAATTCAAGTAAGAATTTTTTTCTTCTTATGATTAAGCCTAAAGCTGATATTAATCATGAATATTTTGAGGGATGTGATCCTAAGTTGAAATCAGAATTATATGATGTGGTTAATGGGCATCATGAAATGTTTCAGGAACCAATAGGATTGCCTCCAAAAAGGGAAATTCAGCATGAGATTTAGTTGCATCAGGATTGTCCTCTTCCAAACATCGGTATGTATCGGATGTCGATAATGGAGAATGCTAAAATAAAGAGGAAAATCAAAGAGATGTTGGATAAAGGAATCATAAGGCCAAGAACCTCGCCATGCAGTTCACCCATAGTCTTGATACCAATGAAAGATGGAACTTGGTGCATGTGTGTAGATTTCCGAGCTTTGAACAAAATTATGGTAAAAAATCATTACCCACTCCCATGAATAGATGATTTGCTTGATCAGCTTAAAGAAGAAAATATTTTCACTAAGTTAGATTTACGAAGTGGACATCATCAAGTAAGAATTGCAGAAAGTGATATATGGAAAACTACATTCAAAACCAAACAAGGATACTTTAAGTGGCTATTTATGCCTTTTGGTTTATGTAATGCAAAAAAAACTTTCATGAGAGTTATGGATAATGTTTTGCGACCATTCCTTGATGACTTTGTTATTGTGTACTTAGATGACATTTTAATTTTCAGCAAAACAAGAGAAGAACATGTCTTGCATGTAAATAGAGTGCTTGATATTTTGAAGAAAGAGAAATTGTTTCTTAAGATGTCAAAGTGTGGGTTTGGAAAGACTTCTTTGGTCTATTTGGGACATATTGTAGGAGGAGGAGAATTGAGGATTGATCCTTCTAAAGTGGAGAGGCCATTGTGAATTGGCCCACACCCAAAACAGTTACTGAGGTAAGAAGTTTCTTAGATGCAACTCAATATTGGAGGAAATTTATTGCCAATTTTTCTTCCATTGCAGCTCCTATGCATGCAGTGAAAAGTGTGAAGAAAGGCTTACAATGGGGAGGAAAACAACAGCAAGCTTTCGAAGCTTTAAAATACAAGATCAGTTCATCTCCAGTCCTTGCATTACCAAATTTGAGACAACCATTCGAGATACAAACCGATGCTAGTGATTATGTCGTGGGCGTAGTTCTTTTGTAGCATGGTAATCCTATTGCCTTTCATTCATATACTTTTAATGGTGTTGTGACTAATTATCCTACATATGAAAAAGAGATATATGCATTGGTAAAAAGTTTCAAGAAGTGGAAACACTACTTGATGGGTAAAGAAACTATTGTACACACCGATCACCAACCATTACAGTACTTGTAGTCGCAAACAAAATTGTAGCAATCAAGCATTTCAGGTGGATGGGATTACTTCAACAATTTCACTTGGTCATAAGGTACAGAAAAGTTATGTTCAATAAAGTTGTAGATATTATTTCGAGACCAATCATTAGTGCTTCTACTTTACTCAAAAATGAGTTTGTTGTACATGAGAATTACATAGAACAATATGCACATGACATTGATTTCCAAGATGTATATGCTAGTTTGAGTGAAGGGAATCAGGTTGAAGAAAAATATTATCACATGCATAACAATTTATTGTTTCATTTGAGAAAGCTATGTATTCCACATGGAGAGAGGCTAAGTGTCATGAGAGAAGCTCATTCTTCTCTTATTAATGGACACTTTTGGGTAAGAAAAATAGTGGTGCATCTACAGAGGTATTGTTGTTGGCCTCGCATGATAGATAGTGTGTCACATTTTATAAGAGGTTGTTCTATGTGTGCAACAAGTAAGCCTAGTAATAGGAATCTTAGATTGTACACGCCACTACCGGTACCATCAAGGCCATGGGAGAGCATCTCCATGGAATTTTTTGGAGGTCTACCTATGTCAAGAAAGAAACGTGATTATCTTTATGTAGTTGTGGATAGATTCAGTAAAATGTGTACACTTATGCCATGCAAGAAAACCATTACTGCTGAACAAACTGCTGGACTTTATTTTCAAAATGTTTGGGTTCATTTTGGATTACCCACTTCTATTGTTAGTGTCAGGAATTCTAGGGTCATTGGGACTTTTTGGTCAAATCTATGGAGGATGATGGACACAAAATTGATAAAGAGTACCGCTTTTCATCGACAAACAGATGGAAAAACTGTAGTGGTGAACAAAACAATTGTACATCTATTGAGAGGATATTGTAGCAAACATCCTAAGTTGTGGGATGAACAACTACATTATATTCAACACACTTACAACTGGGAAAAGCACTCTTCAACACAAACCTCACCTTTTGAAGTATTCTTTGGATGTTTTCCAAAATCACCATTATAATTAATCTTTGGGAAGGATTTTGCAATTGATGGCCATAGTGATATTGATAACGCTCAAAAGCTCATTGAAAAAATTCAGATAATACATCAACAAGTTCAAGAAAACTTGAGAAAAGTCAAATAAAATACAAAGAGAGGCATGACAAACACCAAGTTGATCACAAGTTTCAAGAGGGAGATGATGTATGGTTTCACATTAGCAAAGAGAGGATTCAAGGGGAAGGTAAAAAGCTCAAACCCATTTGCTATGGTCCTTTCAAGGTCATAAAAAAAGTTTGTAATAATGCATTCCAACTTGATTTGCATTCTTACATGCAAATGTATTCATTTGTTAATGTTGAAAAATTACGCTTGTATGAGCCACCTTTGATCGATGATCAAGGAAGTGATGTTCAACTACCTTCTATTGAATATTTATCACCATAATTTCTAGATGAGATCAAAGAAGATACAATTCTTGACAAGAGGACAATAGCATCAAAGAGGGGAAGTGTTGAATACCTTCGAGTTAGGCTCAAAAGCACTAAACCAAGCAACACAAAATAGATGGAGATTCGAAAGGTGAGGGAGATGTAACCTCATCTACTGAACAGGTAATCAAGTCTTTTGGGGTCCAAAAGCTTCCCAATGGGGAGGAATGATCAGGATTTCATAATTTTTTCTCAAAATTAATAGTTATAGGATTGGGTTGAAACCAGGATGGTTGCGTGGATCTCATATTCTTGATTCTGGTGTCGTGAATGGTTTGAAAAAACAATGTCATATGAGGAAGACATTGTGTTCTGATTGAAATGAAAACAGGCAAAATTATGACAGTTTGACCAGGTTTGACTGGGATGAATAGTCAACAAAGTGAATTACAGTCAACAAAAAGATAATATTCCTTGGAATATTCCTCTCAGGACAAATCGTTTGATGACAAGTGTCAGGTTTCTATTTGTGGTATGGTTTGGAGGGCCCAATGAGAAGCTGCCACGTGGCTAGCCCTGAGGTCGCCACGTGGCCCTGCAACTACATATTAAAATTTTGTGAGGGTCCACAGGGCTCGACCCCCAGACCTCCCACCGGGAATGCATAAAATCTACCATCCACTCTACGAATTAGTTCTTAACCATATTGGATGTCAGGTTTAATTTATGTTATAGTGCATTTATATTTGGGGGTTGGGAACCGCCGATGGTCCCAACCCGCTAGCAGTTCTGTTATCTCAAAATCAGACCCTGATAGGCTACTAGTCAAGGAGACCCTAAGCAACTATTTCAAACCAAAATTTTATTTGAGGCTTAGCCTCCTCAACCTGAGAGGGCTCTCTCAATATGTTAATGATTTAAAAATAAAGATTAGATGGCTAACTCTGTGAATAAACTAAATAAAGTGAATAATTGGTTGTACTGCTAGTCAACAAAAATCTATTGGGTAAATGGAGTCAAATGTGCTTTCACAAAACATAAAGATCAGTTTCATTTGGAAGTCAGGGCATTTCAGGGTTTAAATGCATCAATAGAATAGTAGGACAGAGGATAAACACAATTCATGAACATATATAGGAATTTAGAGCACCTTCAGTGAATTATAAGTAATGTATATTCATGCCACTGCAAGTAATTTAAAGAGAAACATAATGAGACAATCAAACATTCATAACCCCTTCTGAATCTTGAGTAATGAAACAAAACTCTCTATATTAGGATAAAAACACAGTTCTCTAATTTCACAAAAGTATGCTTGTTCAATGAAAATTCCAATCCTCTACAATTCGATTTCTTCCCTCTTATAGAGTAATCATTACATCTTTGGATTCCTTCTAAACATTTGAGAAGAAATTCGAATTTGACACCTATCAACTTCTAAACAAACTTTATTTACAAACTGATAGTAAAACTGTCTGTTTTACAGTCCTAATACAACTAGGATTAAAACAATATTTATTACATCTTAACAACCTTTAACAACCTTATCTAATCATTTAAAACTATGCTTGAAAACTAGACTTCAACCATGATGTTGTTCATCTTGCTGTTGTTAGACCCATCAACCTGCTTCTTATCTATTCCTGCAAAATAGGAGCATGTTTCCTGTATAATAGCTGGAAGCTCCATTTCTGTCCATTCGAATCCATTGCTGAAGAAATGGTGCTCAAAACATGTGGCAAATGTCTAATGAATTTCACTTGAATTCGACCTTCCAGCTGTGCAAATCTCAACCTCCAAGATGGTGTAACAAGTATCAATATATACTATTGCACTACGAAACTGTTGAGTCTACTGTTTTCATAGTGCAGACCTTTCCTTTTTAACTCATACTTCAAACCTCCATTTTACATGTGCCAACCCTTTGGATCTTCATTTTTATTCTCCATATACCTCCACCAGCATCAAAACCCAACACAAAACCCTTGTCGCCTTTGGAAATTTGCAAAAAATTTTCAAACTACATCCTACAGCAGTTTCGTAGTGCGCTACGAAACTATTGTGTGTCACCTTCAGTAGTTTTGTAGCGCGCTACGAAACTGGTGAGTCTTTACTTTTCACAACTTCTTTCTAAAAATTTGGTTTTCAACCCCTTTAATACGATGTTTTCAGGTGTATCTCAACCTTCATAACCCATAACATCATCTTTAAACAGCTCCAAAAATGAGATATATTCATATAACCTCAAAAACTTGTTAAAATATGACACTTAATATTTTCACTTATTTTAGCTGTGGCTGATCTTCAAATTGTGCTATCTGTATTTCCAAATCTTCAACTCTCCTCTTAAGATTTCTATTTTTTTCCCTTAGCTTGGTATTGACCATCCTAATGAATTTTGGTTCTTTGATTGCAGGTAGGGTCCATATGAAGAATTGAGCTTGACTATCAATTAATTCAGGGTTTGGATTTTTCTCCAACTCCCACAGTCCTTTCATCCTTTCAAAGTTTTCCCTTTCTTTTACATGCACTCTCACCTTTTTCTTCAACTTATCGATCTCATTATTTGACAATCTGAGTTTTTATTTGACATCTTCGTAGCTGCTCTTTTCCTTATGAATATTGAAAACCCTATTTCTGTCTTCTTCAGGCATTGAAAAAGATATATTTGTGGTTTCTTCAAAAAAATTATCACTTTCACCTCCTGTTTGATCTTTCTCTATGTATGACTGCTTCAACTTCTTGGAGTTCCTAGTTGAGGGTTTTTTGGGTTTAAAGATAAACTCTGCCACATCATCCTGAAACTCCAACCTTTTGGATGTCTTCGATTTATTTGATTTTCTACCACCTGTATCCAGTTTGATGAAGTTTGCTTACACTAGGGGAGACTTTGCAATGTCAATAGCTTGAATTCTATCATTAAAATTACCTTTTGACCCCTCTGTACTTACAACTTTACCTTTTTCCTTTAACATTTGACTCCTAGTCAACCTCACTTGATCTGTTTTGCTAGTTGACTGCTCTCGAATTGTCTCCTTAACCAGAGTTTTATTCTTTTGTGCAGATTTAGGAGTATCTTGGATTTTCAATGTTGTTCCTATCATTGGTTCTTTAACTTGTTTTCGAGGCTTGATTTTAACAAATCTTCTTGACTTTGTTTCTATAGGGGCAGTAGTCTTTGTTGGAGTTTTTTCTTTAGCTTGAGGACTAACACCTGTTCCTTCAATCCCAATTCTATTCAAAAAGAGGAATTCAACCCAATATCTATTTGCTTTCTGCAGCTCATGTAAGAATATTAACTTAACTAAGCCATGGTGAAATAATGAGGTTTCACATGACTCAAGTTTCAGTTGTACCTTATCAGACATCTTAGCCAAACTTCTGAAAAGATAAAAAGGTAAATCTAGAGATATTATCCCTGTGAAATGAAGCAAAAGTTTAAAGTGATAGGTATACACCTTGGGTATTTCCCTTCGCAGGTTAAGTACCTCTGAATATTGTAGAGCAGATTGGAAAATGTATCTTTAACATAACTTCTTGGCACAGCCTTGTTCAAGTCAACCTCTATAAACTCTGGTTTTAGAAAGATTTTTCAGGGTACCATGTCAAACTTGAAATTTTTAAACCACCTGTCTTCTCCCCTCGGAATTTTTGTAACTGCTGATATCACTTCAAGGGAAATTGGTAAATTGAGGAATCCAATCTTTGAGTTTGATCTTGTGAATTTTATGGAAAATTCTTTGGTGACTTGAGTGTGTCCTCCTTGAAGTTTTTCAAAAAACCTCCAGAAACCTACTTTCTTAAAGGCTTCTTCAACAGACTTGTCTTTTGTAAGAGTTTCTACATCTTCAGGTTCTGTTCTTAGGCAATGACTAGACCTATGACTCCTTCTTTCTTCAGCCATTTTCTTCTTGAAAACCTTGAATCTTCAGCAATCTGTGATAATCCCTCTGAAAACCCTGTGTCTTTAGCAAATTAGCAATCAGAGCTTCCTGTTGAATGAACTGGCTCACTTGGTAAATGAGTTCAGCCTTGCTTGATAACAATTTTTCCTCGCTCGATAACAATCCTGCTTCTACCAGCAATGAATTTCAAATTCACTTGATAGTAAGTTTTGAAAATACTGTTGAATGAGAAGCCTCGCTTGAATTTGTTTCAGTTCTACCTCGCTTGAAATATAGTTTCACAGCCTCGCTTGAATTTGTTTCAATGAACTCTAGTCTTTCACCACTAATTGCTTCTTCCAAAACATAAGCATGCATGCACTATTGTCTTGCATGAGACAAATGAAATCGAAAACGGCCAAATGTTTTCAAATTTGAAAGGACCAATGACAATCTGACCCCTAATCAATGACAAATGACCCCTAATAATTATAATAAATGGTTGCATGCGTGAATGAGAACTCGTGGATGACACCTAATGATGAAAAATTTAACTATATTTGACAGATGTGACAGCTCAAACACAAAACTGAGAATCCCCGATTTCGTAGCGCATGATTTTCAAATTCGGGTTTTTGCGCTACGAAATCACCAGCGTTTTCGTAGCATAGAATCAACTTTTTACACTGAGCGTGCTACGAAAACGTGGTTTCGTGGCCTATTCATCAAATCTTCAAAAAAAAACTTTAAAAATGGGTTTCAAAACATGGCATAAGATCTTTGAAGAATGAAACAAGGTTGATGAACATTGTTTGGTGATGGAATAAGACCTTTAACCCATGATCTAGACCTTTAAAAATATAAAAATGACTCTAACCCTATCTACAAATTACGGCAAGGCAAAGTGTAGCGGCCAAGTTTGAGAAAAAAAATGAATGACTGAAGTGGCTCCACTTGGGATAGTGTGCCCCTGTGGTACACTAAGAACCCACAGCACCAGTGCCATTCATTTTGATAAAAAACAGGAATTTTTGTTGACAAGTATCTTCTTTGAACTGTTGGGCCTTCACCTCGGGCTTAAGCTCTCTATTTCATCTTGTCATTTATTAGCAAAAACTTGACAAAGATGAATATATACAATGTCATGAATGAGTGATGTTACTTCAGCAAACATAATGCTTTAGGAACCTGCCATTAACAGGCCCTCCAGCATATGATCCTCCATCAATTTCCTGCAATATGTAAGTGTTGTTCCCATGAAAACCAACAATATGAAAAGGACCCTTCCATAAATTCTCAAACTTACCATGCTTGCCCTTTTCTTCAATTTTGGCCTCCCATTTCAGCGCTTTGTCATGAATCTGAAAACTGTCCTCTTTGATCCTCCTATCAAATGTATTCTTGATTCTGTTTTGAACATGTTGATGACTGTCATAGACTTCATTTCTCTTTTCTTGCAAGGTTATCAGCTGGTTTATCCTCCTTTGGATGGCATTTGGTTCTTCTTCAAGTCCTTGAATTAACTTCATAACCGGTACCCCAAGTGATGTTGGAAAAACAGCTTCAGCTCCATAGACTAATTCATATGGCGAAGTTCCAATTGATCTCTTTGTACAAATCCTATCAGCGCATAGGGCGTACTTCAGCTTTAAATGCCAAGCTTTGTTGTTCTCCTGTAGTACCTTTTTGATGATTCTTACAATGCTCTTGTTTGATGATTCAGCAGGACCATTACCTTGTGGATAGTAGACTGTAGAGTGTTCAAGAGTGATGTGATATTGATGGCAGAAATTAATCATTTTCTTGGACTTAAATGCTTGAGAATTATCTGTTATAATCTTCATGGGATAGCCAAATCTTGACAATATATTATTCTCTAAGAAAGAAATAATTATAGAGTCATTAGCTTGCCTGGTTGGTATCGCTTCTATCCATTTGGTGAAGTAGTTCGTTGGTATAAGAATCCAGTGATGCTGCCTTGATGAATATTGATGTATCTCTCCAATAAATTCTAACCCCCATTGCTGAAATGGAGCTTCAACATAAATAGGAACTAAAGGTAGAGGTACAAGCTTTCTTCTTCCTTCAAACATTTGACACTCATGACATGCAACGATCTTTTTGTAAATGTCTTGAAACATTGTTGGCAAAAAGTATCCAGCTCTTAGGATCTTGTTTGCTGTAGCTTTCCAATAATGGTGTCCCCCGCAATCACCTTTATGGAACTCATCAGTTATCTTTTCAGTCTCTTCTTCAAGCAAACAATTCAGCAAAATTCCTCCTGCATCTTTCCAAAACATATTTCTTTCATAAACAAAATTTCGCAATGATTTTAGCTTAACAAACCTTGCTTTGGACTTCGTTAGACCAGTGGGAGCTTTATTATGCTGTAGGAAAAAAACCACATCCTTATACCACTCTGAAGTAAGAAATTTCTCATCAATTTGGACCAATTCTTCTTCATTTTCAAAAATTTCTGATATTTCTGCATTCAGATTTATGTCAAGACAATCCAGATTTGACTGAGTCATTAGCTTCGCCAAGCCTTGTCCCTTCACCTACTTCGTTGGTTTAATGTCTATATCATATTCCAGCAATTTGGCGATCCATTTCCCCTTTTTCCATCTGGATATGCCTGAGTTATAATGTCCTTTACCACAGCACTTGGAACATATGCTACGATGTGTGAATGAAAAAAATAAATTCTGAAATCTTTTATAGCTTTCACCAAAGCATAGGTCTGCTTCTCTAGAATATTATACTTCAGTTCAGCATTTTCTAATGTCCTACTAAAGAAAGAAATAGGTTGTTCAATACCTTGCTTTCCTTTTTGTAGCAAAACTCCAGCAATTGTGTTTTCGAAAGCAAATGTAAAAACCAGAAATTCTTTGGAAAAATCTGGACTGATGAGCACCGGTGCTTGTGTGAGTGCCTTCTTGATTTCTTCAAAAGATTTCCTTGCTTCATCTGTCCATTTAATGTCCACTCCTTTCTTTAGCATCCTTGTTATATCTTTGAGAATCTCGGCAAAGTTAGGAATGAAGCACCTAACAAATTTCACTTTCCCAAGAAAAGATTGAATCTCTTTCCTACTTCTTGGAAAATATACCTTTTGAATTGCATTGACTCTATTAGGATCAATCCTAATTCCTTCTTTAGAAATAATATGACCAAGTAATTTGTCTAATGTTAAAGCAAAGATGCTTTTAGTAGGATTGAGAGAGATACCAAACCTTCTACATTTCAACAGAATTTTTTCTAGATGTTTCAAATGATCTTCTTCTTTCTTTGAATAGATTGTGATATCATCAAGATAAAAAACACTGACTTATCCTTTTATTCAGAAAAAGCGATGTCCATTACTCTTTGGAAAGTGGCTCCCACATTCATGAGACCAAAGGGCATTTTAGCGTACATGAATGTACCCCATGGTGTTGTGAAAGCTGCCTTTTCTTGATCATCTGGATGCACAAGAATCTGATTGTAACCTGAAAAGCCATCAAGCATAGACATCCTTTGTGAACCAACAATATTTTTCAGAATTGAATCCATCTTAGGAAGAGGATAGTTATCCTTTAGTGAAGCCTTATTCAAATTTCTGAAGTCAATACAAATTCTGATTTCTCCATTCTTCTTCCTTACCGAAACTAAGTTTGCAAGCCAATTTGAAAATCTGATTGGAACAATGATCTTTGCATCAAAGAGTTTCTTAACCTCCTTTTTCAATCAATGGCATGAGAAGAGGATTAATTCTCCTTAATTTCTGCTTGAAAGGCTTCTCATTTTCCTTGATAGGAATAATATGCTGAATAATGGAAGGATCATATTGCTTTAAATCAAAATAACTCCAAGCAAAAACATCCATAAACCTTCTCATCATCTCAAGATATTTGGATTTCACATTAGCTGAAAGGAGCTTTGAAATTTTTATCATTTTAGGCAAAGCTAATGTACCAAGATTACAGCTCTCTACTTCCTCTTCATCAGCTTGCAATTTTGGTGCTTTAAAAACATCATTTTGATCAAAAATCTTCTCAAGAGGAATAAGACCCTTTGGTATTGAATTATTATTTAATTGCAAAACTTCAGAATTTTCTTTAGGCTCAACAAGCATATTTTGTTGATCTACATGTGTATTTTCAAATTCTTCTTTCAACTCAATAAAATTCTTGACCTGTTGATCATCTTCAAAAACTTGCCAATTTATGATATTGTCCGGTATAGCTGGCCTATGACGAACTTCAATTTCATATTTTTCATTTGAATTCATAGGAATAATGAAAAGACTTGCGGAAACAGCAAGGGAATCAGCAATAGAATTTTGATCTCTAGTTTTGACTATGAAGGAATAAGACTGAAATTTTTCCAACAAGTCTAAAACTAAATTTCTATAAGCCCTCATTCTTACATCCTTCGTTTGAAAGAAACCCTCAAATTGTTTGATAACCAATTCAGAATCTCCAAAAACAGAAATATTTCGAGCCTTCATCTTTTTCAAAATATCTAGACCCAAAATCAAAGATTCATATTTAGCCATGTTGTTTATGCAATCAAAATTCAGTTTGTAAGAGTAAAACTTACTCTCATCATTTGGATTTGTAATCCAAATCCCTGCTCCTGCCCCTTCTTTTCCTGTTGATCCATCAAAGTACATTGACCACCATTCCTCCATCTCTTCGTCATTTACTTGTCAATTTTCTGCATGCTGATTTTCTGAGTGTTGATTTTCTGAATGTTGATTTTCTGCTCTTATTTCTTCCTCAACACTATCAGCTGATTCATTGAAAAGAATGGCAGATCCAAGCTCAATATACAAAGCATAAATAGGGAAATTTTGAGGTTTATCTTTACTTCTTACCATGTAGGCCATTCTAGTCTTTCGATACAACCTCCTTTGCTCACCAAAAACAGGAATTGTGGCATAGGAAAGATCCATATGCATTGTGCCTTTAATTTTCGTTGCCCATGATCTTGAAAATAGCATACCAAACTTTGGAGGAACATCAGCTACAACAATGTCCATAACAACTGTCTTTGTTTGAATTTGCGTGAGGCCAACAACAACATCCTTGATTAGACCAATACATTGAACCCTCTTGGAATCAAAGGAAAACAAATCCTTATATGGTCTTGTGATTTGCAATCCCATTCTCTCCATGATAACCTTGGGCATAAGGTTATGAGAAGCTCCTGAATCTAACATAGCATTATGCAAAGTCATATCATGAATACTAATGCTTACATAAAAAGGAGGAAACTCTTCATTTTGATCATCTTCTAACCTTGGACCCAAATATATAGTAGGATTGTCTTCTTGGATATTCAAGATATTAGTAGCCCTTGGTTGTGAATTCAACATCTTAACTATCTTGCTTCTATATTCATTCACCTTGAGAATCTCACTGAAAGGGACTGATATTTTAATCTTTGAAATTTCATTCTCAAGGTTGAAAACATAAACAGAATTTTCAACATCTTTGACAAGAGGAGGAATATCTTTCTTACCAAGTGGAATATCTTTTTTACCTTCAGCCACCTTCGGGGTATTTGGCTTTAGCAGCCTTTGGAGCATATTTCTTGGGCTGCGCTTTGTTTGCAATGATAGGCACATTTCTATTTCTGAGATTATATTGCTTTTGCATCTCGAAAATAACATGTTGATACCCTTTAAAATAATCTAATGGTTCTTCTCCTTGATTAGCCAAATCTGACTCATCATGCTCTTCTTTAGTCAAGAATATTCCTGACATTTCTTCGTCAAGACAATGGATGGATTCTTCAGGAATCTTAGGCTCATCTTCTTCATCTACCAAATTTTACTGAAAAGGAGGTCTCACTGGAGGGTGAGCTTGCTGATTTATGTTCTCTCTCGACCTTTGCTGATTTTGAGGTCTCCTAAATTGTGAATTTTTGAATTGAGGTTCATGTTGCACAGGAGGAGCAGAAGTGTTACCAAGATCTAACATGTCCATCAACTTCTCCATGGTTTTCATCATTGAATCAAATTTGTCTTCAAAAGTTGAGGTGGATGGTTTCCCTTCTTCTTTCAGTTTGGTTTTTCCATTTTTTACTTTTTAGCAGTTATTATGTTTACCTCAACCTTAACTGCATCACTCTGCATTTCAGCAAGTGTAGGTGACTCTCTTTCCCTCAAAAGGATAGAAAAGTCATAGTCAAATGCTTCAGCATATCTCATTTGTGCTAAGGCTTCTAGAGGTTTCAAATGAGCCGGAATTGAGTCAAAAAATTTATTAAATCTCTTTGAAAATTTTTGGACAGATTCATCAACTTCCCTTCTAAGACTGTTGTATTCAGTGAGTGCTTGGACTAGATTGGTTCTATTACCCCATTTTCTTAAGAATTGATCTTCAAAATCATTCCAAGTTCTAATGTTGCCCCGTGAAAGAGCCTTAAACCATTTTCTAACTTCACCAATAAAACTCTGTACAAATAACCTTAGCTTCACATCCTCATCATCAACTTCTTCCCTGTCTATAAAATCATTGAATCTATCTACAAATTCCTCTGCTGAAATTTCCTCATCACTACCCCAAGTAGGAATCCTAGCAGCATATTTACTAGGAAGGTCATGCAAAACAATAAGAAGTACAAGTGGTGCATACCTAGCAGGAGCAGCCATGACTGGAGGATAAACAGTAGTTGTAGGAGGGGCAGAAAAAGAAGATGAATAACTTATATGAGGGGGACTGCTTAGTTTTTGTAAGCCACTGACAATAGAACTCCAATTTGGAAGGGGTAAACCAGCTTTGGATTTCAGCAAGACTTCAAAAGGATCAGTTTCTTTGAGTTTATCTAAAGACTCTTTTTCTAGCAGTAATTCAGAGGTAACAGCTTCCCAAAACTCTTCCTTGTCTTCTTGTGTCACTAAGGCTGAAGTGTCAATTCCTCTTTTTTGCAAGTCTAAGATAACATCAATGAGTTCCTTTTCACTTTCTGATCGAAACAACACTTCATGAATCTTGTCATCGACTTTCTTATCTTCAGGACTTCTTAATATTTCATAGGACAAATATTTCAAATGAGATGGAGTACCTGATATTTCTGAAATTCTTTGACTTTTTGAAATAGTGTTTGGAGTCCACAGCGGTAGGTGGATTGGGATCAGGATTGCTCCGTGTGTATCTCCTTCTCAAAGCCACCTTTAAACTTTGAAAAATGTATGGAGTCACCAAGGTAGATTGTAGCCTCGAAAAACTTTCTGAGCTCTTGCTACCTTCAGAAGTTTAGCTTCTTGATTTCGGGAATGAATAATCTTCAGACTCCCGGCAGACACACCAAAATGTTATCTCAAAATCAGACCTTGATAGGTTGCTAGTCAAGGAGACCCTAAGTAACTATTTCAAACCAAACTTTTAGTTGAGGCTTAGCCTCCTCAACCTGAGAGGGCTCTCTCAATAGGTTAATGATTTGCAAATAAAGATCAGATGGCTAACTCTGTGAATAAAGTGAATAATTGGTTTTACTACTAATCAACAAACATCTATTGGGTAAATGGAGTCAAATGTGCCTTCACAAAACATAAATATCAGTTTCATATTGAAGTCAGGGCATTTCAGGGTTTAGATGCATCAATAGAATAGTAGGACATAGAATAAACCCAGTTCATGAACATATGAAGGAAGTTAGAGCACTTTCATTGAATTATAAGTAGCATACATTCATGCCACTGTAAGTAATTTAAAGAGAAACATCATGAGACAATCAAACAGCCATAACCCTTTATGAATCCTGAGTGATGAAACAAGACTCTCTGTATTAAGATAAAAACACAGTTCTCTGATATCACAAAAAGTATGCTTGTTCAATGAAAATTCCAACCCTATGCAATTCAATTTCTTCCCTCTTATAGAGTGTTCATTACATCCTTGGATTCCTTCGAAAAATTTGAGAAGAAATTCGAATTTGACACCTATCAACTTCTAAACAAACTTCATTTACAAACTGACAGTTAAACTGTCTGTCTTACAGTCCTAATACAACTAGGACTAAAACATTATTTATTATATCTTAACAACCTTTAACAACCTTATCTAATCATTAAAAACTATGCTTGACAACTATTTCTTCTAGACTTCGACCATGATATTGTTTATCTTCTTGCTGTTAGACCCCATCAACCTGCTTCTTATCCATTCCTCCAAAATAGGAGCATGTTCCCTTTATAATAGCTAAATGCCTCATTTTTGTCCATTCGAACCAACTGCTAAAGAAATGGTGCTCAAAAAATGTGGAAAATGTCTTATAACCTTCATTTTAATTTGACCTTCCATCTGTGCAAATCCCGAACCTCCAAAATGGTGCAAAAAATGTCAATATTGCTGCACTACGAAACTGCTAAGTCTGCTGTTTTCGTAGCGTAGACTTTTCCTTTTAAAATCATGCTTCAAACCTCCATTTTTATGTGCCAAACCTCCCGAATCTTCATTTATATTCTACATATACCTCCCACCAGCATCAAAGCTCAAAATCAAACCCTTTTCACCTTTGAAAATTGCAAAAATTCTTCAAACTGCATCCTACAGTAGTTTCTTAGTGCTACGAAACTGCTGAGTCTTCACTTTTCACAGCTTCCTTCCAAAATTTTAGTTTTCAAACCTTTAATACTATATTTCCAGGTGTATATCAGCTTTCATAACCCATAAGCATAAACTTTAAACAGCTCCAAAAATGAGATATTACCACATAACCTCAAAAATTTGTTAAAGGATGACACTTATTGTTTGCACTTATTTTCATTGTGGCTGATCTTCAAACTGTACTAGTTGTATTTCCAGGTCTTCTACTCTCCTCTTAAGCCTTCTATTGTTTGCCCTTAGCTTGGTATTGACCATCCTAATGAATTTTTCTTCTTTGATTGCAGGTAGGGTCCATATGAAGAATTGAGCTTGATTATCAATTAATTCAGGGTTTGGATTTTTCTCCATCTCCCACAGTCCTTTCATCCTTTCAAAGTTTTCCCTTTCTTCTGCATGCACTCTCACCTTTTTCTTCAACTTATCAATCTCATTATTTTCCAATCTGAGTTTGTCTTTGACATCTTCATAGCTGCTCTTTTCCTTCTGAATATTTAAAACCATGTTTATGTCTTCTTCAGACATTGAAAATGATGTATTTATGGTTTCTTCAAAAACATTAGCACTTTCACCTCCTGTTTGATCTATCTCCATGTCTGACTGTTTCAACTTCTTGGAGTGCCTAGTTGAGGGTTTTCTGGGCTTAAAGATAAACTCTGCCACTTCATCCTGAAAATCTAACATTTTGGATGTCTTCAATTTCTTTGATTTGCTACCACCTGTATCCAGTTTGATGAAGTTTGCTTGTACGAGGGGAGACTCTTCAATGTAAATAGCTTGAAGTATATCATTCAAATTACCTCTTGACCCCTCTGTAACTACAAACTTACCCTTTTCCTTTAACCTTTGACTCCTAGTCAACTTCTTTTGATCTGTTTTACTAGTTGACTGTTCTAGAATTGTCTCCTTAACCAAAGTTTTCTTCTTCTGTGCGGATTTAGGAGTATCTTGGATATTCAATGTTGTTCTTATCATTGGTTCTTTAACTTGTTTTCGAGGCTTGAGCTTAAAAAATATTCTTAACTTTGTTTCTACAGGGGCAGTAGTCTTTGATGGAGTTTTTTCTTTAGCTTGAGGACTAACACCTGTTCCTTCAATCCCAATTCTACTCAAAAAGAGGAATTCAGCCCAATATCTGTTTGCTTTGTGCGGGTCATGTAAGACTATTAACTTGACTAAGCCATGGTGAAATAATGAGGTTTCACATGAATCAACTTTCATTTGTACCTTATCAGACATCTTAGCCAAACTTCTGAAAATATAAAAAGGTAAATCTAGAGATATTATCCCCGTGAAATGAAGCAAGAGTTTAAAGTGATAGGTATACACCTTGTGGTATCTCCCTTCGCAGGTGAAGTACCTCTGAATATTGTAGAGCAGATTGGCCAATGTATCTTTAACATAAATTCTTGGCATAGCCTTGTTCAAGTCAACCTCTGTGAACTCTAGTTTTAGAAACATTTTGCAGGGTACCATGTAAAACTTGAAGTTTTTAAACCACCTGTCTTCTCCCCTCGTAATTTCTGTAACTGCTGATATCACTTTAGGGGAAATTGGTAAATTGAGGAATCCAATCTTTGAGTTTGATCCTTTGAAGTTTATGGCAAATTCTTTGGTGACTTGAGTGTGTCCTCCTTGAAGTTTTTCACAAAACCTCCAGCAACCTACTTTCTTAAAGGTTTCTTCAATAGACTTGTCTTTTGTAAGGGCTTCTACACCTTCAGGTTCTGTTCTTAGGCAATGACCAGACCTATGACTCCTTCTTTCTTCAGCCATTTTCTTCTTGAAAACCTTGTATCTTCATAAATCTGTGATAATCCCTCTGAAAACCCTTTGTCTTCAGCAAATTAGCAAATTAGAAATCAGAGCTTCCTGTTGAATGAACTAGCTCGCTTGGTAAATGAGTTCAGCCTCACTTGATAACAATCCTGCTTCCACCAACAATGAATTTCAATTTCACTTGATAGCAAGTTTTAAAAATATTGTTGAATGAGCAGCCTCGCTTGAATTTGTTTCAGTTCTGCCTCGCTTGAAATATAGTTTCACAGCCTTGCTTGAATTTGTTTCAGCGAACTCTGGTCTTTCACCACTAATTGCTTCTTCAAAACATAAGCATGCATGCACTATTGTCTTGCATGAGATAAACGAAGTTGAAAACGGCCAACTGTTTTAAAATTTGAAAGGACCAATGACAATCTAACCCCTAATCGATGACAAATGACCCCTAATAATTATAATAAATTGTTGCATGCGTGAATGAGAACTCGTGGATGACACCTAATGATGAAAAATTTAACTATATTTGACAGATGTGACAGCTCAAATGAAAAACTGAGAATCCCCGATTTCATAGCGCATGATTTGCAAATTCGGGTTTTTGCACTACGAAATCACCAGCGTTTTCATAGCGCATAATAAACTTTTTAAACTGAGCGTGCTACGAAAACGTGGTTTCATGGCTTATTCATCAAATCTTTGAAAAAAACTTTAAAAATGGGTTTCAAAACATGGCATAAGATCTTTGAAGAATGAAACAAGGTTGATGAACATTGTTTGGTGATGGAATGAGACCTTTAACCCATGATCTAGACCTATTAAAAATATAAAAATGACTCTAACCCTATCTAGAATTATGACTTAGGAAAAAGTGTAACTGACCAAGTTTCAGAAAATTTTTATAGTGATAACAAAACTCAAGACGAAGATACGAGAATTTAACTTTTCCATATTAGATTCATTTCTAAACATACCAAGATAGACACACTATTTGATAGTGGTTCTCAAGCTAATTTGATTTCCAAAGACTTAGTTAAGAAGCTCAACCTTGAAACAATTATACATCCAAAACCTTATCCTTTAGGGTGTATATGCAATAATGCAAACTTGCAGGTAACAAGGAAGTGCATACTAAGGTTTTCCATCAATTCAAACTTTCTTAATGAAGTTGAACTTGATGTAGTACTGCTTGAGATTTCAGGTATTGTTTTGGAAAGTCCTTATCTTTATGATAGGAAAGCAGTATTTCATCGCCATGAGAATAAGTATCAGTTGTTTAAATATGGAATTGAGTACATAATTAGATCGCATAAGAAGAATACAATTTTGTCTCTTATACATGCAGGAGAAATGAAGAGAATAGTGAATGCAAGTCAAAATTTGACTTTGTTAATGATCAAGCATAGAGATGTTTTGAATGAAATATTTCAGAAAGACATAAAATAGACAAGAGTTGATTTCATTGAAGTTTATTATCTTGGTAATAAGATGTTTCAAGACTCTAGCAATTTGCCTTTGAAAGGAGGTAAACAAGATGTGAAAAGATTTGCGACGGTCTACATCGGTGTTGAGTAGTGATGTGAATGTCGGTGCGAAGTACAAAGATCGAAGAGAAAGCTCCAAAGATAATTTGACAAAGAAGGCATAAGTTCCCCAAGCACTTGTTTTGTTTCAAAATGGTAAATTTCAATGGCGAAAAAACTTCGTCAAAATTCAACGCAAGTACGGGGCAAGACAAGCTAAAAATCGCCATGTTGACGAGTGTTTGAGGTGGGGAACGGTTTTCAAGTTTCCTTTTATTGACGTAGAGGTGGGGAAATTTTTTTTTCTTCTGGGAAAGCTTTACGGTTATGCAAATTTAGGAAAATTGCGGCATGATGGTGTCTACAACGGCAAGACGAGGGTCTCGAGTCAAGGAAAAATATTAGTTTTGTAAGCTCAGAATTTGAAATTAGACCAAATTACGATTGGATTGAGACTAGAAGGGTGAGGGGCTTGAACCCTCATCCACATGTTCGTTAATGAAAGAATTTTAGAGGTCAAAACTGTGAGGAGGAATTATCAAGTGCTTAGTTTTATGCTCAAAAATAAAAGTTCTCATAATGTCACGAAACCTAAGCTGCGCACAACGCGATTGCTCGTCATTCGGGTCAAGCGCACTTCATTTCACGCCTGATGGACTTTGTATGCTCCTGGAAATGAGTTCTATTCGTTGCACAAACATGAAAAAATTGGCAAAAAATGATGATAGGTAGCCGGAGTCAGCGGTCCGTACTACGCGTGGCATGCTAGCTGAGCCAGGTCAAATTCGATCTATTTTTTGTTGGCTAATAGGGGGCTTGCCCAGTAGCAACAATACGATTCGTTTGAATCTGTCGGTGATTTGGAATTTTTATTGTTTTCGAAGCGCCGATTGGGAGGGGACATGTCGCTCGGTCTAGGGCTGCCACGTGCCCCCTCCCCCCCCCCACCATGGAGTAAAACTTTTGGTTGAAGACGGATGGAGGCGTCGGGGTTCGACCTCGCGACCTCCCACGCCAAGAGTACCTGTTTATAATCTTGCTAAACCATAGTTCTTAACAACATAATCATTCCACGTATATTTGAATTTGTATTACTATGTCATGTCGAAGAGGGCCGGCCCGACACCCATATATGACCGACACCTATGACCCTGCATGAGAGCCAAAACGTTAAGCGTGAAATTAAAACTATTAATCTGAATTTATTAACCTTAATCCTCATTAATAAAGGCAGCTAATCTAAATTAGCACTAAGCGCGATTAAGAGCTAACGAATAATCAGTTAATGCGGGTTGAGTATATTAAACTCGATTAGTTTTGTAAGTACGCAATCTTACCAAACTACAATTTATTGCCAATGTCAATTAGCTCTAGTTAGCTAAATTCCTTGTGTTCTAGAGAAATTGGAAATGGTCATAACTTTTAAGAGTTTACGACCAAATCGGGAGCGAGAAAGAGGCTATATTACCATTTTTGGGCATTTTGGACTCATTGGTATAGGTTTAAGGGAGTAGAAAAGCATTGTAAACACATAATTTTTCAAATTTGAGCATAATATAGAGGCCAGCCATGGAAAGCTGACAAAGGAATCATGAGAAGGGGGTAGACACTCCTTCATCAAATTCATGTGTTGATGTGTTATATGGTGATATCTATGCTATTTTATTTTCAACATTTATTTTATGTTAAATTTTTCATAAAATTAACATAGAAAAACACTCATGACACTCGAGCCCTTGAAAAGAGAACTTGGACCCTTAAGCACATATAAGACATTGATTTAAAAATGCGAAGGGGAATTATCAAAACATAACTAGCATACCTCATTCACATCACTATTAGGAATGGAAGGAAAACAATGAAGTTAATGTTCCTTGGATATGATATGTTGCATTTGGTACGTAATGGCTATACAAGAAAACTCCTCCATATGAACAATATCTTCGGAAGAATAGACAAGCATTAAATATAATATTTTGTAACATATATGAGTTAGTACTAGAGAAAGTTATGGATTTTGAAATCGCAAAATAAGTATGGGATAACTTGCAAGCCATTCATGAAGGATAAAGAGAAAACAAGTAAAGGAAGATTGCTCATCGGGTAAACTACGTACGTAATCATATTCCCCAATATAGTAAATGAATCCACAAAGGAAAGTGTAGTTTATCGGATGATGAGAGTGATCATGAAACCCTTCTTTATGAGATGGTTCTTGATTCGGAAGAAGACGAGGTTTAGAGGAAGTACTTAATCTTAGAAGAAAATTTTCTTCTACTTTGAAAAAAAAAACCAATCTTGAGAATGAGTTGCGGGAATGTAAAAACGAGAGATCGTGATGAATTTGTGAATGTTGCAGTAGTAACCAAACAAATTAAATCGTCGACCTTGATATTGTGAAGGACTTGAAGCTAAAATTATTTCTCTAAGATCATAACTTGAAAAGTAAAATGACGAAATGATGAGCTACTTTAAGTGTTGAAGGAAACAGAAAATGAGTTGAAGGAAGATATTTATTGACAATAACACAAGTAGAAGAAGGAAAGAGGTTTGAAGAAGGAATGGTACAGAAGTATATTGAAAAAGGAAGACCGGTGTATTAGCCTAGAAATTTGAGGTAAGCATTCTAACGAGGTAAATTAGCGAGAAAAAGACAAATGTTTGAAATTCTAGGATAGTACCACGAAATTGGATAATATTCTTAATAGTCAAAGATCCGTTCATCGAATCAAGCCTTGGATTCCATGAAATTGTTAAGGGATAATCTAGCTCACAACCACAAGGAAATTTGATCTTAACAAAGCAAACTGCGAAAATTTGAGTAAACCATATCATAACTGAAGGAAAACAAACCTTCGAAGGAAATCATTTGCTCCCACTAATAGAAACAAAAATTTATTTTCTCCTTTGAATAATGATATTGAATGTTTTATCTATCATAACTATGGACACAATGCAACAAATTGCGAGAAGCGATTGTTCGAGATCTCAAACAAATAGGTATTCCATAGGAAGATCATCGGATTCGGGTATTCAAGATTATTTCAAGGGTATTTTTTTACTTGTAATGCATTTGGACACGAATGTTGATTGTAATAAGAAATATGAAGCTGATATTGTGTCTCTGTACTTCCTTCTCCTGGTAGTGTAAGGTGTTATACTTGTAACAAGTTTGTACATATAGAAAAAAGTGCAAGAATAAGACAATGAATGCATTCAAACAACACGGTCTCTCCAAAGAAAAGAAACTTGACGAGAATATTGTTATTAAAAGATCTAAAAGAGATGGATCCTGACACTAAGGTAAAGAAGAAGGAAGAGAAACATGTAAAGGCGTGGTATTGTTTTATGCGCATTTGAAGAAGAAGATGAATGGTACATAGATAGTGAATGCTCTCATCCTGTCTAAAAATAAGGACAAATTCATCTATCTAAAAAACAAGAGTGGAAATTTATTCTTGGAAATAGCACGTCTACAAAGGTATACGTAAAGAATGTGCGATGCTAATATTAAGAATACAAAAGCATCTAATGTTCTTTGGTAGATGGGCTAAAGGAGAATATTATACGTGTAATCCAAATAGAAGATAAAAGGAATATAGTGTATTTACATCAAATTTGGATACAAATATAGTAGAAAGAGAAATGGAAAAACTATATGGTTGAGATTTCATAAATTCGAGAAATTTTGTATGTACTAAAGAAAAATCCGGGGAAAAAATAAGAGGCCTAGCACCTCTTCTTGATTCGAGACTAAAGGAAAATGGTCCCCCTTTTGCATTCTACTTCTAAAAGGAGCGATCGGATCCTGAGATCAATGGTGCATGATCTCGAGGGGAACTTTGCATTGATGTTTTCATATGTTCCTTTTAATTGTTTTTACTAATTGCATTTGTGTTAGAATGGGATGAATATGACGGAGTTCGGGGTGATGAAATCTTGACTAAACCAGGAAGGGGGGGGGGGGGGGGGCGCGTGGGGTGGGTGAATCGGTTTAGTCTCATGGACGTTAAAAACTTTTGTTAAACTCATTAGCTAAAACACTACCCGCAGGTAGCTTAACAAATAATGACCAACAAACTAAATATGTGAACAACAAGTAATAAACGGAGACCAATACATCGCATTAGCACATAATAACAATGCATATGGTCACAGGATAAAGTGCAAACCCATAAGGAGAAAACCACGATTTTTTATTGTTGTGATGCAAAGACAAACTCCTACTCCTTATTACATACGATTTTTACGTAGGCTCAACCTACGGTCTGTGCCTCGATTTTACGCAAGCTACAACATACGGAAATGACTCCAACTCCCATATGGTTTCTACGAGCTACAACCCACGGAGGCTCCTACCTCAAGCTAGATCCAACAGAAAATTTATCAAGCCATAAACTCAAGGAGACCACAATCCCCTCGTACAAAAATAAAAGAAATATCTTTAGTTGTTCATCAATTCTACATACCTCATTTTTTATGCCATCCTCTCCCCTTCAAATCTACTTCACAATAGCTCCATATGTACCGAATAACCCCAATGCATAATATCAATCAGTTCTCACACATTCTCCCTCTCTAGAATCTTCATGCCCTCAAAAATTACATCTTTTATAAAGATAATTTGATGGTTTTTTGTATTCACATAGGAATATGAAGTGAATGAAGCTTGACTCTTTGCCTTCCACCTCATTGTTACCAAACTCTTCATATCTTGAATATTAGAACAATAATAGATAATTCATCCAATATTAGTTTAAACCATGTGTAATTATTAAATGCACCATCTTAATGCGATATCAAATAACAATATTTATCATTAATATATCACAACAATCTTTGTATCTTTTTCCTTTTCTTGGAATCTTGCCTTTACATCCATGACAATTGACTCGATCAACAATTTCACATCACAACAAAATCTTCAATATAGCAAACTTTGTAACATTATAAAAAACATTTCCAATGTATCCAAGGAAATTCATCTCCTTCTTATGCTCCTTTGCATGGCTGATCTTGTGTTGCTTCTTTTCTTGACTGTCTTACCTTGATATTCCTTTACTTGTTTACTCCTTACCTTATTCTTTGCTTTTCTTTCTTCTCCTTTGCTTTGTTGATCTTTTTCCTTCTTTGCCTTGTGGTTTCTTTTGCATACCTTGTTGTTTCTCTTTGTGTTTGCTGCTGCTCCTATATACCTTTGCCATCGATGACAATATTTGAGCATCACTTATGCTTCCAACAACTAATTTTTGGCATTATGGTTGCGGATGTTGATTTATGCATCTATTATTGGAGTTGACATAGGTTTAGGGGGAGCATCCTCTCCAACAGTTCACTATTGGTTCACTATGATTAACATGTGCACATGTGATATATGATTATTATTGTTGTGTGGAACATTGTTTCCTAGATGTTGTTATCATTCTGTCATAATTAATGTTGATCCATTGTTGCTAATCGGTCTTCTTGTAGTACTTATTGTTGATTAGAATATTGATTTGTGGATATGAAGATTTAAAATTTTGTGTTATTATTGATGATGATTTCCAAAATGGCTTATGTCATGCACTATATTTGTTGACGGACAAGATTATCTAATGATTGGAAAATGGCTTGTTGCTTGATATTTATGCTATGCTTCATGGACATGCTTATTTCAAAGTTGCATATCTTGGTTAATGATTGGATTGATACATTACTTGACATATGTTGTTGCTATCCTACATGGTTATAAAGATCTCAGATATGATGACTGCTAGCGGTCTAATGATTATTCAAAGCTCCATGATTAGTATGTTGATATTGAGGTTACTAGTATCTATGTTACTATTGGTTGGTATGGTGATATGTGGATATGATACTACATTATGGATGCATGGTTACTCTGCTTCGATAGATGAATGGTTTTAATTACTTATGGATGTATTATGTTTGTTGTATTTATATTTATTTACATATTTCTAAAAGATCCAAGGGGGGGAGCATTATCAGTTTGGTAAGGTGAATTATATCTCGCAGCATAATTTATTGTTTCACACATGTAGTGTCAAGCATTGCAAGCGGAGCATTTCTAGGATCTGCCCTTTTCCCTTGATGTCAAATGGGGAGAGACGGATAGGAGGTTTCCATGTCCAAAGGGGGACATTGTTGGCATTATGGTTCTATGTTGTCCTTGATGGAAACCATGTTGATTTCACAAGAACAAAACAAGTGCAGGTTTCTATGAAGTGTGGCATTATAATTAGTCACTTGGTTATTAAGATTATAACTAATTAAGTGGTCAAATGGTTAATTCAATAATGATAGTCCACATGAAGTTGATTAATTGGTTATGAAGTAGTCCAATGGTGCTTTATTCATTTTACAATGTGTGTGGTCCAAATATTTAGTAGATTGAAGTAAAAAATAATTAATGAAGTGTTACAAACTAGTTTTGGACCAAATGGTTACAAATTTATCAAGGATTTAGTTATTATGATTAAATATTTTATTTATGGTGAACCAATATATATATGGAGATATTTTATTATGATTGTAAAGTTAGTTTGGTCATCCATAGATGAAGTAAAAATAATAATTTACCTTTAGTAAATCATAATATTCTTGGAGCTGAATATGAATTGGTCATTTCAAGTCAATGAGAAATGTTTTCAATATTTTACTTATATGAATTGGTCATTTCAAGTCAATGAGAAATGTTTTCAATATTTTACTTATAGTGGTCATGGTAGAATTATTTTTACATTTGGTAAAATATTCTTGGAATTGAGAAGTTTATGGTCAGCGAGTAACAACTTGAACTAAATAAATAAAACCACTAATTTGTGCCCATGTTTTATGGTTGGAAAGAAACTACTTGGACAAAATCTTTGTCAAAAAGCTTATTCGTAAGTGTGGTTGGACCATTGAAGTAAACTGAACATTGAGGTCACGGATTTTGAAAATAAATTAATTCCATGATCATGGTCCAATAACGATTGATGATGGTAAGTAATAAATCCAAACACAAAATTATCCTTTGGTTAATGAAGGATCTGGAGTAACATTGCTTGCACCAAAAATAAATTAAGTTAGAGTTAAGGACCAATTAAAATAACTCCCAATTTCTGGGAAGTTAAGCTCCATATTTGAAAGGCGTATGCAACACTGAAGTGTGATTTATGGGATTGAATTCTAAAGTTCCGAAGAATGTGTTTTTGGTGATATTGATCTTGATCATGTTCTGGAGGGAAGTTTGCTCTAGTACGAAAAGTTTGAGCAATCATGAGCTGGAGAGATAGTTGGAAATAGTAACTGTCAAAATCATTATGGCAAGTCAAAGTTAATGTGATAAAGTTCTAGGCTTAATCTGTGATAACAAATAATTTTTTTGTTTGATAATGCACAGAGATGGTTTCATTAAATACACTTTTATGTGCGTTAACTTTTTTCTATGCGTTAATGCCTATTGAGCCCTGAGTTGACACATTTTTGGTTTTGATATTTGAATAATACATCCATTTTTGCATATTTTGCCTCTAACGCTGGCCCTATAGTGATATATGGATTGGGTTCTGATATACCTCTCCTCTTGCTCTGCAATGAAATGGATATGCGATGATTTGAGTTGGGAGTGAATCCATTGTTGCAAAGATCAGCTATGAGATTAGTGGCATGGATTTTGTTTTTAAACGCTGGGAGAAAATATTTGTTTGTTGAAGAGGTTATTTAAATATTTAAGCTCTGCTTATGCGTTGATCCTCTGTGAATTACTCAACCTGGTCAATTTTTAATCAAGTTCTTAGTGTGTTAAAAATCATGTTCGCTCTGGCTAGTGAATCCTTCATCCTTAATTGTCAATCGTCAATTTACTGAGTTATGTATATGTTTGAAATATGACAACAAATGTAATTAATGTGATTTTGGGCAAATTTACTGGTTAGTTGATTGTATAACAAAATAAAGTTAGAATAACTAAGTTGCTCATATTAAATTGGGATGGACCCAGAGGCTTGTAGTACAAGGAAAATCATGTTTGATTAATAAAGTTCCCAATCCATTGGGCCGTGGAAGTTTCCTTGACACCCTGTCAAGGTTTTACCTCCTAAATTCATGTGTTTACCTTTGTGTATTTATTTTCGGTTTGTCATTTAGTTATATATTTGTATTTCTTTCTCCTTTAATATTTCCGAGAAGAACAGTATAGACAATATGTAGCAGATTGTTCTGACAGAGATATGAGTTGTACGCTCAAGAGGATGGTGTAGCCGTGCAGATATTGGAATATAGTTTTAAATTAATATGTCTAATATGTAGATATAGTAAAGGATCAATGTGATCAGTGCTAGTTGCATACACTTGTTGATTACCTGAACAAGCAAGTAAAGTAATTGTGAGCACAAACCTAGCGCAAAGCATATGCAAATCCTCTTGATGCAAGGATATGCACATTGTTTACGCACACAATTTATTATTTGATATTACAATTCAAAGATCAGTCTGCAGCAAGTTTTCTTGTTGAAAAGATCAATGAAGTAGGACAAAGTTATATTTTGGTCTATGGTATGTAAGATTAGAGGCTTTACTGTGAGCGCAAAGGTTATCCTTTTAGGCAGAATGTATGCATAGATCTATATGAGTTGAGCTTGATTACAGTCGTGCTGTTTTTTAATGTCTTGGTCACTGGCATAGGACAAAGATTAACAAGTTATGTAGTTTTTTTCTATGTTCTAACCACAATGATTGCATGGTCATTGACATAGAACAAATATTTATAAGTTATGTTGTTGTTCGTCTACTATTGAGGAATCATTTCTATAAGAGACTATGTTTTATGATGATGATATAATGTATGTCTTGAACTTAGTGTTATTTAGACTTGGCAGTGACATTGGTAATCTAATTAATATCTGATACAGAGCATTGACAGGATTCCTGTTACATTAGAGTATTTCTTGTGACAGTGGTTGTATTCTGCTGACAATTGTGATAAGTCTAGTTTACATTCTTGATGCAGAATGAGTTTGGTATCATTGAGTATTTTGGGCTTATTACAGGATTATGAATCTACTATTGCTTGCTATGGTTGGTCAGTGTACATGACAAGTTATGGCTTGGTTCTTGACAGGATTCGGTATTTGACAATTGGACAGTGCATTTGATTTGGTTACAGTTTGGTCCTTGGTGGTTGAATATTCAATATTGGCACCGTTGGTTTATTCATATTCAGTAACTTGGCATTGGTATTCTTCAGTTGGTATCTAGTGGTTGATGTTCATTGACTAGTATATTGATTTTTATTTAGTGATTCAGTGTGTGGCATTAACATTATTGGCTTGTTCTAGTTGCAGTGATTAGTTTGCATCAGTGATTCACTTGGTCAATCAGTTTGATATTCAGTGGTTTGGCATTTCAATGATTGACATATTCAATATTTAGTATTGGTTTGAGGCTTTAGTGATTTAGTTGGTTTATACTTCTTCAGTATATTCAGTGATTAAACATTGGGATTCAGTGATTGGTTCGGTATTGAGATGATCTTGGTTTGAGCTTATTGATGGTGTGGGTCCAGTTTGAAAATAGATGAAAGGTGGCCTATAGGTTTTGATGATTAATTGACAAGTGGATCCAGTATGAAACATTATGAAACACGATCCATGAGGTTTTGAGGGTTGTAGCCTTTAGTGAAGGGATTGGTGCTCCCTTCTAGTAGGAGTTGTAAACGAGATCAGGGGGTTGTATCTCCCTTCTAGTGGGTGTTAAAGAACAAATGGTAGCCTCCTACAGGTAGACGCATGCGTGCTGGCAAGAGTCTGTGTCAGTACAAGACCATGATGTAAAGATAAATTTATTTATAATCAAAGAAGAAGACAAAATGACGACATAAACGGTAGTTTTCTCCTACACTCGATTTCCACCTAAAATCTTGGTGTCCATATGTGTTTTGTTAAACAATGCATGGTAAAACACACACAAAGGGAAATATAAGCATTGATTTCCTTTCTATTACTCACAGATGTACACTTATATTATATTGATGTAACTCTTGGATTCCACATTCCAATGTCACTTGGAATCCTCTTTGTCCATCCGGCTTCCACACCTGCCCATAGAGGATTAGGTGTCCAACATTCCCCCCTTAATCCGAAGGGGTATGTATGAGTCCAAGAAGAGAGTTGTAATATAAATCTGCAAAGTATGCATGGTAGCACTTAGGCTGAATCAATTCTCTGAAATGTTGGCATAAAGAGGTGGTTTGAGAATGACCACCAACCTTTGGAACACTTAGTGTAGTCCCAGAAACTCTTCCAAATCGGCAGAAGGCAGGGGCTTCTTATTAGAAGTGTTGTCATTGATGGCAAGGACGTGACGGAAAAGGAAAGACATGAGGTTTTGGTGAATGGTATGTGCTGCTACAGGGAGCATGAAAACCAGGAAAGGGACAGTTTATTACGGGACGAGGAGACAGCAAAAGAACCAAGAAAGCGAAAAGCAGCAAAGGAGACAACACTTGTTGGCAAGGAGATAGGTGGAAGAAAGTGTTGAAAGTAAACGATTAAAGTAGAAAGCGAAAGGCGAGAGAAAGGAGAAGCGAGAACGGAGCTTGGTCGTGAGATAAAGCGAACGAACGTGGCGAAACAAAGCAAATGCAATGGAAATGAATTAACAAACAATGAAATGATCAAGCAGAGGCGGAACCGAGAAGCTAAATAACATCGGGGTCGGTGTATATGGGATAAAGCACAATCTGTACATTTTAACGAAGTATGAAGGTTTAATAAACAATTGACGTGAAATTATAAAATTCCGAAACCCTGGGTCAAAGACGAAACCAGGAGGAATAGTGACGACAGTTTTGGTGGAAGAAACAACCTGTATCGTGCTGCTCTTAAGCGGTAATATGAATTCACCTTTTTGAACGCGATGTATGTTATGGACTGACGTATGGCAAAAAGTGGTTTGTAAAAACCACATTCATCACGTGAATTTGGAGCGTTAATGCTCGAAGATTGAAAAAACACGATAAGCGCTCTATCTGTCCGATCAAAGGTGTTGGGGAATCAACGGTGGTCACGATCGTGCGATGGACGAGAGTTAACTCGAGGAAAGTAGCTGTGGGGCAGACATTTTAATTTAATATATGGTTTTGATATTCAATGGGTGATATATATTTATATACTGTGATAAATTCGAAACCTATATGAAATGAGGTGCGAGCTGGGATTATATTAAAGTTAATACATTGGTCTTCACACTGGTCGGGGAATTATATATATATATATATGTGTGTGTGTGTGTTAATATATGTTGGTTGGTATGAGATAATGGAACCATATGCATGGAAGGGTATGGAGTTAGTTGATAGTGCGGTGGTGGCATATATACAAATGCACAAGTAATGCGCTAACCAAAGTTGTGGTTTGGACTTACAATATATTATACGAAGGGTAAGCCTGGAGCATATATATATATATATATATATATATATAGTGGGTCAAACTCTGCCAGGGTGAGAACCTTCGGTTTATTGAGCTATTAAAGGTTGATTTCATATATGTATGTTGAAATGAGCTGGTATGCGGATATATAAGCTGAGGGCCCAAAACCTTATGTTAATGTTTGAATATAAACCAAATTTAATACGCAAGTGGGACCCCCTACATGAAATTCTGAGAATCTTAACCCAAGCTGGAGGATACATAAAAGCTGAAGCAGAAAGTTCATATATATGCAGCGCTTCATATATGTAGGGCTTTATGGACAAGGGACCAAGGGTATAATACAAAGCATATGTATTATATTATTGAGCGCGAGATCAAAAGAGCCAAAGGTTCTATTGTTTGGGTTTAAAACAAACGAAGTACCATAAGGTGGGACCCAAGTCATGAATCGCATTGGAGAAAAGTATGGCAGCGGAACATGTTGACAAAAGTTCTGATTGAGGCAGCGGACCTGATTCACTTATAAACGATGAGACTTATATTTGTTTGAATTCTGACTTAAAGCACATTGGAGCGATTCATCGCATCAGAGCAATTCATCACATCGGAGGTGAAAGAGTATCGACCAAACTGAAAGTTCTGATTGCGACTTAGCGATTGGTTTATAGCCGTCAAATTCACTGAGGGATGTATAGTGGAGATGATTCGATTGACTATATGGTGGGCCTTTGCTAATCACATCGGTAGAAATCTAAGGACCAAATCGTAGGAGCATTGTGAATGTTGCGATTGCGATTGAAATAAATGAGCGGAGTATAGCTGGCATGTGGGGTCCATTCAAAAGATAAGACTAATAACAGGCTTGCTCCAAGTGTATTAAACCAAAGCTAAAGAGGAAAGGAAAGCACAGCGGCATACATACATATTTCCATATGTGAACAGTAAATCATCGCATCGGAGAATAGAGTAAGTTCAGTGAGTGGGCCCGTAAGGGCATTTGATGTATTAAAATGTTTTATTATTGTTATAATGCCGAGAGTTGAATTGCACAGTTACATGTATATAGCAGTTACACCACAATAGAGAACAGGAGAGCAAGCAGAGCCAAAAAGATAGACACAGTCACAGAAAAGACAAATACGCAGTAATCCAAAAGGTTGAATGAGTTGAGCTAGAGTTCTCATTGTATTTGAATGTAAATGTTTTAATTGTTGTGATGCATTGGCAAGTCTCTGTAGGAAATAAAACTCCAA